>CM057009.1:304567165-304914665 GCA_029891345.1 Dryococelus australis | reverse complement strand
GAACAACCACTAATAATGTCGTACGTTCTCATGGACTCGTTTTTCATTCACGAAATATAGTCCATTCACAGTTACTTCAAACTTTCCTGAATCCCTGCTAATGTTCTATTTCCACGATATTCCTCCGTCTCATGCGAAAACAGCTTAACCCAGCCTAGAAAATGACACCTAAGAGACAGCGCACCGCGTTCGTGTACACTCAGTTTAATGTGATAATTATGGGGTGATTTTTCAAAGGTTTAGTTCAAAAAGTGTGAAGAAACCGCGAACAGACTATAATCATAAACCTATTATTACGTTGAACGGTCAGACCACAAGCACGGGACTTGGACAGGTAGATGGAGACCACTACAGAAGCCTTGTAAAGTTACATTATTAAATTTAACCAAATGCAATCAAAATTTTTCCCGATAGTATCTATTGGAAACACCTATACAGAAACTCTTTTTAAGCGGTTTTTATAATATATCACTGTTTAAAAAATACAGTTTTTATGCCATTTCTCGGAAATCAATCAACTGATTTTTCCACCAATGTTTTTATACAAGTAGCATTATGGAGTCCATATAAACTTATGTGTTTTTCGTGGCACAAACACTTAATTTCAAAATTATTGCCTTTTAAATATTCCAGGTTAGTGAAAACTATCATTCAAAACATTAGACTGATTACATCCGAATTTGATGCTCTGAATTTCACCTCTGTGAAGCAGTTGATTGCACGCTAGCTTAATTTTAAGAGTTTTTTTCTGAATTTGAATCCCTTGTAAGTTACTCGTGTACGTATTTTAATTGTCTTGGTATTCTTTCGGATTGTCTTTTTTATCACTGATGATAATTGCTGTCAATGAGATGTCAACGCATACCTGGCATCTAAGCTTCCAAGAAATTCACTAAAATTTATTTTCACCTATGTAGAATAGTTACCAGTAATTTCCTGTTAGTACTAACAAATACTGCGAGATAAATAATTGAAAACAGGTAACCTGAAAAGTATAGTTGTCGTGCATCTGATTAGAGTGAGAAAGATTGTGGTTTTTAATATTGGGCGAGACATTGCCATTTTTCAGTTGTTTTAAATTATAAGTTAGTATGTATAGTTTACAAATACGTTACCTACTTCCAATTAACCTAACAGCATAAATGTGGGAATGTGAACAAGTCAAGTATCTCATTAAGTCAAAATCAGAACAACAGAACATATAATAATTCACAATATGTCTAGTGTATACAATTGGGCTTCTATATGTTGCTGTATGTGCAATTGTAGTTTCTGTGTTTTCATTTCAAAACATTGTAACATCTATTAGATGTTTTATATATCCGATTATTACACAACACCATTATACAAAATTCTAAGTTGCTTTACATTGTCATTAAATACCACAGTATCTAAAATATTATTTCCAGTTTAAAGAACTCATACTTTTTTTAGGTTCGTCGGGGTTGACAAAATTTTATTCTATTAACATTCCGTCCAACCCCGAGGCCACGGTGACTGAGCGGTTAGACTACTAGCCTCCCACCAAGGCGAGCTGGGCTCAATTCCCGGCCGGGTCACTACCGGATTTTCGCAGGTGGGAATCTTGCCGGAAGATGCTGCCGGTCAGCGGGCTTTCCCGAGGATCTCCAGTTTCCCTCGCCCTTGCATTCTGGCGCTGCTCATACATTCTCACCTAATGTCACCATCATCGGCTCTCAAGAACTCATTGTTAAGAGCCGCCCGAATGTCTTCACTCAAAATCATCATCCCCCCCTTCCCACCCGCCCCTCATGTGATGCGAGTCAGCCTTTTTAGAAGTTGTATGTAGCACATTCTTAATACTCGAAGTTGTTTCACCTAAACAAAATCTTTTCATTTCAGTTGGTCCTATGTAAGTTTGATACCATCCAGCTAATAATATTATGCCTATATTATATAAATATGATAATTGGCTCCTCTTACATGCACAATACTAATGATATAAAAATTTTTCGTATCCATAGTTTTGGCATTATTTTCTGCCAAAAATCATAACTATATATTATTTCTGTTATGTATGGATAAAAAAAGACCTATAGAAATGAAGATTTATGTTTTGATATTTAAGCTAATAGGCTACTTAATGATATACTTATAAATTACCCAAAATAAAACTAATATTTTTAAGGGGTTAAATCTCAAGTAAATATTAGCATATTTAATTCCAGAAAACTCATTTTTTTTTAAATTTAATTGACCAGTGGTGTTCCTTAAAATTGGTAAAAATTATTTTTTTTTTATCACTGCTGTTTCACTTTAGTTTGCCAATCGGTTATTCTTATCGCAACATCACAAAAATTGTTAAAAAGAAATGACTGAACTGCAGTTAGGCCTATGCGATTATTATTACTAAGTTTGATAAGCTATATAGGTTTCTTTGCTGCTGCAGATATCACAGGGAATGCAACAAAAACAACCAAACTGCACCATATAGAACAAGAAACATGCTAGAAAACAATCAATTCAAACAAGAAGACTACAATAGATGCTAACAAAATAAAGCACAACACAAACCAATGGAAACCAATCATCAACGCCACAATAGACACCAACAAAGCAGACCAAATCCAAATAAACAATCAAAATACAAACTAGTGCAAAAAAGACACAGCAGAAACCAATGGAATCGACTAGACTAAAATAAAAACCCACAGACACCAATGGAACACAAAAGAAGCCAAATAAATCCACTAGAATATAACAAAGAATAAATCGGCACCACAACAAAACCCAATGGAAACTATTATAATACAACAGAACAAACTGACTACAACACAACAGAAACCAAACCTCAGTAGAATTCAATATAAACAATCCTAATACATACAACCCAAAATATTATGAAAACAAAACAGATGCCAACAAAACATAGCAGAAATAAACAGAGCACGACAGAAATCAACAGAACACAGCAGAAAGAAACAGAACACAACAGTACACTATGGAAAACTACTAAGCCCACTACAGCACAACAGAAACCAATAGCACACAACATAAATAATGGAAACCACTAAAATACAACAGAAACCAACTAAGCTTACGATAATAGAAACCAACAAAACACAATAGAAACCAACAAAACCTGACAGGAACCAATAAAACACAATTGAAATTAATTTGACCATTAGAATATAACAGAAACCAATTTGCTACAGCTCAATATAAACCCACAAAATGCAACAGGAACTGACTGGCTACACCACAACAAAAACAAAACACCCAACAATAACCAATGGAAATCACTAGAACCCAACATAAACAAACTGCACAATAGGAACCAACAAAAAACAACAGAAACCAGCGGAAACCATTAGAACACAACAGAAACAAAATGGCTGCAGCACAATAGAAACCAATGAAACACAACAGAAACAAATGGAAACCACTAGAATACAACAGAAACAAACTGACTACAGCACAATAGGAATCAACAAAACACAATGGAAACCACTGGAATACAACAAAAATCAAATGACTAAAGACAAAAGATAGACCAGTGGGAGCCACTAAAACACAGCAAAAACTAACAGGTCACAGAACAGAAACCAGTGAAACTGGTAAAATTCCACAGAAAAGATAGACTACAGCACAACAGAAAACAACAAAATGCAACAGAAACCAACAGACAGAAGTTAGTGGAAAATACTAGAATACAGCCAAACCTGCAGATAAATTGATAACAGAAACCAACCTATTCCACTAGAAGTTGTTATACTCAATAGAAAACAATTAAAACCGATGGTTCCAGTGTTTTCTGACAACAGGAACCCACAGAAAACCATGAAATGTTCACGGTTCACTAAATTTGTATACAATACAAACCACTGGAATCCAATACAAGCTACTGGGTGACAAATGGAAAACAACAGAAATCAACAAAAAATACATTATAATAATGTTTCTACAAACACTGAAATTTCTGTTGGATTTTGTATGTTTTTTTTTTTTTTTGTAAATTTATGGTAGTGTATAAAAAATATGGAGACACTAGGAAGGACTTTAATTATAATTGAAATATACATTAGATATTTTGCTCATTGAGAATAATAAGAGTATTTGTGGCAAAGATTAATTTCAAAAATAATGTGTGTCAATAAATTAAAAATCATATTTAATTATTTTATTTGTAGTAAGACCTCCATCCTCATGAACTCTGATATGCCCCTATGTCATCCTGTGACAATAAATTCATTATTTATCAAGTTTTGATGCTTATTTGTTCAATAATTAGGGGACGATGTTGAAAATGTCGATTTAATTGCTAAAAATAAAGAAAAATCTATTCAATATTCTAAAACAGATAATAATGATTAAGAATAAATTTTTTAGATACATTTACATACATTAGTTTAAATATATGTAGATAAAAAATAGCAGATTATATGAACATGAAAATGTGTCGGATATATTATTATTTATCGGATATATTTTAATTAGAACGGTGTGAAGACATGGATTCAGAAAAAATTTTAATGATATTAAAGTATCATCGCACAGTGAAATTTATTCAAAATTAAATACAAACCATATTTCTGATAAATATTATCATACAAAAAAGTTTGAAAAAATTTAATTATAAAAATAATGCAGGATATACTAAATCCTTACTACTATATAGATGCGAAAGTTTGTTTGTCCTTCTTTCACATCAAAATGGAGCACTGGATCGATGTGATTTTTTGCACAGATATAGTTGGAGGTCTAGAAAGTGACATAGGCTACTTTTTATCCCAGGAAAATATCTCAAACGGTTCCAAAAAAAAATGATGATTAGGGATGTACATAGGTACTGGATTAAACTTTTCTTAGGATTACTGCAAAAAAAAATTCATTGTTCCGTCATTTCTCCTTTCTTTTTTTGTCTATGGGCTGTCTTATATTCCTTCCCAAGAGTCATAGTAGCTCAGTGGCTAGAGCACCCAATAGTGGGGCCGCAGTAGCTCAGTGGGTAAAGAACCCATTAGTGGGGCCGTAGTAGCTCAGTGGCTAGAGCAACCAATATTGGGGCCACAGTAACTAAGTGGGTAGAGAACCAAAAAATGGGGCTGCAGTAGCCCAGTAGGTAGAGCATCCAATAGTGGGGCCACAGTTGCCCAGCGGGTAGAGCACCCATTAAGGAGGCTGCAGTAGCCCAGTGGTTAGAGCATCCAATAGTGGTACTGCAGTAGCCCAGTGGGTAGAGAACCAAATAGTGAGGATGGCATTAGACCAGTGGCTAGAGCACCGAATAGTGGGACTGTGTGCGATTCAGCAGGTAAAATCTAGTTTGTAATAAATATGTGTTTTAATTTAGCTGTCCTATAAAATTTTTTTAGAGACATTTCTTTAAACACATTAATTATATCCATCTTGACATTATAATCTTCGAGATAATGTTGGATTTCAATGGAAAACCAATTACAATAAGATTATTAAGTGATTTTGATATCAATTAATTTTGGTAAGCCCTGTTACAAAATAACGTTTCTAATGTTGCAAAAGAAATGTTAAAGCAAATAAATAAAAATTTATGAAAAAAATACATTTCCTATAATTATTTTATACATTTTGATGCTAATTATTTGCATGGTTGGCCTATATCAGAATATTTGTTCTATAGTAGATTTTAATGGTCGAGACAAGTTAATATAGAAGAAATAAAACAAAAAATTAAACATCTGAAAGATTCAGAAAAAGGCTATATTCTAGAAGTTGATTAAAACACTTTAGTAATTTATGTAACATTCGTCAAGATTTTTATTTCTTCCAGCACGATAAATATCATCTTAAAATAAAGAAAAATATGATTTACACTATTCCACTGAAACTGTGTTCATAAAATTGTTCAATATTTAAAAAATACCCATGAAAGTGATAACGAAAAAGGCTTCAAAATTTAATCATTTTATTCACAACAGAGAACAAAATGGATGTTTATGTTAATTAATTAAAATTCAGTTTATGGAAAAACAATGGAAAATATGAGTGTGATTATATATCAAATTAATAACTAATGCTAGAAAATTAAAAAACTTGTTAACTTATTTTAAATAAAGCTACTAATTAGAGTGAAATTTAGAAGCTATTTTTCGAAATAACACAAAGTTAAAATTTAGAAAATTCGAATAGAATTAATGTATGTAATGATTATTATAAATTTATGAAAAGAAAATGTATAACTGTGCCCCTTAGATACTGTTTTTAATATAAAATATTAAAATTGAATATTTTTAATTAGATATGAAAAAGTAAATAATGTATTTTGTACTAGTTGTTATTTGAAAGTTAATATATCGAATATGCCAAAAAAGGAACAAAAAATAATAGGTAAGATGAAATATGAATGTAATAGTATAATTATGACTGAATAAGTTGATTACAATTATTAACAATTGCATTTTAAGTTATTTGTAAATAAGTAGACAAATCAAAAGGAGTTAAAATGATAGTTGTTAAAAATGAAATAATATTTAATGTTCACTAGAAATATATTTCCGAAAAATGTGATTTTACAAACCTGAGGTATATAAAGTTCGAATGAATAAAATACCTTTAAAACATGAAAATGATAAACAAATAATTTTAGAAAAACAAATTTTAGACAGTATTATAAGGACACTATGGCATTTGAAATATACTATTTAAAAATAATGCTTATATATATATATATATATTAATATATAACGTATGTAATAAACTACCAAAAAAATTTTTAAGATAAATAATTATTTGTACCATATTCCTGGGTATATTCACAATCCCAACCATTGCAACACCCTAAATCAAAAACATATTTAAAATCTGAAAATTTAATATATCTGTTACCTTTTGTATTAATTTTTAGAAAATTATGAAATGAACAATATTATTAATAAATGTTTTACTTTTCATAATTATATAATAAATAATTCAAGATTCTAAATATCTAGTGACATTCCCATTTATATAAATAAATGTGTAATAATAAATCGATTAAATTATCACTTTCGGTCGCTTGATTAGAAATCAATATAATAAATCCTTTGATTATTAAATTTTCTAAAATAATGAAAAAAATTCGTCAACAAATTAATCACGAAATCAAAACATTGTTTTCGGTACAAATCTAGCAATAATAGCAGTTTATAAGTAATCCATTTCATCATATGAACCTCGCCCGATCGTGGATCGCTTGGTGTGTTAATGTCTAAAAATAGCACATAAACATGGATGTGGCTCTAGAAATATAGTATTCTATTTATGTGGCAGGTCATGACAGCCAAATATGACCACCTGTACTTTCCTTATTACAGTATGTAGCACACGCTTACTACTACAGGACAGGCTTACTAACCCAATATAAAAGTTCAATGTCATCTTCTGATCTCTGTTACTCCCGGCCCTTAATCCATTTGCCCACCGCCCACTGCACCTGCAGCAGAGAGCCGCACTCTACCACGTGCGGTAGCGCGTCGGTGACCAGCAGATGTACAAGTGCAGAGAGAGAGTGTGTTTTTTTTTTTACCGGTGCAACGCAACACAGAGTAGGGCAGTGGCCATGCGGCTATGTGCACAGCCGCACAGGGATACAGGGAAAGAGAGCCCACGCACTTTTATTTTCCTAAATATTACTTTAAAGGGCTAGGCTGATGACAGTCGTGTGCAAGGAAAGGGACACTCATAAGAAAATTTTCAAAGTCCTAAAGTTACTTATCAATTGTTATTGCAATGTTTTGTAGTGTACTTCATTCACATGTTATCATCCTCACATAATTTCATTTGTTTTACAGTGTCGCTTGTGTTGTTGTCATGCTAGAGAATATTTAAACGTGCTATTGCAAGTGTAAGAGAGTTGAGCATAGTTATGTGATGTGCAAGGTGACGGAAAGTAGTTCCACTGGGCACGCTGTGACGGCGACCCCGGCGAGTGGCGCCATGTTGGAACGACAGTAGACATTGAGTACTCTGAGAAGCAGGTCGTGTACTGTTTGGTTCCGCACCCGGGCGTTCACAACTTGTACTGGTCATTTTCCCCCACAATTGTGTCGTAGTTTAACAGGAACCTTTTCTGCAAGCTGCCAGGGACACCGGATCTAACCTTCTCCAGGTTTGCATCGCCTGAAAGCGTTTAACATGCATTAAAGTCATGCATGGGTCTTGGTGCCATTTTTCTGCTTAACCACTGCCGACCGGTAAATGTCCGGCCTATTTCATGTAAAGTGTTGCCTATAGGCATTGTAGCCTATAGCACCTAAATAGCCTTATGTGAATCGCGTGCTTGTATTTGAGGTAAGCCACAAGGCGTTTCAGGGATGAGCCTTTCTAATTTCCCACCAACCCACACATTTGTATTGACTTTCAGCTTGTGTTTGCAAGTATGCAAGTGTAAAGTAGCATTGGCATGTGAATAGTCTAGATAATTCACTGTGCAGCACACAATACAGTTCATCATCTACAGCATGAGGAGTGATGCAACAACTGAAGGATAGCTGCCTTTGGTCATCGGCCACATGGCCCAGCGTGAAGAAGAGTCTGCTCTACCACTTCAATGGCACTAGGTATGGATAGTGCTTCGGGCATGGTTAATATAACTCATTCAAACCACCTCATCCAGACAAACTCACTCATCAATTTTCTGAATTTCATAATTTTAACTCTGACCACTGGACCACCATCCAATGACCAAGTCCTACCACCTATCAGAGCACCAGCAGCCGTCAAATGGCTTGCCCGAATGTGTGGCCAAATCTCACATCTTGCTCATCATTTGACTACCATAAATTAAATACGAATAAAAGTATTATTGACATAATTGTCTAAATACTTAATTTTCTATTTTCTGTAATGGCTGGTAATTCATTAACTATTTCCCAAAACAAATTAATTGACTTGTGCTCACATCCCTCGCCTTTAGACTATTTGTCTAGCCATGCACTTCGCCGCCACCACAGCAGACACCCGCATTATACTGCCTAATAGCGTGTTGTGTGTTCGAATGCAGTACACAGGGAGTGTGAGGGCATCAGCACATAAATAAGGCGCTCAAATACCCTAACTCCGGGAACTCGTGAAATCTGTGGTAAACCCCTTGTGCAGCATAAAGTGCTCCAAGTGCTATTTGTAATTATTCGACGACGACCTCGGGGTTGTGTCACCTGCGGCCAATATGCCTCGTCTAATAAGGGCTGTTGTCCTCCTTTATACACCAGCTCACTCCCGGTGGGTTAATCTGGCTACCCAACAGTTATTTAAGAGATGATTAATATAGGTTAACATGAAACATGCTAAGTAGCAGTGAAGCAGCTAGTACAATAAAGAGACAGGTTTTACAGTCACGAATTTTATTGCATCTTAATTCCCCAATGGGGCACTCATATTTACATTTCTGCCGTTGTAGCCGGGTGGCGTCTTATACTGAGAAAATGGCAGTAGGGCCTACATGGTTTTACGTGATTTACGTCCTGGCCGTATAAAAGATGGACCGGGGAAGTGAGGCGACATGTACTCCGGATGAGAAAAACGAAACGGTTCCATTAAATTAAAGACAACAGAATTACATGATAAGTTGCAAAAGTTGATGTGTCCAGAGCACTGCGACGTGGTGGTCACCTCACAAGCCTCAAGACGCTACTACTGTCTCCTTTGGTGCGGAGCTCGCTCATTGGCCGAGACTTCCGCAGGCCAAATTACGCGACATGATTAAAACACAATGAAAGAAATTAAATGGTGTGAACACTGCATTGCAAATGGGGATGAGAACTCTAATAAACCCTTGCCAACAAAGTAAAAATAATTACAATGGAAACATAAAATATAATTAATCCAGTTCAACCATGCTACATTGCTGTGGCAAAAAAAAAAAACCTTACTTTACATACGTGTAAAAACATTTGCATTCGTTTTAGAGACTCTCCCCAAAAAAATTATACTATGTCCTTGTGTGTTTTAATCTGGGTAAATTATGAGAGTTCATATCTGGACACTAATTAACACTGCTAAAATACATTTACAATTATAAGAGGCTATTCGGCCACGCGGCTGTGTACACTGGTTGAACTTGGTGCATTGTCGCAGAACATAACCCGAAAGGTACGTTTTTTACTGGTTGTACTGTCATTACTGGATAAAAGCGATCTAAATTATAAGACACCCGAAGAACACTGAATATTGTAGTGTCATATGGCAGTGTTACACCACCTTAGGTAGAGTGCACTATTGATTTTAGCCAGGCGGTTTTTTTTTTACAAACATGCCCTAGATCGCCTGGCTATATAAGAGGCATGGAGGCCGGCGCTCCCCCACCCACCAACAGACAGGATAATTCGACGAGTACTGACTTAGTGTGTGATCAAGGCTGGAAAGGAGAGCGCCTGCCTACCCCTAGGCATAGAGTTTCCGAGGCCAACTGAAGCAAAAGATAAAGAGTTAGCATAATTCGGGTAGCAGTTGGGACCAATGCTGGTAGCGATACATCGTCCCCATTCCCCTTTTTGTAATAATTAATATTATTGGCAAGGACTGGGATTAGCTGCATTGTGGTTTTCAGAGTTAACATATTGCAATTGAGCCATAACTTAGTCTGCTATTCTGTAATAAGTAAAACTCTCGACAATTGTAAGAATTGATATCCTGTTGTGTTTTTATAATTGTTACTTGTTCATTGTGATCTGTTGTTGTTTATTGAATATATATTTTTATAATTCCTTCTCTCACTCAGCTATCTATGAGCTATCTCCCTAGACACTCCTTACCAACACTTAGGGTGAAGAGAGTAACTGTGAAGGCAGGAGAAAGTGCATTTTATAATCAGAACACATGGAGTTGTTTCAATATGCACACAAATATATGTAATTAATAACAAGAAATATTATTAAACCCGACACGTACCACAGTTGCTTAGTGTGTGGCCATTTGGATAAATACACAAGATGGCTCCACGAGCGCATGAACTGACAAAACATGTAAAATAAATAAAAACACATTAAATGGCACTATAATGAATTAAGACTAATAAACATAACACTAGGAGAATTTTTGTCTTGTACTTTCACGCTGGACAATGTAACACAGGAAATTAAAACAATGTTGACACGACACTTGCCACATACACACAACCCGCAAATACATCACTGAAAATATTAACAATAGCACGTGGTATTACATTTTGACGTGCGGAACTCCTTTGCAAGTTGAATAAGTACATACCTGAAATAATATGACATGTGATACTTTTACATGTGCACTAATGCTTGATGTGGAACAGACAAGTGACAATTATGCTGCACTTAATATTACTAACCTAAACAAACCCTGACAAGATGGTATTGGAGAATAAATATACACATAACATAGCGAACAAAACACACACACTTCTTAGCATATTAAAAGACCATGAAAAAAATACGTTCTACACTTTCTTGCTTAACAATGTACATTAGACACACACATAGCACTGGTTCGGTGGCACAGGTGTTACTCCGTGGCATTGCTGTACAATCTTGACGTTCTAGCTGGCATGACATGGGGAATGGACCTGGGCCAAAGTGCTGTCGACGTCAAACGCCCTCCGCTTCGGAGGCCATTCACTCGTCGTGACATCTTCAGTATTCACTGTAGCATCTCACAGGCAGCTGAAGTGTCCCCCTGTGGTCCAAGCTCATAGATTCATGGCTCTTATTGTTGTGATGATATGAACCCATGTGGTTGCGAACTGTCAACATGTATTCCCTCTTTTTGTTCTTATGACTCGAATGCACATGGCCGCAGATTGTTAATATTCGGTTATTCATGTCGTTTTGATTCTACCGGTCCATGTGGTCATGAAACGTGAACACACTGCTCCTGGTTTTATTGTGAGACTGCCGGTGGGTGGGGGGCCATACTTCTCATGTTGGCCACAATGTTTTGCAGGTTGCAGCTGTCCCAGGGGCATGTCCGCAAGCTACGCACGTGGCATGCCAGTGATGCCATAGATGTTCGGAGCAGGGGGGTAGGGGAGGAATGCTCCTATGTTACCAACTCGTCGCTGCTAATGCCCTCTTCTACATGTGGGCGGCATCTGCTCGGAAAGGAGATATCCCCAACATGTGTTCCCGACGTGTCTCCTTCCGTTTGCTCACATCCCGGTGTTGATGATGCTGTTCCCGGTACAGCGGGCTGCTGAATTTTCGGTGGTGTTGCGTTATCCACAAATACGTCCTAACTGCCTGATGTTTTACTCTGTTGCGATTCGCTCTGTGGCACCGTGAGCAGCAGTTTACCACGTATAGGCTGTCCATGGTAAAGTGAGCATTTTTTTTACGCTCTGGTTACTTTTTCCTCTGAGGCATGTTTAAACCCATAACCACCTTTCTAAGTAATAAAGACATTGTGTATATTCCACAACACTCGGTAGTTAACGTCTAAAGCTAAAATAAAATATATCTATTGGCTATTATTCCAAATGAGAGGGCATTCAAAAGTGCTCGCTTTATCGTGAACAGCCTATAGATGCATTGGCGTCGGGTGTGGCAGCTGTCAGTGGACTTGGTGACGAGTTGAACATATAACTGTTAATGTTGTGATGAGTTTATGAATGCACTGATGTTGGGGTCATGCAGCAAATCCTGCATACTGTGTTGTCACATTCGGCATCATGAAAAATAAGGGTGGAGGGAGGGCTGTAGAAATCTCCTGCCCATTGCACGATGAGAAATGCAGATGCGAAGGCACATGCGAAGGGGAAGGAGGGATTGCTGTCAACCATCTCCTGCTGCATTGCCGACCGACGACTGGGCCGAACGTAAACAAACACACGTTGCGAAAGATGTGCGTGTTTTGCTCCAAAACAGCAGGCGCGAATGCTGATGAAATGCTGTATTGAAAATGCCATTTTAGGCGAAATGTTACACTTCCTAAACACTTTGGTTCGGCTCTGGTGGCCGGAACACTGGTTCAAGTTTTACACGTGGACACATCCTCTGTGGTGACACAAAATGAAGTGAGCAATTTCCACATTAGGCATGGGACACTAAGTTCGCAATGTAACGTTGCAATGTGGCGAACTGCTACACACAACTGTCTGCACGATTTTTGTAGCTGTTTGTTGCTGGATACTGAATGTTTGTGTTTCTGCCAGCACAGTAGTGGTTGGATACTTTGCATCCATTTCACACGCAGACTATGCATCGGCCCTTCCGGGCTGTGGCTGTTGAAGCTTGATACGAAAATTATGCGGCGGTTTTCATTTCGCATGTGGTGATTGATGACGTGCTGACACTGTTGTCAATAGTTCAGCAGCGACGATGCATATTGAAAGTTGATTTTTGGAGGTTTCCTTCCCACTCGTCAATTCGCACTGAGTTGCTGTACGCCAGACAGGCTTGACTGCTGTACCTTGTGGTCGACTGCAGCACCCATTGTGCTAATAGTACCTCATTACTGGGCAGTATCAGCAGGGGTGGGGCGGTCGCGAAGTTGGCGACGGCATCCCGCAGTACACTGCTGTACTGTGGCGCGTGGTTTGAGTTGATACATTGCTTCACCAAGTTGTGCACTATATTGGTGCATCAGCTGCAGTCGGTATCGATCGGCCCAGCTGGCCGCATGCAGCACTGTTTATTTTGCCAATGTGGGCGTGGCAGTATGTTGCGCTCGGAATCCACACATCTCGTTCACAGCATTGTAAACTGGCGATGTGGCTGTCACAATGCATGATATTGCTTTTGGCATATCCAGTTCTATTTGTCATGCTGACTGAAGTACTGGGAATTGTATTAGCGTTGGCATGGATGATATTTGAGATGGTTTCTCGGCATACTGTTACAGATGGCTACCCTGTGCTGGGAATGATAGCCATGATGGGAAGAATTATGTGAGTACTGACGAACAGTTGTTAGCTGGATGATGGGCAGTAAATATGCCCAAGTCCGCTCGTCTCATTTTTCCACGCTGTTGGCACGTGATTGATTGCATATCGAACTCGAATCCCATGTTTGTTGGACGACTGAAGCAGATGTGATGACTAGCGTGGATTGGCAACGCAGTAGTACTTGCTGCTTCGCCAGATCACGTGGTCTCGCGGCCGACACCCACGTGCACAATACGGGAGGTGTGGTTCTACCGGCACGAATCGATGCAGATGGCAGGTGGTCACTTCCCCTCAGCGCTGGCTGCCCAAGAAGACAGTCTTACATCACGCCTGATGCACAATGACTGGATGGGCTGCTTCAAAATGGTGGACGATACTGGCATTTTTGGGGCGATTTTCCACTTTACATTTTTCTTGATTTTCCCATTGCTGTTCCATATTGTGCTGGTCTGTGATGCTTGCCGAATGGTAGGAAATTCCGCCAGTAGCAGAAATACTGCGCCATGCTCAAAGGAAACAGGTTATGCATGCCCACGAGGTCACATGCGGCATACAAGATTATACAGAACATGGATTACAAGGAGCGGTATACATTATATTGCGGTAGGCAGTTTCTGGAGTCGTCGGTGTAATATGACAAGTCACTAGTTGTGGCACCGTGTTCTGGACAAGGAGGAAAATGGCATGTGGATTGGAATAGTACTGCTTGATAACTTACCAGGGTTAGGGCACCAGTGCGAGGATGATGATGCTGTGGAATATCTCTGGGTTGCGCCGTTGGCCATGTCCTCCTGTCCGTTATGTTACCAGAATGATGAAGTCGTCCACCAGTCACGTAATACATCCAATATGCCTTGTCTAGTAAGGGCTGTTGGCCTCCGTTTTACGCCATCTCACTCCCAGTGGGTTAGTCTGGCTACCCAGCATCATTATTTAAGACACATGATTAAACAGGTTAAGTAACAGTGAAGAGGCTAGTATAACAAAGAGACAGTTTTTACCACCACAAATGCACTCACATTCACATTTCTGCCATTGTAGCTGGGTGGGCTCTTATACTGAGAAAATGGCAGTAGGGCCTACATGGTTACAGGTGATTTACGCCCCGGTTGTATAAAAGACGGACCGGGAAGAGATGTGACACGTACTCCAGGCGAGCAACACGAAACTGTTCTGGTAAATTAAATTAAAGACAACAGAATTACATGATACATTGCAAAAGTTGATGTGCCCAGAGCACGACATGGTCACCTCACAAGCCTCAAGAAACTACTACTGTCTCCTTCGGCATGGAGCTCGCCCATTGGCCAAGACTCCCACTGGTCAAATCACGTGATGCAATTAAAACATAATGAACAAAATGAAATTATGTGAGCACTGCAATGCTAATGGATAAGAACTCTTAATAAACCCTTATTAACAATGCAAAAATTAATACATTGAAAAAATAAAAACAATCCAGTCCAACCATGCTACATTGCCATGGCAAAATAACCTCACTTAACATGTGTGTAAGACACATGGTATTACGTCAACCAATGCCAGGCATGCTGTCAAGGGAAAGCCTATCCCCGAGCACCACTTACAGCCAAACCCAAGAGACCTAAAACAGCCTGGAAGCATCTATCAGCCACTTCATGGGCCCCTACCCCAGGTGCACCAAAGGCAACCAGTACCTACTGGTAATAACCGATCTCTTCTCCACATGGGTAGAGGCATTCCCTCTACCCAGCCAAGAGACACCGATAATCAGGACGCTAGAGAACAAAGTGTTGACTCGTTCTGGTTACCCGCAAGTCATCCTTACACAAAACGGAACCCAATTTTCGGGCGCCCAATGGCACTTGGCGTGCAACCACTGGGGGATACACACATGGACCACACCACCCACAGGCCAACCCCACTGATTGGAAGAACCAGGAAATTAAAAAAATGCCTCAGTGTGGGTAACTACCATAACCACTGGGATAAACATATCCACTCCATTTATTTTCAATCCGTAGGCGAACTAATGAGGAAGTCGACATCAGCCCTAGTCAACTTCTCCTAGGCCAGCCACTTTGAAGACCTGGAGATTGGCAGTGGGAGCATAAACCAACCAACATGCCGCAACTCGAGGATGTGAGACCGGCCTCCTCAGCCCACACAAAGCAAGGCCAAGATGCTCAAGAAGCATACATCCGTATGAAGTACCAACCTCCAAAGACTGGCGTTAGAGGATTAAACTTAGGGGAAGCGGTGCTCGTAAGAAGTCACACGTTTAGTAAGGCCAGCACCGAATTCAGCGCAGGCCTAGTCAGCAAGTGAGATGGACCATAAGGTGGTAGGCTAACAAGACCATATTTACTGGGTGGAAGATATAAGAGGCCACATTCGGAAAACCACACGAGACAAGCTGTACCCCTTCTCTGGAGGAATGTCCAATGGGGATAATTAAATATGAAATAACGCCAAAGTCTTTGACACCTCGGATAATGAAGATGACCCGGCCAAAATAGCACAATGCCTAATAGCTCCGCCACCTCCGATTGAAATACGGGCGCCCAGGTCGTACACTGCCAGCCAAGCAGCCCCACCGTCGAGGGATCAGAAAAAAAAAAAGGACCACCCAAACACAAGAAGAGCAGTTTCCGTTAGATCTCTACCCTCAACGCCTACCAGTTACGCTCGCAAACATTGAGTCACGCATGATCGAACCATCTCGGCAAGCAGCGACGTCTCTTGGCGAAGTCCAAGGGACCAAGAATCCAGACAAGGACCTCGCAGCTCCAGCTGAATTTCAGAACAATCCGAACCTACGCAAGCAAAGGAGGTGGAAGATGTTCACAGTCCTCTGTCACCACCTACTAGTACTACTACTCCAGAACCAAGGGTCGATTGCAGACCAGGAGGTAGTACCACCAGCGGTAACCATGCCACCCAGGCCCGCCGACACAGATGAGCCCCCAGCACAAACTTTACAAGAGGAACTCTAGAGGTCAGCATAGGAAAGGACACTATCGAGATGCCTCAGACCTCTACCTAGGTGACCAATCATGTGGACCACAAACCCACTCACGACAGCTGAACATTCTCGTGCTCAACCTACTAAAAGACCTCAAGGATGAGGAGCCCGACAACGCACTCACTCGAGGACCAAATGGTACACTAGGGATGACTAGCGCCAGTGAAGCAGACGCCCTACAACCGCAAGCTGATGACGTCCAAATCACATCAGTGAACCCAAGAACTGTCGAGGTGGTAGACACCCCTCCATCCGGTAGCTCATACAGATGTAAATGACAACACCATTGAGCAGGAGAAGCCTTTGCCATTCAACAAGAGTGCCAGCAAGGTGTTAGGGCCATCCCTCCCTCTGACCAACAGTACAGATGTCGATATATCCAACTGCACCCAGAAACTGCCTACCCTTAGGGTAGGAACCCTATATAGGTAAGGTGGAGGGGGCTGGTCCCTTGCACTGCCTCATCGTCCTTGGTAGCTGTTTTCTCCCAAACGGTTGCTGCAGAAGACTATGCACCAGCACCCCATGCTGAATCTCGAAAATTAATCAATGCCTGGCCGGTACAAAGAATCACCATGACGACCCACAGCATGTTTCACATGGCCGTATCAGATGCATGCTGCTCTACGGCAGCGGGGAAGACCAGCAAAGAGCCAACCAAGGAACTAACAAGCAAGTCAGTGCTCCCTAACCCGAAGCCGCGAACCAGTGAAAGAAACAAACTACAAGGACTCGTTATAGCCCTACTTTTCGCCAAGCCTCAGTTTCCGATAGCCACAGAACAAACAATTAGTTGAGTTGTCTACCATAATTAGCCCTGCCAATGCTAGCTATCGACGACAGGGTAGGAGTAGACAGAACAGACAGTGTTTTGAGTAGCAGTTATTTTGCTTTCAAATGTAAAGAAATTATGGGCATGTCAAGTCCCTTATTAAAGACAATTTACGGTATCAGTAAATAGTTGCCAGTTACAACACACACAAAACAGTATGGTGCATAGACGCTTGTTACACGTGCAATGCCAATGGATAAACAATGACAATGCATAGTAGTCAGTAACTATGCCAATCACCAGTAAACTCCGTACACATGTCAACAGTAGACATTGCCAAGATGCACAGTTGAAAATACTAAAACACAGTGTTACAAAGAGATGTAATGTGGAATTGGCAGTTAAGCAGCCATTCCCAACACAGTGCTATACGTAGTTATCACCTAGTAAATTTAAATAAACAGTGGCCGATAGCCCACCTAAGGACAAGTCACACCAACAGACTCTCACCACAGTTACAATGTTACACGAATATATAGACTTCATAGTGTACCTTGGCTTTGAGAAATGAAAATGGACTCACTAAAAAATGTCACCAGAAGCTGCTTCTGCCTGAAGACATTGAACACGACTTGACACTTTAGTAGTTGTGACCTCCTGGTTCTTCAGCTGCCACTACTTACGGGTAGGGGCTCTTCAGTTAAAGTTAGGGCCTCTTCTAGGCAAACCCAGTTAGTGCTAGTTGTGACAGTAAAGCATTTAATTTCCCTTGTATCTCAGTAGCCTAGGAGCGGGTCATCTTCACCCGTTAATGCGTATGTTAAGTACTTCCATAGCACAGACTTATTGGTGGCACGTACAAGTCACATAGGTGTTTATTGTCTAAATAAATACCTAATACTTACACGTATTCACGAGTTCCTTGTTGTAGTACTATAGACTATCTCCACCAGTACTGACTGATGAGTGGTAAGCAATAGACAGTTTAACCTAGAATAGAACTTTAGTCCCCCTTCAGGGGTCTGTCAATTATACATATACTTCATCTTTCGATGGCCACCCATTCTGTTCGCCTCGGTATTCAGAACGGTAGAACCCCAACCACTAGGTCACACCCCACAGAAGCAGGACAGCCAACCCCAACAGTATCTCTCACCGGAGCACCTAGCCAAGGTTCTGGTAGATATAGCTGTGGCAATTGGAGGCCCTAAGTTTGTGGTTACACCCGGCAGTGGCAGGAAGGCGGTCTACGACCCAGGACTCATGCTTACACTGTTAGGTAGCCAGGGAGCGCACCAACAGGAAATCCGGTACGCTATCAGCCTAAGCCATTCCACAGCAGACACGGAACTGAAAGAGCAGTTACGAAGGCAGAGTTCAGTGCTGCCAAGCAGATCTGCGTGGCAAACCTCGTTACGCCAGGAGTCAACACTCCTAGGGGGCATGCCCAAGCTGCCCATCACACAGCGAGACCAACCTCGCCCGTCGGAACCTACATGTTTCACTCCAACCCGGTACAAACCGGCTACAACGTGCATTCGGTAGTTCAGACCCTAGTCAGCGGGAGTGACACCAGGCCCGGGAGAATCAACCTGCGCATCGGCAGCTGGGCCAACACAGAGTGGAACCGCCACCATCACACACACCACTATCGTAACCTGACTTCCACCATGCCCAGTGGAACCAAGGACTCCATACGCTCCAACTACACTACGGCAATGCCACCAACGAACACCCCACCGAGCTCTGGTAAGTCTACCTTGCCCCACAGGGCCACTGTTGTGAGGCACTTTGCCAGACCTAGTGTGACATAATAATACCTAGTAGACAGCCAACAAGGCAGAAACTGGTATCTAGTAAGAGGGGAACTGGGTAACCCTAGTAGTGCGACTGATCTAGCGCATAATTTAAGTCTCTTGCCAACTATAGTTAAGCAACACATGTCAACATTTTGAGCATTTTAATAAAATTATTAAAAAAAATCACTTGCACTTGGGTAGCAGTGGATGGCTCGTGGTGGACGAAACCATTCTTGCCTCAGGAGGGTGCGGATGGCCATGCTCGTTTTGGCTGTAAACAAGGTACGTTTATTGGGGCTTGCAAATAAACATGGCTACACATTTATTTCACAATTCCCTTATTTTTACAGATTGTTAGCCCACACGACCACCCCAGCAGCATATCCCAGGGACGTAACAACACAAAGACAAATGACTACTAGTCCACCCCAATGGATATGGACGGTGAGCACCTTCAGCAGTCCGGTATAGTATGTTGCATACAGTATTCTAACTCTCTAGCCAGGCATCACTCTTCCAGAACACAAAGGGCAGATCCGTCATCCGCTATACCTAGAGTGTTTCTGGGGAACTATTCAGAGGGCAGTTTATGCAGTTGTATGAAACTAAATGTGAAAGATACAGGTCTGCCAGTGATGTTGGGAAGACATTTATGAAATTTTGAACAAAGTCGGTGGTACATCCTTCCAGGTTTGTCATCGTGTCTCTCTGGAGGAAAAGTCAGTGGTGGTCCACAGACAGACTGGCAATCTAGGAATGTCAGGATATTGTACATCTATGTGGGACCATTACATGTAGTCTCCAGTGTTCCACAGGCATCACTGACAACCATAGTAGTGTACACATTTACACAAGGGGCACCACATTACACATACATGCTGCGATAAGCAATCGGTAATCATGCATCTTCTGTCCAAGGTCACTGTGTAGTTTGGAATCCCAAATACACAAGTGAATGGCCCTTTATTCTTTATAGAGCAAACAATAAAAAGGCATGTGTTTTGTGATATGTTGTTCATGATGGTAGGTTTAAGCATGATTAAGCACCTTGTCACTATGCAGTCATTGTCCAGTACTACATCAATGACAAGTTTCCTCATCACTGGATTGGGCATGGTGGTAACCAAGATCACCAGATTTAACGCCATTGGATTTTTTGCCTGGGATTCACAAGTCCTACATGTGTCAAATGAAAGTCAATAATTTTCAAATGTTAGGAGATTGTATTCTTCAAGCAACTGCAAAGATTACACCATGGCTTTTGGAAAATGCATTCTGTGAAATTTAAACTTTGCAGAGATACTGATGGTACAGATATTAAATTTACTCAAGTGGATATTATACTTCCACTGAACCATGTAAAAGGTTTAACTGCTTTCCATGTACATTAAATCATCCATTCCAGGATGTATGCTAGTGTTTTGTTGCACTTCCCTACCCAATCCCAAAAGAGCGACAGACATCCTGTGCATACCACTATTGTTTCTGCATAAAAATTTATAACTTGAGCAATACACAGTGCCAAAAATTATGCCATATAATCCAATTTTCACTAAAATTAAGGAATGTCCTCTGAGAAGCAAAAAAAAAATCATAAAAATAGATTTATTTTGTTAATTTACATAAGCATATACTAACTACATGCAGAATGGAATATTCATCATACAATACAAATCAAGAGAGTATAAACTCAGGCCAACTTTTCAGCACTACATCAGAACACGTGGGATGGAGTACATTTTTGCTCAAAATAGTATCTCATCACAGTATGCAAAATTTGGCATATAAACTAAAGTTACATATTTTAACACTCAAAATACTGTACATATGCATCTTAAGGGATGTCCCCATAAATGTGAACATTGTACAATTTTTTTTTTAATATCACCACTTTTGTTTAACACAGAATCTACTAACCCCTCTAATTTTTTTCAAGTGCAGATTTTATAAACCAATACTTTGTATCACAATTTTGTTTCTTTGTAAATTAAGTATGATGTGAGTTGTGAAACAACTTTTGATTTGACAGTGAAGTAGACACTGACTTGCTGCACGAAAGTGTTTAAATAAAATGTTGTGAACACAAATAGTAACGAACACACACACTCTTGAGGTAGGACATTCAACTACTCTCACAATGAACGCTATGGTTATGGTAAAAACTATATAAATTTGACCAGTTCTGACATATATGCAGAAAATCAACATTTTTATTAAACATAATATTTTTTTAGCAAATATTATTTGTAATTTTTAAAAATCATATCTAATTAATGAATGCAGTGCAGTGGTAGATATACTGCAACTTCCAGATCTTGTATCTAATACAAGTATAATAATTTTGAACATTTAAACATATGCATTATAAAAGGTTTTATTTTGCACATATGTAAAAAAACAACAGGTAAGAAATGGAGCAAAGTAAACAAATTTGACAAAACTGAATAAACATATATACAATTACTTCCTTGTAGGTAGCAAAAAAATACCTACATATCAGAGAAACAATGATATGTTAATGCCATAGTGTTATTCTGTTTATATATGCACATGTAAAACAAGCTTTTAAAAGCATAAATAAAATAAATTTTGCCACATCTATTGCTACAATTTCTAAAGGTGTGTTTGTAATCATTAGTTTATCAATCGTAAATTATGTAATTTTCATCTATGCACAGTCTGATATTTTAGAACAATTAATGGTAACACATAAGTTTCTGTTCCCAATCTGTCAAAGCTGCACCACACCAAATAAAGAATATATTCACTTCTAAAAAAGAACTGTGCAATTACAAAAAAATTAATATTATCTGATACTGACTTGAAGAGAATTCCTTACCCCTCAGTTTCTGAGACCATACTAGTGGATTTTATACCTCAACAGTTGCTAAACACCTCAATATATGGTGGGGTATGTGCATAAAAATTAGTTATACTCAAGTTTCTTGGCCTGTTAAAAAAAAAGTTCACAGTATAACTAGCAAATTACTCCTTTGGAAAATAGAAAATGGCAACCATCCCAAAATATTACTTGCACAATCATGCATGCAGAGACCAATTTAAGTTTTATTATGGTAGAACAACAAAACAAACAGCAAACACCTGATTACAAACCTATAATAGGATTTTCCCATTTAAAGACATGGCGTACAAAAAAATGGTGTCCACATTGCAATAATGTTGAGAAATAGAAAATTTTATATGTGAACACAACAAAGCTGCAAGATGATGAAACACAATTGAAGCAGCACTCTACAGAAGAGTAAAAAAATTGGCACATATACTGAATGACATGACCAACATCTATAAGTCAAACATATAAGGTGTTTCAAACATTCATATTAAATATACATTGACAATGAGTGCCACTCAACTTAATAAAAAAATACATTTTAATCTGCCAGTGTTTAAAGTAAAATTTACAATTGACAAGAGCTAACTGTCCCTAATGCACTGTTATGACATGAATCTTGTCAAAGCTATATTATCAGAAACTTTCAAACACACTACTTTGAACTGTAACTTGGCGTTAAGAGAGACCAGACTAAAAAAGCCATAGAAATTTTTTTTATATTTTTCTCTATTTGTCCAATGCTGTGATGCTGCAAAGGCTACATCTGAAACTGACCTACACATACATGGAACTGTTGCATGGCTATCAATATTTGAAGGTAACCATTTCTAAAACAAAGGCATGTAATAATTAATGTATATGAGAAATATTATGGTTATGCCAGATCTACACAAATTTCTCAGCTGTATTGTGAGTAAAATTAAACTACGCCTTTGGTAATAATATTATTTTAATGCCCAAACACCAACAAAATATGAAAGTTAGGAAACACATCAACAGTTACATATAAAATGAGACTGTTGATCAGAGCAGTATTTTCATTACAACAAAAATATTTGAGTAATGATTTTTAAATGCTTGTACACCACCATAACACAAATTTTCAGATAATCAGGAGTTTGCTGCACATGTTAAAACTATTAAATACATCAAAAGATTGCAAACTAACTTCCATTTCAAACTGGTACATTCAGCCAGAGCATGAATTGTCCATTTTCCTTAACTATCATGTTACTTTTGTATTATTTTAATTACAAAGCATATTTAAAAACAATTAATATACCAGACCAAAAACTAAGGATACTTTACAGAAAAGATGAACAAATTCCAGACATTAAAAACTAAAAAAGGTGCACCCCTTATTCACATAAATACAGCAAAATATAAAAAAAAACACTTAATATATTTTCACATTACCCTTAAGTAATGCTTCGTTGACATTTCTTACTTTGGTCTTGCCACCTGTCAGCCACCCTTCTGGCAAGAATGACTTTGCAAAACATTTTAACTTAATAATATAAACTTAACTAACCAAAGAGCTGTTATAACAGCCAAATTAAAAAAATTAAATGCCATTTACAGTAAATAATAGCCACCAGTACCAAAATGGCATTAGTGAGCATAAGCGCCATTTTTAAAATGAAAATACTGCAGTCTGTTTAAATATATTTTATTTACCACAATTTATTAATATACATTCAAATTGAAATGTGGGGTCCATTGAAAATACTAAACCCTTTTGAAAAACTCGATAAGTAGACTACCTACCTACAGGATTATTCAGCTAGGGTGTTCACCCCAAATATCAGTGGCTCGATTATTTTGCAAATTTGACAAGCATGTTTTAAGATATAAGGGGGGTGTTCATAGGTGTACTGATTTGAATGTAGCTGTGGTGCGATAGGTTTTTTGGTGGTGGTGGCGATACAGACAAATAAAATGTGTGTTTAACGTGATGTTCATAGCTTGATTACAATTACTTCACTGAGCAATTGTGTATTTCACAGTCTACACCATGGTAACAAAAGTACCAAAACATTGCAGTACATTGTATTTTGCAATGTATGGAGCACATTTATACCTTTACTTTTCCAGCTCAATATGTGCTGCAAGATATGTATAGTAACTCTCTGCTGTAAATCTCCCAGCAAATTGCACAACCTACCCTGCCACAGCTAGTCAAATGCATACAGCTATAAACACCCCCTTCTATCTCAAAAGTGCTTATAGGATTTTCAAAATAATCATGTCACTGAACTCATCACACAACATGTTAAGCTATTGGAAGAAATAAGTATATTCCAATTTAAAAAACTGAAGTTATAATCATTATCTCAGTAATTAATTACATCTTGGAACTGTGTCCTACGAGCTCTATAGTGCCATTTTCGAATTCTAAATAAAAAATTTTGATATGTTCAGTGGTTCGGAACATATCTCAGCGAACATCTCAGCTGAATAAACCTGTATACAACGTAATTAACTTTACACAGGCTAATAAAAACATTTTTAGTTAATTTAAACAGGCTTACTGATTCCCATTTTGTTTATTATTTTGTAAATTTGGTGAAACACTGCTGAATGTTAAAGCCTATTCTCTCCCTGAGCTCTGTCTTATATGCCAACAGCTTTTATTTCTTTTCCAATGTTATATTTCACATACACTAAACTATCAACTAGCATATGCAGTCATTCATCCCACATAAATTGTACACTCAGCATCTTACTGAACCAATAGCCAGCCGGTCCTGCAGCCCACTGTCACCAAACCTGTATGGCTCAAAAGGAAACCAACCATGCTTCAGTGAAAAGCTAATCACACAGTTATTGCTAACACATCATATCTCCTGAACTGAAGATAAATTACATAATTATCATACAAATGCACTATTAATAACATGAAGAAATGCAAGATATTTTCACAACATACCCTAAAATGTGGACACAACAGTTTACCTGAGATCACATTTAGTACATCACATAAGCTTCTTACAAGACCAATAGTTTATGATCCCATAAAAACTGCCATCCACTAATCTGTGTACACAATTTTTTAGTACACCTTCATTTATCAACAGGACGAACTATTTGTAAACATTTCGAACACACTTCAAATGACTGGTTGAAAAAGCAGCACATTTCCATGTGCATGGACCTATATTGTCTTTTGTTAAGGGAAAATAAGAACCCTTTGAAGTGGAGGCTTCCCCTTAAGACATTTCAAACCACAATTTCACATTACCTGATAGATATTCTAATAAAATTAAGAATAAAACAACTAACACAACTTTCAGTGAATATTCCTGAACCGTAAAAATAATTCTATAAATTTTTTTCATTACACTGTCATCCCAACAAACATAATATTTGGATGTGTTGTTATAGGCCCATATATGATTCAATGTATGTTATAATGTATACAGCAGTACTGTGCAGAACTACTAAACAGTTTGGACTTTTCAGATCACTTGGTAAATTGACAACAAAAAATACCTGGTATTGTTGAGAGCCTAAGAAAAATGTGCAATAATATTTCCAGGATCTTTAAAACAAGTGGGAATGAAATGATGTGCCACATA
This sequence comes from Dryococelus australis, assembly GCA_029891345.1. Classification (NCBI taxonomy): domain Eukaryota; kingdom Metazoa; phylum Arthropoda; class Insecta; order Phasmatodea; family Phasmatidae; genus Dryococelus; species Dryococelus australis. The sequence continues at coordinate 304,888,830 of CM057009.1, read as the reverse complement.
TATTTCTGTAACCAGTTACTAGCTATACATTTCAATATTTATGGTAACATCATGTAAAAATATATTTGGCATAATTATAAATATTTACAGTGACACAGATACTAACACAACTTTTTATTCCGTGATACAACAGGAAAACATGGTTTTGTTTCGATACTTGCACTACTTGCTACTCCTACCAATACTACATTTTTGGAAATGACGGTCATTGTATCCACAGTTAATCTTGAGATCAGCAATTCTGCTCCTTAAAATCACAAAATAATTTTTGCCATGCTTCACAACAAAAATAATTATCTGCAAATTTAGTTATGTGTAACAAATACACTGCACACATACAAGATATATTGAATATTTGTTGACCTGTCTCAAGTACTTCAATTCCTTTATTTAAAGAACCCAATGAATAAATATACTCTTCCTCGAAATAAAATTGATAAAAGCTGGGAAGATTATTATAACCAAAAAACTGTCCAGGTTTCTTAAACCAAAACAAGTTACCAATGCCACAGACAGGGTTACCACCTTTTCTCCACTGAAAAATTTGACATTTCCCCTATTTCCAGACCAAAATAATCTTTTCTTCCTGATCTGCTCAAAATAATCTTTTCTCCCTGATCTTCTGCTAACATTTAATTTCTGCAAGGATTGACACCTTTACACCAAAATACTACTGATTTTACAAAATTGCTCTATATAAATTGCAAAGAAAAATGCCTAAGAATGTTATCTACAATCATCAAAACCATTTTATACGATTCTGGTAGTGGTGCACGATTGATGATAAAACTGCCAAACATAGTACGCATACCACAGAACTCCCCGACATTTAGCTAATTTGTTAAAAATTCCCAACATTTCCCAGATTTCCCTGACAGTTTTCAAATTCCCCAACTTTTCCTTGTTCTCCAGGTTTTCCAGATGAGTGGCAACCATGCACAGAATACAAACATCACAACGCTATTCTTCAATAACTTGCATTACCTCTCTGGCACAGATGATATGAATTACTGTAGCACACCTTACCAGTCAATAGATGCTTACCTAAAGGAAAATACCATTCCTTCATAAAAGCAACTTTAAATTACGTCATGTTGTGGGCCAATTCATGATCTTCATTCCAAGTGAAGGGGGGGGGGGGGGGATCAGTCAGCCATGTAGTGATATTTTGTTACAGCATACACAACATGCAAATGTATACAATGGCACATGAGGTACGTGTGGTGGGGGAGGGAAGAGGAGTGCAAAGCAGGTGCAAATATTTTTCACAACTTTTCACTGAGTATTCAAAGATAATTTTTAGTTTTGTTTTCTAAAAGAATTTATCCCAACATCACATATCCTTTACCCCATAAGGAGGAAAATTATTTATTTTTCTGAGTTTATTATATATAAATATATATTATTCCACGATTTAACTAGGGTAAGAAGGCTCAATATTCCAATGCAGTTTTTCCAGCTGTGCCAACAAATCCAGAGCAGCAGATCAAACCTGCTTTCAAGCAAGTGAATAAATTATCTTTCTGCAAAAATTCTTTAGCATATTCAGTATAAAATGCTTCAATAACTTAATGCCAATTTTAAAATTTTTTTTAGTTTCTACCATTTTACTGAATTCACAGCAAATATGGGACCTTGTTTGATAATACTAATTGAACTTCTACTATTGATAGTTGCCAAAAGAAAGCCTACAGCAGTAAAGATTCATAAGTATGCTGCAACCATGAAATGTTGTTACGAGACATAATTACTTCTTATGTGATTTAAGGAATTTGGTCTTCTTCTAACAGATATAATAAATATACAGTGTATATTTATTATAGTTAAAGGCTGTGAACATTCAAATTGTGTTTATTTAAAGTTAAATAAAACCCAATATTGACAAAAAAATTGAATGACTAATAATAATTAACTTTCACTGCTATACCCCTCCCTAAATGTAGTAAACAATGCCAACATGAGTAAATGGGTAACCAAACTGTTTTTGTTCAGAGATATGCATCAATATATTGTATTTCTAGCCAATTGTTATTACGTATTTCTGATAGTGATTTACATCTTCGCTTCTGGGTTATAGTCTTTTCTCCATCTTGTGTGCAGTATAAAATATAGGTTTTGATTACAGAGGTTAAGAGCTAGTTGAGAAAAAAATTTTTTTTTATGCTGCTGAATGACTTAATACCGAAATTGAATGAAAAATTCAAGTGAGAACATCTTTTAGAAAGCATAAATACTCAATTTCATGAAACTCGGCAATTCAAGATCCATTATGTGGACAGATTAACACAGTTCAGTTGAAATGTCTACCTTAAAGCCTTAAACTTAAGTTCACAAATGTATCAAAATACAAAGAAGCTAGAGCTACTGGTTACAAATAAATAGTACTCAAAAGGGCAAGTTTTGTTAATAGATATTGTAGGTTCAGGGCAAAAAAATGTATAGCTACTCTATTTCTGTACAATAAACACACAATAAATAAAGACCTACTTACAAAAATAAAGTAATAGTGCCTGAAAAAAATCCATATACAATTTCAATACATAGCAGGTTGGATTGGTAGAGGGAAATTCATTAAAATTATAGATTTAAGTATGCAAAATTTATATAAAAACAAAACTAACTAAATTTGTCTGAAAATAATATTTAACTCCATATTCAAATTGTGCGTGATGCCCTTAATCCTAGGTGTACCAAACAAACATACATTCATTCATTGAAAGGCAGATGGTGTAAAACAATAAAACCAGCAGACATAAATTCTACATTACAAATGTCGCAAAATTGTAACTTTAAAACAATTCTGATATTTAAAATTCACTACCCTTTCATTCAAATAATTATGGAATTGATTGGAAGGATATCGGGAACAAGCCAGAAAGAAAAAAAACTGTATAACAGGGCAGAAATGGTAATAGACAAATAATGTCTCCAACAATTTTTTTTAACTTATCAAAATTGTCATATTTGCAGACAATGAGAGCAACATTTAATAACAATACAGATGATGCAGAGGACAATTGAATAAAGGTAAATTAATTTCCCAACATTGTGGCTGTAACAGGCATTTAGCCTAAGTTAAAAAAATCAGATAGAAAATATTTTGAGTTTATGGATACCATTTGGAGACATCTTGATATTCTTTCTCAAATAACAATAGATATTTACAAGCTGAAGTACTGTCTGAAGTGTACCTTACAACTGCCTATTTCAAAACTAATACAACATTTGAGGTATCGCAACACTGTTACAAACAGGCAGAACAATGTTTTTTTAGAGAGGAAATCTCGTTCCGAAGTATGCAAAGGGAATTTCAATGTTACATCTAATAATTAAAGTACTCTATAATACAGGTATCATATATCAAATTTCTGGTAGGGATATGAAAATATCTACTTTATGATGGAAAGTGAAGTAATTTATAACATATCTTTCTGTAATAAGTGAAATACAAAATCAGTAAGTATATAATTTCCCATCAACACCTTTTGTGTCGAGTGTGAAATATAAAAAAACTCTCATATTGCTGGTTCACAATAAACTGATACTTTCACAACCAACCTTTTAAAACATCTGTACTGTTTTAATGTAAACTGTGTATAGCTTGTATACAGTACTCTTGAAAATAAGTTGGGAAGGAAATTTTTTCTTACCGTCTTATTAAAAATGAAATGTTAAATTGGTTGTCATAGAAATAGGCAACATAAGGCTATTGATCATTAGGGTCATAGAAATTTTCGCATATGATCAAAGTATAGACAAAACTCTAAAGAAAAATTAAGCATGTGTGCTAAAATTAACAGTGAATTTATGCCCTAACTTTTTAAGAAATGGAAATTATTGCAATCTCAGAAGTTTTAGTTGGGTAGGATTTACAATAGCCCATCGCGTCCCTCCATCATCTGTCGATCCATCATACGTTTGTCCATCTCTCAGCTGAGCGATTTAAAAACAAAACGGTTATAAAACAGGAAAAAAATTCTCCATAAAAAGTGAAATTTTTTTGCGGTATTGTGTTTCTAAGTACATACCCAAAACAACCATACATGTACATAACGGAAATTAATCTATGTCAAAAAAATTTTAATTGCATATAAAGCATAACTTTATTTTTACTATTGCACAAAAGGAGGTTGTGTTTCCAAACGTCATTATCAATTAATCTTTAGGAAAAATTTAACTTATTTTCATTTTACAGTTAATAAACATATGAAGACAAAGGACAGCCAAAACAAAACACTGCATGCACTACACAGCCTTGTAAAGAACTTAGGATGAACGAGTTACAAAACGTGCAAGTTTACAAGGCTGTAATTTCATCCATTTATTCGTCAAAAGTTAAAGCTTTCCAAGGTTTTGACTGACTGAAGGATAGAGTTAATGGCCACCTCTGATAGGCTTTAGGTCACGTGATTGACCGACGAACTGACATGATGGGTCATTGTAAATCCTGCCCTACAGTACGAGTTATCCGAGAAACTTTGAATAAACACCCTAAATTTCAATGAAAAAACAGCAGAGAATAGTTTTGTATTATTTGCAAATGATTACTAATGAAAAAATTGAATAAGGCTAACTTGCAATTTCAAAAATTATAAAAATAATACTAAGGAAATCATACGCACATACTAAAAGTTGTAGTGTACAAATCCAAAGCATCATTTGCAATATGAATGCTCAAGTTTCCAGCGGGAAAAAAATTCTTACCTACACTAAACCATACATGGAAAAAAAAAAAAAAAAAAAAATAAATAAATAAAAAAAAAAATAAATAAATAAAAAAAATAAAATAAAATAAAAAATAAAAAAAAACCTTTTGTGTATAGTGTATAATTACTGTTTTTTTTTTTTACTATCCCCTTCCCTGAATTCCCCACACTATTGCATGAAGCCGACTTGCAGAAGCCATTTGTACAGCACAGTAAATTGCATTTCCTACAATGTTCACCACTGTACACTAATATTTAATTTTTGTCAAATGTTCTTTCTTACATTATAAAAAAGGTTCTGCTATAAAGCTTTCATCCATAATACTTAGTATTTGACTGTGTGATATTAAAGTCAAGTCACGTCAATTAGTGCTGCGATATGAGCATGAACATACATATATCTACTACTAAAATAAAACTGGCCAGAACTGTGTATTTCTTATTTGCAGAAAAATGAATACAGTATAAACAAAATATCCACAAATACCCAGGAAGCAGAACTTGCAAATCTCTGATGAACTGTCTGAATGTCTTCAAAATACAAACTTGAAAGCAATCACCTTGTGACTACATCCTGCAAAAGTGCCTTTCCGTTACTGCATCAAATCATTATGCAGGTACTAGCCATACACCAGGTTTTTCTGTGGCTTTAGTATGTACACAATTCTTCTCTCACAATAATAATGCACAGACAACACTAATGATGATTTTAAAAAATGCCTTACTAAAGCAACTACCCAAGAGAGAGAGAGAGATGGGTGTAAATGTCGCAGCAACTTTTAACAGATGTATCAAAACATTGTAAATACATTAATTCCATTTTACACAATGTAGCAACAGTAATATAACAATGGAGAATTCAACTAGCCACATTACAACATGGTTACACTGTGCATAAAACTATCCAAATCCTGACAGGGCTCACCTTGGCCAAGGTGTTACTTGTGAGAAGTAGTGCTGTAAACATTCAATCAGTATTTAACACATTTCTAAAGAAAAAGATGTGATGTTTGAATAATGACACTATCTGCAAGGATTATTGTTATGAAAATAATTACCACACACTATTTTTTAGAAAGTTATTTTCAGCTACAAAGAAAACCATGGAAAATTAAGATAATCAAAGATGGAGAGATTCCACAATAGGCAAAAATTAACCATACTGTCCCTTTTCACACAGACACCCTGACCAATCAGAGCTGCTTAGTGATTTCACTAATGCGTAAAACATTTGAGTGATCAGTCTATTGGGAAGCAGGGAGTACCCATTTACACTGCGTGGAAAAGAATAAAATAGGAACGAATGAGCCTGAGTTCGCTGTTGTCAACAAACATGTAACGCACGTAATTCCACGGCAGAAACAAGTCGGAGAACAAGCAACAGAATAACACAACATAATGAAAATGTAACATATATAATTCTGAACTGTATTATAGTCAGATGACACCAGAAAAATAACACAATACAGCCAGAATTGGTGGCCAAAAAGTCAACCAACAAGTATGGAATATGAAGAATATTACCAAAAACTGGACCAACAATGAACACAGCATATACGACCATAATGGCTGAAACAGTTGTAAATATGGACAACACTACGACAATACAGAATAAAAACAGCAAGCTTCCTTCAATAACAGGTGTAACGTTTCTGCAATCTGTTACAGTCTTCAGGGACACAGTCCGAGACACCTACAGACTGACTAACATCAAGAGTGTGTGTAGGGGTCTCCCAGACTGTGTGTCTGAAGATGGGAACAGAATGAGTTCCCAGGAACGTCAGATCTGTTATCGTCAAAGGAAGCTTGCTTTTTCATCTGTATTGTCATAGTGTCATGATGTCGTCCATATTTACAACTGTTCCAGCTATTGTGTTTGTTGTTCATCCTGTTTTTGGTAATATTTTTCATATTCCATACTTGTTTGTCTGGCCACCAATTCTGGTTGTGCTGTGTCCTTTTCTGGTGTCATCTTGACTAGATTCCTGCTTGTAATTATAATGTTACATTTTCACTGTGTTGTGTCACACTTATTTTTTTCTCAGACTTTATTCCTTCTTGGAATTACATATGTTACACATTTGTCAACAACAGCTAACTCAGGCTCATACATATAATAATGCCTCTGTTTACTGGACCTCTAATCAACAGACTTCGTATTTACTGGACAAAATCCGAAGCTACTATTACTTTTATTGCTGTATTCATTTGCTTCTTGTAGGGCATGAAAAACATTCAGCGGCAAGATACACGTGTGAATAGCTGTGTTATGCAGGATTTGGGGGGGGGGGATGGAAGTTTTTTTTAATTGTTCAATGGGGCTCTGCTGTGAGCATCTACTGTAGCCATGAACATAATTCATGACACACTTAACTTGACTTTGCTACTCTGTCGCAAGTGGGAAGTTTTGACATGAAAGAATCATGTGCAAAAGAAAAGCAAAAAACCCTTAATAGGTATTTCCTGCAAAGAAATTTATGTGTTATCGTTTGTTGCCTTTCACTGGACGACGTTCATTTTAAACAGAATGGTATTTAACTACACCTAAATCTTAACATTTTTCAATGTGAATTCTTCCATTGCTCTTGGAAATCTCTAATGCCTCTGTGTTTACTGCAGCAATTTCGTATGTTTTACAAAACACATTCCCATCAATTGGTTTGTTTCCATACAATTTTATAAAATCTAGATAAGATGTTATAAATCAGCCCCCTAACCACTCCAAAAAAACTATAGTTTCTAGTACTATCTTTTGGCATATTTTGAAACTACATTTGTTGGCAACTGCTACTTTTTCATGAGCAAAAAATTTGATGCGAGATTCACCTTAACAAATAGCTACTGTGGAAAATCAGGACAGTTGCTGATATTCCGAATGGCTTTTCCAGTTTTCCATTGCGTTTGCTCTAAGGGATACGCATAAATTTTGTTTATTCTTTACAAAACATTAATACATCTTAAATTAAATTTATTGGATTTTCAGCATTTATAATGTGTTTCAATTTATATTTTACAACAGTAAAAAACTGAATCCATATTTAAACAATTTAAATCTCACTACGGTTATTTCTAATAAATATATTCAACAATGCTCTTGGAAACTTCTGTGATCTTGGATTTAGATTTATTAACACTATATTCTGCTGTTGGAAATTAAGTTAATTTTGATCTCCAGCCTACTCTGAACTCTAATGGTAGAACAGTTTTCTGTGTTGATCTTAGATCAATTTTGGACACCATCTCAATTTCGGACATGATCTCTGATCAAGAGATGAACCTCAATGGTGCAACTGGCTATAAGAAGTACATATGGGGATTTTATTCTACAAAGTAAATTATTATCATTGTGTCCTACTTGTTGCTAGTAGGACGTGAAATGTGTTAACTCTACACCAGGGAGATAAGCATGCACTTGAAATGCAGAGGGGAGGAAGTTATTTTTATAATTATAATCATGCAATGGCGTGGTTACACGGTCGTTGAAAATAACGTTGCTCACATGTAACAGTCCAGGTTGGGGGCGGGAGTAATATCACTTGCAGCTTATTATAGCCATTCATACATTCAAATTAAAGATTGTGAATGTTTGTTGTGGGAAATGGCTTTCACCTCAGGAGAAAAAGTAGAATCAGGTGTTTCAGTGGTAATGCAGCACATCACAGTACTCAAAATGCAAACAGTGGTGAAAGTGCTTAAGGCTCCCACCTGCCTGGCACATCAAATGTGTTGCAGTGTGTTTGAAATACTGGTTTTTCTGTGAAACTATTAAACATGCATCCAATGGGCTGATATACAAAAAGAAAACACACATCAGATGGGGGCTGTTGAGTGCTTTCAAGATGTTACACACATTAGAAACCATTTCAGAATACTCCAAAATAGCTGAAAATTGCTTTTTCAAAGTGTTTCATTTCAAAATATATCCTTCAAATACAAACCAATCTCCTCAAGGGCCCTGCATAGAACCTTCCTACAGACTTTCCACCAATAAAATAATGGTTTACCACTGAAAATCTCATAGCTACAAGCAGTGCGATGAGATCATTTTCAGAGCCTTGCGCTTGGCGGTGATGGCACACTTAATGCACATGGCAATGTCACCCTTATTGCTCACACACTTCTCGGCCTCAAACACAGAAAAAAGTTCTGGTAGGCAGGTGCCTTAACATGAATTTTGATGAGAGAAATGATAGACACAATGTTTGCCTGTTGTAATGAGTCATTTTTAGCCACCTGGCAGCTGTGCATGAGACGTAATAAAAAGGCAGGTGATCAATAATATGACCCGAAACTTGAAAATATCAGCACATGTAGTCAGAGTCTAAAGAACTGGATGAAGCGTGGCAAGACCCAGCCGGTGGCTAACGGTACTGCTATTTTTATCATGTGCATACAGTGTGCGTCTTTTATCATACTATTGCAGGTAAACAGCAACCAGGACCTATACTTCTCATTTTTGATATAAAAAAAGCAAGTTGTACATGGATAAACACTAGTGATGGGTGAGTTTGATATTTATGGCTTTGAGTAAAGTAAAGTTCAGTATAAAATTTTTGATTTAAATTGAGTTTGCACCACAAATGCAAATGTACACCTATGTACACAGGTATGAAGCCCACCCTTGCAAATTCCTTCCCTCGTCACAGTTTACCAAGAAAATACTTTTGGGACTAAATAGAACCTTACTGAAATGACCCCTCCCAGTTTCCAGAAATAAGGTCATTATGACAGGTTGGTTGTTAGATATTTTGGGAAATTTTTGAGCAATTTTTACACCCCCCCCCCCCCCCAAAATCCCTATACATCAAAATTTGCCACATAAAGTTAGTGTTCAAGTGTGTGTAGTTGGAAAATGACACATTTCTAGAATTAAATGTAAACTTATTTCAATAGACATCTTCTGGGAAGAAAGAAAGAAAGAAAAAAAAAAAAAAAAAAAACCCAGATACATGTATACTTAGCCTCCTCTTGTCACCCAAAATGTTAAAATCAGAGTGGTGCATAGTTTTACAAAGCATTGTCAATCTATGTTTGATTGTCTCTAGCATGAAAATGGCATATTTTTTTAATTAAATATAAATTTATTTTAATATGAACATATCTTGGGGGGGGGGGGGAATCCATATCTAAGTGATGTATACTTGGCGTACTCTTTCTCCCTCAAAATGTTAATATTGAGTGGCACGAGGGTTCACCAAGCCTTGCCTACGTCAATTGTGTCTGACATAATATTAATATGATTTTTGCTTGGAATATTAATTTAATTCAGTATTTGGATGTCTTCCCAAAAAAATACCATAGAAGGGCACCTATCTGCAACCTCCATTGTGGCCAAACACTTACAAAAACTATAACATTAAAGATATATTAATTTTTGTTAAGCAAAAATTCAATTTATGATGGCCTCTTGTACAAAAACCACACGTTATTTCAACGAAACAATTTATATTAATAAACAGATGTTTTATGAATAGAATGATACCATTAAAAGGTATAAGCGACCTTGTTTCTTGCCAATCAATTAAAAAAGCGGTAACACGGGAGACAATTTTTTTTTGCAGGGCGAAAATTCAATTTTTTTTGGCGGCCTCTTGTGAAAAAACCAGAAGTTATTTTAATGGAACATTAATTTATATTCATAAACAGATGTATTCCGAACAAAATTATATCACAAACATATAGCAAATACTACTCGGGCTAGAACCATAAAATATGTCAATGACAAGCTCATGTTGTCCCTTCCTTTCCATTGGACAAATGACTGTGATAAATTACCAGAAATACTTGCAGCTCATCCTCCCTCCTGGCTGCACAAACATCTTTCTCCACATTGAAAACATTAATGCTAAAGTGAGCTACTAAAATATTTATAACTACAATTTTTTTTGGTACTTTGCAATTTATCTCCTCCCCATTAATCTGGTAAACAGAGGCTTTACTGTATTTCCAATATATGTTACTTTATTTTACCTACTAGGTTCTCTGAGACAACAACCAAGTGTTTGCAAAAGTGTACATCCACAACTGTTCAATCAATCAATTACTCCCACTTCATGAATCATTCAAACACACGGAAAAGAGGGTCTATGCCATACATGGCCTGCCTCTTGTTACTGAAACAATTTAGCTAATAGCATTTAAATGTCTGCAGTTATTGAATAGAACATATTTCTTGTTGGGACACAGTGGTAACTAATGTGTATATATAGACCATACAATGGAACAACTGACAAAACAAACATTTTCTACACTACACACAATTTAATCAATTTCAGAACACACTAACAATTAATTTAAACAACAAAACTTTTAAATGTGAAACATTTTCAATCTTACTTTTGGTATGCTTTGAATATCAAGCTCAGTAACAAAAAATGAACCATTGAATTCAACATATTTCTATGAATATATATTGTACATAAAATACCACTCTCATCTTATCCCTTTTTCGATACCACTCATAGTGCTTATATGCATACTATGTATTGAACACACATGTAACATAAGGATCCAGTTCCATTTTAGTAACTTCATATAATCAAATACTGAACTGAACTGAAAAAAAAGACTACACAGGAATGCAAAAATCACTTGCAATTTAAAACAGAACTACATTTTAAATACAAAATTTGATACCAGTTTTATTTTACTTATATGGTGCACTGCAAAATCCTTGCAGTCAAATATATAATCTTATAGGAACCTATATATTTCTCATAAATACAATTAGTTTTCACTTTCATGTCCTTGTGTGGATTGTTTTCAATATCAACTACAAAACTGAATTGGCCAAGACAGTTCAGATGGGAACATCAAAATGCAGAAATGTTCTCCACTTGCATTTTTGCCAATATGTGCAACTTCAATTGTAAAAATCCCATCACACTTATCTGTAATATGGTGAAACAGTATGTTGAAAACTCTGCAGCACCTAAACAAAAATAATAACTATAAAAAATATTTGATCCCAAATGTTACTTCAATATCAAAAAATAATGCAGTTATATTGTACACCATACATTTAATTATTTGATTGGATCCACTTCTGCAAAAAAAAAAAAAAACACAATAAATTGAATTTAAGTTTTTTTTTTTAAATTGCTGTAATTAATTATAGTAAACTTTTAATTCAGCGGACTATATGGTAAATGGCCAGTTCATTGTTCTGAACAGTCCAGTATTTCCTAGAGAAATGCATGTTGTTTATGTTGTAAAAGTTAATATGAAATGCAGCATTTCGAAACAGTACCAAATTTCATTGCATGATCATGATCACCACATATCAATAGCTTCATTATTTTCAAATGTTGAAAAAAGTAAAATCATTTTTGTGCCATAAAAATTGCAAGTAAATTTAAGTAACAGGACATCTTATCCATAATGCTAGGAACACTAGCACATATATTGATGAGCTGCACAGAAGCCAACTATAGTCACATTCCAAGAAGAGGAAGAGATTGGTATGAATTAGCCACACCTACAAAGTGAGGACACAAGCTGAAGCAACCCTGGCAATCAAAAATTACAGCTCAATCCAGACAATGTCTAAAGCAATACTAAGCTATAGGTCTGAAGCCAACGAAAACACTGGCCGGGCATAGACAGGGCCTTATGTGGAGGCTATTCACAGCACATCCAGCTAGCAGAGAGGAAACAAGGACACCATGATGCTTGCTAGGCAATCTCCAGAGGGGATTACACTATATATGGCCTAGTGTGCTTATTGAGCACTAATGTTTGTGTGTACACCAACACTGGAATAATTTACACATCAACAATTTTAAATCAAATTAATTTTCTGAAAAAAATATTCTGTTTACTCATTTTTATTATCATCTCAATAATACTGGCTTCACTTATGCAAGTTACTATGTACTATCAATAAAATAATACGGTAGGTAAGCTTTATCAATTTGTGGAACACTGTGTCATAGTTGATCTGTTTTGGTGGCATTTCTATTATATGAATTTACTTGACCATTACACGCCAAAATTACATTTGCTGCTTTGGATATTGCTGCTTTGCACTGCTTTCAAATTCATTACAAAATGTTCATTAACAGTTTTTAAGTATGTTTGCTGTGAAGCAAATACACAATTTTTTTAAAAATATAGGTGTATAAATATTTATATGAAAATATGAATTAAAAAAGATTTTGAATGATAACCTAAAAGAAAGTGCGAAGATTTTCACTGGCTCCAGCAAGCAAGCCTCCTTTTTATTGCTCGCTTTCATTTCTTTCACAAGCATCAGTTGCTTCTTACATTCCACAACGTATCAATATTTATCAGCTTAGCGTATGTAACTAATTGGTCATAATGTAAAGAGAAAAAAAAAATTAAACAAAAGTAACAATTTTTTGTTTGCAAATAGAATTGAAAATTAGAATAATAGCATTAATTCTTTGGTTATAGGGTTAAATAAAAATATACGTCAAAATGGGTTTACAAGTACAGCAAATTTTAAGTACACTCCCAGGAATTGTGAAGATTCTTAAATTATGGATTCAACCACATTGTCTAAGTATAAAAATAGCCTCACGCATGTCTGCAGATGACATGCAGGTCAAATGAACATGCAAATAAATTCAATCAAAAAGTCACTAAAAACTATCATGGAATTATGACTTAATCCATACACAGGATGGGGCAGAATTAGACTGACAAACTTCGTAAGATGATTCCTTATTGCTGGGACCAGCTCCTGCGAGGGTAGCCCAGCATCGTGCTGAGGCAGGGCAACCTCGGCCAGCTGAGCCACTGTTTTAAATAAATTCCGGGTGATCGAGCACGAGGTCAGACAGGTGTTATATAAGCTCAGGACGCTGGAGGCTCTGGGCAACATCTTGCCTGCTGCCGCCGGAGGCGCTGTCCATGAGATGCCCAGACAAGAGGACCGCAGCTCGTGGTCCGTCATCGATGCCAGACAAGAGTCCATACTTGAGAGAGCTGTGCTACTACAACGAGACAAAAGGTAAATATTGAATTCCTGGTAGGGAGACACAAGGCACGATAGGGCACGGGACTCGCGACGGCATAAGATTAGCACCATTTAGCCGCAATTAAATAAAGCTATTCCAAGCTTAATTAAGGGCATCAGTGCCCCTCTAAAGTGAAATGGTGAAGTAGACTTGCAAATTGCTATTGTGTTGTAAAGTTCCTTAATGAAGATTGAAAAGCTTATTGTATTAGATTAATAATTAATAGAAGTAGGATTTTGTATACGGGTGCTTTATCCCTGAGTTACCTTGATCCCCCTAGTAAATACGTGGCCTGCTCCCTAAGGAGAGGTCACAGCATTATGCAACATCAAAAGGTAAATATACAGGACCTAAACTGAATATTAAGGGAGATTTGAGCCTAACAATATTGAGATTTTACACTGTATTTTTGCTTAGTGTCTGAAACAAAGAGAAATCTAACTACCTTCTCCAAACATTGTTTCATGTTATTGGGATCTTCAACCTACAAGCAAACACTCATTAATACCTCTCCCATAGTGTAAATACAGACTGATTTACATCTACAAAAAGTTTCAATGCTTTGAACAGAGTTCTGAACCACTGCACCACCAGAACTTTGCAGCAGACTGCCAGGTACTCAGCCTCAACAGTACTTGATGCAACAGTTTTGTTTACTATGCCAGCGAATGAGAGCACCCATAAATTTGCAACCAATACCAGATGTTGAGTGCTTGCTATTGGTTTCATTGCCCCAAATCGCATCACTGAATATTTACAAATATGCACTGCTCTGTTTAGTGCACTGCTCTCTTTATTAAACTCTCATTTAAAGTGCATGGTACATTTGAGATACAATGATCTCTTCATAGTAAACCAATGGCATAATTTGGAACAGTTACTTTTACTTACACAAATACTGTATACAAAATGTCTGGTCTAAAAGTTTGTGACAAATATAATAAGCTACCTGTAACTTGCTGATAAGCCACTGTGTCACCACACATTTAATCAATAAATGACTTTTGCAGCTTTACACCCACCACCATTAGGGTCGAAATGAGTCTGCAATCTGTCATTCCAAACTTGTCCAGCATTTTCTTAATGTACTACAACAGGTCAACAGCTTCCTCCTGATCTGATACCTTGTGACTTTCATTACAAGAGAGTTCTTAATAATACCAAGATCCTTCATATGGAATTGTGTCGAACTTTTCTTGCACAAGTTTCTTTCTGGAGGCTGCACATACAATGTGGGCCAAAATTCACGTCCCGGAACTGCAAGAGGCGATTCCTTGTGGAAAATAAGGTTGCATATACATTGACAACACCATCATGTGGCTAATATTAAGGGACGTACGCTGTGTTGAAAATCAAATTTTGAATTGCGTAAATGTAAATATTGCAGGAGGTACTTAAGATTGAGCGATAAAAATCTTATAGGTGTTTCACAAATCGTAGATAGTAAATCTTTAAAATTTGTTTGGTAAAGAAAAAGTTGATGCATATTATGACCCACCATGGCAAAATGAAGACAAGATCCTTATGACCGAACTCACTCTGGTAAACCGTTTTCATGAAAACGCCACTCATAATTTTGAAGATCCGGTGTAGCCATGAGGGGGTAGCCAACACATTTGCCACCAGCACCACGCTACATGGACGTGCATACACATGTAATGCTTAATGTAAATTAGGACAAGCGTAGGTAACACAGGCCAGAGTGCAGATAGGAGTATTGTATAACATGTGTACATAGTACGTATTTATGAATGCCAACCTTTACAACTACTGTTTGATTTTCCATCCCCCAACTTCAATACACAAATGGCAATGGTGGATCAGCTTGGCCTGGACCCATGCATAAATGTCTGATATGGCGCATACAGAATCAAATGTGGCTATCACACGTGCAATGGGACCTTGGAACTTCTATGACAGAAGTGGTGATAAACTATCTGCAAGATGCAAAGTGTGTGCAAAAAGTTTGAACACCAACTATGGCAGTATGTCGGGATTAATCAGACATTTAGCTCAGCACCCCTCCACCAAGTTAATATACGAGTCACTTCAGGACAACATGAAAAATTATGTTCCATCACATGATGCCTCAAGTTCCAAATAGATGCGGATGTAAGATAACGATTAGCCATCAAATCACTCAAAGGCAAAAATTTTAACAAGGAACATAACAGAATGAATGGCCAACGCAATTTTGCCATATAGTGTTATGAAAAATCCACATTTTAAAAAGCTTGTGCACACATTTCAACTACTTTAGACGGTACCTTTCCGAACCACATTTTCCAGAATAGGAATTCCCATTTTGTATCAGACGGTAAAACAAAATTAATTTCTCAAGCCATTGCTGACACTGAAATCAGGTCAGTTTCATTTTCTTGCGACTTAGGGAAATCTCGAAGCAAGGACTCCTTTTTGTCAATCAGATGTCATTTTGTCAAAGACTTTGCTCTTAAGAAGTACTGCGTATGCTGCCTTAGTTTCCCAGAAAGTCACACAGCCAGGGTATAGGTGAAAAGTTGTGCAACAGTTTGGCAGAATGGAATATGTTGCAGCTTAGCAGTGAAAATATCCCAATTACATTATAACAGACAGTGCTAGAAACATTACTTTGGCCTCAAGTTTATGCAAAGCATCTATAATTAATTTAAGGTGTTTTGGACAACCCTTCAGCTGGCTCTAGGACATGCAAAGAAGTATTGAAGGTTTGGGGCTGCTGATAAAGAATGTTCGCCTTATTGTTGGGCATTATAAACACAGTGCTGCAGCAACCGCAGAATTCCACAAAACTCAAACCACTATAGGGTTGCCAATTTACAGTTAATCCAAATTGTACAACAAGGTGGAATTCAGAATACCTAATGCTTAAAAGGTTGCTGAAAAACAAATCTGTGCTCGCACAACACTTGCACTGCTTGAAAATTGATAATTTAACCAGAACTGAATAGCAACTTGTTGAAGGTAATGTAAACATTTTGCAGCCTCTTCATGAAGCTACTGTTTAATTTTGTGGTGACAAGACTCATACTGCATTAACAGTGATTCCAGTTCTGTTTGCTATTGAATCTTGCTTACAAAACTACAATGAAATTCATGCTGATGACACTGGTTCTGGTGTTACCTTTTCAAAAGCACTTCTGTTTGCACTAAGGCACGATTTCCTCTTTACCTAAAACAGGAGCCTTACTTAACAGTGATGCTTCTTGATCCTCATTTGAAGGCTATGATTGTGCCAAAAGATGAAAAACATTATGTGATTAGTATGCTACACCATATGATTCAAAATTTGCCAACAGAAGACAAGAAACCAAGTAAAAATTTGTTTTTATAAAACTTCTAAAACTGATGTTCAATTTGCTAATTTTGCAATCACTGTAGCTCCTTATCAAGGACTTATTTTGACCATTGGCTTTGCCAGATTTGATAAGTTTTGTTAAATTAAAACATAAAAAAAAATACTTTTCTAGATTTCACACCTCTTTCCATTTTTATCCTGAAGTATGTATGTTTTAAAATTATTAATGTGCTACAGTAATTTTGATATATATTTTTCCAGCTAAACAAGATGCTCGCAGAAACATCCTCCACATCCTTCTGGCATGCCTTCAACAGTTTAGCTGCAGGCTCCCATGTCCAAAAAAAATACAGAAATCTCTTCATATTTTAACATGCCACTATTAAAAAGAGAAGAAAATCAATTCGATTGGTGGAAAGAAAATACAGTTACTCTGGCAAAACTGAGCAAGCTTGCTGTGGGGTATTTGGGAATCCCAGCTACTGAGGCTACTAGTGAACGTGTTTTCTCTGGTGTTGGAAACATTGTTTCTTTTAAACAAGAAACATTGACAACACAGCATGTAGAATAATGAGCATTTTTACATATTTAACTATTTAACTGTGACGTTCGACTATTCTCGAATGCCTAGAATTATTGCTTACTTATGGAATGCAACTTTAGTTGAATAGGATGGTTTCCTAAATTGCGATGTGTATTTGGCATGGAACTGTTTTCTAACCAGTGCTGCTATCTATAAAATTGATACCTAGATGTTCTGCAACTATCTTTGACTACAAAATCACAGTATAATATAGGCCTACATACTGCAAGTGAGGTATCTTTGGTGTTATTTTCGTCAACAATAACAATGGCATCGAGTAGTAGGAAAGGATTGTCGAAAAAAGAATGTTACGATATTTTGTTTCCCGATTCATATTCTGATTTCAAAGTAAGTGAATCTGAAAACGAAGTTGGTTTTCACAATACGGGAGATGAGAAACTTTTAGTACAGTGTCAGAAAATTTGAGTGGTGGTGACAGTGACACAGTAAGTGATGATCCTGTGCAACAGTTATTGAACGGTAAGAAAATGGAAACTGTGTGTGTACAAAGTAATTACTGGATGAACACAGTGAAAATATTAATATTTTACTTTTGACTTGTGTAAGAAATATCCATTAAATTTGTCACTAAAAACATAACCTCAAATGACACAGCAATAGAATGTTTTTACAAATTTTTTCCCAGGTCTATTTTTGATACAGTTGCAGACCAAACAAATGTATACACAGCCCAGTTTTATGAAAATATGACAACATAGAAATTATCACCTCGTTCAAGGTACCATCAGTGGAATGAATGTACTCCTGAGGACATTCAAGCAATGACAGCTATAGAAATTGGTATAGATTTGTATTGCAATACATCAATATAACAGTATTTTTGTGAATCATCCTGGATAAATCCTACCCCAAATTATTCAAACATTATGTCTTGTGACAGATACCATATTCTCAGGTCATTTCTGCACTTTGCCCATCAGGATTATGACCCTTTCTTCAAAATTCGCCCAATCATAGACCTAGTGAAAGACACTTACTTGCAAGAATTTGAACCAGGTCAAAGCTTATTTATTGATGAAACCATGCTTCGCTTCAAAGGACGTCTATGGTTCAAACAATACATGCCATCAAAACCTTCTACAAAGTGGGGTGTGAAGCTATGGTCACAGCGTGACAGTGAAACAGATTTCTTGTTAAGGTTCAATGTTTGTGTCAGAAAAGGTGGGCTAGAAGTAAATGTTAATCACACCCTGGGGTTAGGTGAGCGAGTTGTTCGAAAACTTCTTTTGGGGTTTGAACACACACAGTGAATTATCTATTGTGACAATTTCTTTTCTAGCCCATCACTGTTACAGTTCTGAGAAATTGACATAGGAGCTTGCGGGACAGTTCGAACAAACAGGCATGACATGCCAAATGAATGTAAACCAGTAGCTTGAAAAATGAAGAAAGGCGACAAGCCAAAATCTTGGCTGAACAAAGCAGTGGGAATGATTGTGTGCTCTTGGCAAGATACTGGACGACTTACTCTTGTCAACTGTGCATGGCAATCAGTTGACTGAAGTGAGAACAAGAGCTAAACAAACTGAAAATGGGTACAGAATTTTTTACAAAACAAAAATGATATTGGAGTACAACAGAAACATGAATGGTGTAGATCGCTTTGACCAACTATCATTAACATACTGTTAATATCATAAAAACAGGCATTTCATGGTTGAAGCAGCACTCATAAATGGGAAAATTGTGTTCAATATGTCATGGGATACTAAAATATCTGTAATACAATACAGAAACTGCATCATCGAGGGACTTTTGGGAGAATATTCATGACCACCACCAAAAAAGAAAGGCAGTCTTTGTGCTGCTGATGTCCCATTTACCAGACTGAATGAACGCCAACTTATTGTACGACAAAATCACATAGCCAAATTGCATCGTTTGCTCAATTATGCCTTACCAATGCCAACATAAAGGAAGAGGAAACTGTAAACTGAAGCAAACCATCTACATGTGCAAGAATTGCCCCCGATCATCCTCCCACTGTCCTGTGCCTTGCTTTGAGGAGTACCACAATTAAAAACTACAGGAAAGTCTGCGGATGTAATAAACTGTAAATATTTTGTATATTCTTTCAGTGTTTGAAATAACTTGCATGCAAATTTATCCTCAACTCTGACCTGTGCCTGGCTTTGAGCAGTACCATACAATAAATCTACAAGCAAGTCTGCACATAACCTGTAAATACAAGTATGCAAATGTAATAACCTGTAAATAATGTGCAAATACTTTGTTTCTGTTTTTGAAATATGATAATAATATAATAATAATAATATGATAATAATAATATACATGCAAATTATCCTTTACTCTATCCTGGGTCTTGTTTTGAGTAATTCATCATCAAAAAAAAATTACAAGAAAGTCTGCATATCTAATAATCTGTAAATACAAGCCTGCACATGTAATAACATGTATATACTATGTAAATAGTTTGTGTTACAAATAAGTAAATAATAATAATAATTTATATATATATTTTTTTTTTTACACTTTTTGGGTAAAAATGATATTTCCCACAGCAAAAAAGTTAAACAAAATTATGCTGTATGATTCACATTGTGTATTTGTGTCATAATTGACACATTGTTGGTGTATTTTTAATTTAAGGTTATAATTAAATGATTTTTTTTAAACTCATGATATTCTTGATTAATATATTATGATGTTGCACTGTCAAACACTAATTACAAATGGATTATTTTTTAAATTGAGCTGGCTAGAAATTTATTCCAGTTTCTTCCAGATTTTCAGAGTAAAAAATTTTTTACCACCTAAATTTTTCCCAAAGGGTAATATTGCTATCCCACACACCCCTAATCTGTATACAGCCTAATGTTTATGACAGTCGCAAACAGCTAATATAGTTGGTTAAATTTTAATGAATTGTATGTTTGTTTGAAATGGTTGAATCAACAAAAATGTGTTCATTTGATAAAATATTTTTAAACTATTAAAAAAATAAAAGGAAAAATAAGTTTAGTTGTATTTGACGTGATTTTAGAAAACCAAAATATAATAAAATTATTTTCTACTAGAGGTAGACAAAATAATATCAATTTTTTAAATTGTCTCTAACTTATTCAAAATTATCAAAACAGACAATTTTTAAATATATTTAGACAAATCAATACTAATTAAAAACATATTTATGAGTTTGGCGGGAGATATTGATTATAATAAATTCTATGAACAATGGAAAATACAGATATCAAATTTAAATTTTTGTAATTGTTTGATGAAAAAATATTTATTAAATTTAAACCTCACCTACAGATACAATTAATGAACATAATTTACTAAAATATTAATTAGAGCTAGTAAAAGCAATATTCCTTTATTTGGAATACAATTTATAACATAACACAATTAATAATAAAATAAAAATATAATCATTTTAAAATTTAATAAATAAATAATCTTTAAAAATAATTTTTAATTTTTAATAAGTTCGTTTACATATAAACAGAGATTATTCTAGACATGAAAAACAAATCTTTTGCATTCAATAATCAAAAAGCTGAATTCATTTTAGATTATAAAAATAATCCTTGGTTAAAAAAAAAGAAACCAGAAGCTGCTGGAATTTTAGAATATTCAAATGTTACGAAAGTTTCACAGCAATATATTAAAAAAAAAAAATATATATATAATTAAAAATATTAATTATCTCTAGTTAGAACCCAAAATGTGGCCCAACCTTATTATCATGCAGATAAAGCTATTTATATTTCTGAACCAGGTTTGTATGAATATTAATTCTGTCAAATATCCTATAGCTACGAACTTTAAAATATGGGTCTTTGCAGAACTACTACTATCAATAAGAAAAACTACTAAATATACACTCAAAAATCAAATTTAATATTTAGAAATACTATAGTCCCTCTCACACTTAGATTGCAGTACAGGGCTTATGGCGCTGACTGTTGCCAGATTGCTTCTGCTTTGTGACTTAACTGGCAAGCTGAGAAACAAATGGGCATGAAGGAAATGGCTTGATTAAGATAATTTTTATATGTTTACCTCCCTGCCAACTCGTAAAGGAATCCAATCCTGCGACGCAAAGTTGAGTGGCTCCTTTGAAACTGAAGTCTGTGAGAAACCCTATCATTGAGATTGCATGGCGCGCATGGAACGAAAAAGGCATTTTTTTAGGCTGGATAAAGATAACACATCAGGCAACAACACACGCAGGAACAAGGACCGAGTTAACGACAGAAATCATGTATTGGAAAGAGAGAGTGAATGTCCATTACACTGCAATCTAAGAGTGAGACGCTCTATAGTCAATCATTAACTGGTGAATATAAACTCAAAATTTAAATAACATATTTGGAAATAATGTCAATCATTTAAAAGAAACAAAATGAAAGATCTATGTTTTAAAAGAGACTGCGATTCAATTAAAGTATTAAAGTAATAAATAAAAGAATTAAATTGACATACTTGAAAGAGATAATTAAATTTATGAAGAAACTATAAGAAAAAATCAAAAAATGTATAACTTAAGAACTAATATTGTTCCTCAAACTCAAGATCCTAAACTAAGACCAAATTTTATACTTTAACAATTGTTTGATGATAATATTGTTTGTGATATGTTACTAGAACACAAAGAAAACATTTTAACATACGATTATATACAATAAGAGAAAGGCATCACATGAGCTATCAAATTCAAGCCATTTAACATAAATTTTATCACCTTTTGTTTTCAAAATTTTTTACACCAAATATTGATCAGCATAATCAGTCTCCAAAATTTCTAATGCACAAAAATTTATTTATTTGCCATTCATACCTTCCAAAATATTAAGTTGGTACACTACTTAAATCTTCATCAATTAAAAACAATTCTGCTGACCGATTTGTTGTACATCCCTTTTTGAATTATGTTTTCAACTTACTAATTTTAACAAAATCAGAAACTTTAAATTAAGGTTCAGTGCCCGAAAAGACTGACCCTGGATTCATAAACATTTTTTCATTAACATTAACATTATAGGTTTCATATGTTTTGTTTTGTTATATTTTTTTTAACAAGCCATCTAAAATTTAAACCTATTTATTTTTTTTCATTCACAGCTAATTTTTTTCCACATTTAGTTTTTAAAGCATCATTAAATTTTTCAACAACACTAGCTTCATGTCCTCAGTATAATTAATAAAATTAAATCATATTTTTTTTCATTAATTCATTAAATTTTGTGTTATAAACCTTTTTACCAATACAATCTTTTTACATTTTTCAGTTTTTTTTCCTCTCTTTCGATTGTTTCAAAAGCTTTACAATATCATACTTGCCAACTTTTGAAATTCCTAATCTTGTCCAAAATTTTAATGTGGATAAGTTTAACACAAATTAAACATGGAATTTTTTTAAATGTTACAAATTTGCTTCAAATGAACTATTAGAAATCAAGATTTGGTATACCGGTTACAAGTCTTTACCCACAATACAACTTGTTAGTATACTTTTGAGAGTGTAAATTGAATTTCCCATACATTTCCTGCTTATTCCTCAGAATTCCTGTACACCAAAAAAATTATATGAAAAACTATTAAGTAGAATGAAAGCCATGCAACTTATCTATGAATGTTTCTGTTGTACCTAGAACTGGTTTCAAAAGGTGACACTTGCGCAACACGTCCAATGCCAACAGATGACAAAATTCAATGAATTCTTAATATCAAGATCGGTGACAAGTATCATCTCAGACCGTGCTGCTATACATTTTAGAGTGAAAAAGTTACTACCGGTAAGGAGAGAGTACAGCGGAGCCGTATGATAACAATAGTCAACAACGGCACAATAAATTACTGCTATAGCGAGTTATCGTATGTATCTGTATCGGGCAAGGTATCGGTTATAGACAATGAAATTGGGTTATTACTTCCTTTAGAAACAAAAATTATACGGTGTGGCTGTACATGTTGCAGTATTGATCACTCGTGCAATAATTTGTTCACTCAGTTTTATGTGTAAAATGAATAAAGGTATGGTAAGTGTGTGCAAATAAAACATGTTCTTGTATTACCATATTTTGGCGAGTACGGCAGTACACGTGTATACGCCATGTCAGAAGTTTTTGATGAAAAATCCAGGATAATTAATATTTCAAGTAAGCTATACTAACTTTTTTGTACTCCCATAAACATTGCCGGGCCTCATCGAGTCAGTGTAGAGGCTAAAACGACGCCTAAATTTCGTAAAAATTCAACACATTGACGTGAATCGCATCTATCGGTATATTTTCCCAACACTGGGCTGCTGTTACGATGTGAACCGGTTCTGTAATGACGGCAGTGGAAAGGCAGCGGCCGGACACAAAGCATGAACAGCGTAGCACGCCAGCCATGCCTGTCGGCCCCCGCATGAGCAGCGCTCGGGCACCCCAGCTCGAAGATCTAGACCCGCCGTGCTGCAGAGGATCTAGGCGCTTGCTCAACTACGTGTACACAGCAATGTTTTCGCTGCTATCACCATAAAAGTTTGCATTGTTCTACAGTGGTTTTTAAACTGCGGTATTTAAAAAAAAATTGTATCCGCTGCGGTTGGCGAGGAATTACTGTATTATGTGCTACGCCTGCACAGGATCTCCATTGTGACTTTAGGCGGTTGTTTCGGTTCTGAAGAACCGACTTTAAAATCCTGGTTCTCGGTTCCAGTTCCAACGCATCCCTAGTTTCCTGCCCTTAGTGGTTTCGTGGCGTTAGTTGTCAGACATTTTCCAACTGAAATTTTGCAAGGAACGTCCTCTTGCCGTTTGTCGCAGAGCTGATGGCTCACCACCGTGTGTGTGTGTGTTTGTTTATGTATGTATGTATGTATGTGTATATATAAAATGTTTAAATTATTCAAATTTTCTAAATATTTGAAATTATTTTGCAATAGAATAATTTAAATTTAAATCTTCTCAAGTTTCTGGTAAATGAAAATTAGAAATACTCATTTTTGTTTCCAGATATAACACTTTGTAATAAAAAATTTCTCCAGAAATTTTAATCAGAAAAAAAAAGTAAATAGGCTGGATTAGGGGGGGACTTTTTATTTTAAATTTTGTATTTTATAAAATTAGTTTCTCTGTGCTCATTAAAGAATAAAAACTTTCTTTTATTCCATTATTTCAATATTTTTTTTATATTAAAATTGATTTTTAAACTATAAGAAAAAATGTAAACAGCTTTTGATATGATTTAAATTAATTGTACATCTGTTATCTATAAATTTTGTTACGTGTTCATAACAATCAAATAGTAACATTTCTATGTTTAAATTTTCTAAGTGTAAAACTCTTGTTTCATCTAAGTTTGGCATCATTTTTTATATTTAATTTATTACAAAAAATTTCTAATTTTTTTATTATTTTTGTTATTAAAGTTTGAATTAATTCAGAAATTTTACTTTTTCCAAATTTAAAATCTGTTATGTGGAAAAATATCAAGTAATTAAAAATATATTATTTTATGAAAAATAGTGCAAAATTATGTCATCTCAATTAAAAATATACTACTTTACCAGTTACGATATAGAGTCTGTTAAACACTGTTCAATTTTTTGTACAAGAAGGTGTACACCTTTTTTGTTCAAATCAAGTTGCATTGTGTGACTGGCTAACTTGTTTGCAAATGGCTTGCGTGCTAGCTAGAAACATTTAGAGACTGTTATATTTTTTGTTCATCTTCTTGTGCAAGTAGTTTGTTTACATTTGCATTTTATATGCTTATGTAGTTCCAGTACATTTATTTATGCTGAAATTGTTAATTTGAGAGTAAAAAAGCAATTATAATTCTGTATTGGTGATTTGTTACGTTTGTAAAATCTTTGTGTGTTGTGGTGGAAATGAGAAACTGCCATGTTGCAAAATTCACGTGTTACAACTGTGTGTACAATATGTACCTACATGAGACTTGAATAGAAAAATGTGTTCACCTTCTTGTTAACTTGAAGCAGTGCCGCTATCTGGACCTTAGTTCCCCTTGCTGCCACCGTTGCAACGTACAGACACTTCCACCTTGGCGGGCTCGAATACCCATCCTTTCTCCTTGCACCCCCCTCCACCGTATCTCGGCTTGGGGATAATTTTAAAATCATTCTGTATATGATATGAAAGGGTGTGGAGCTAGAGGTGCGAATCAACAGCTGCTGTCCCAATTAATGATTTCTGCCAGTGAGTACTTACCAAGACATGAAGTCGTCTAGAATTTGCAACACTTCAGCTGCTCGACAAGCATAAAAGTACTATGAATTCTTTTAGTATTGCAGCGTGTGGTAATACCTTTTTACGGCCATGTATCAGATATATTTTGTAAATTTAATGATGGGAATGCGACGGGCAGTGAGTGTGGAAGGCGTCTTTTGAATGGGCATTAATTTGAGTGTGTGTGCTATTAAGTAATTTTAGTTGTTAGCTGGAAAGTGGCTTTTAGATTTGCATTTTGTAATTTTCTATAGCTTGCAAGATTTATGTGTAAAATTTTAAAATTAGGTTTAGCTTGCGAGAATTTTTACTGGTTTGAAGTAGTTTGTTATTAACTTGTTGCACTATTCTGCTGGCCCGGCCTATTTACTTTATCAGCTGTTCCACACGCCGCGGCAGGAACACACATTTTATTTCTCCTCTTACGTCTGGTTTTTAATTGTGAGTCACTTTAACGACGCTTAATTTATATACGTTTAGGGTGCCGCATGAGTTTTTGGTGTGGTTTTAATAATACATTTTAATAGGTCTATTTTAGCAAGGCGTCCTTTAGTGGGACTTATTCGGCTGCTGCGCCTGCAGTATTGCCTGAATCATATAGTAATAATATGTTGCCATATTGTATGAGGAAATTGAGTTAACCTGAAAGATATTTTCTTGCAATTGGCTTAAAGGTGTGTCGATGGCGAACTAAATTATGGAGAAACAGAATAATGAATTCAAGTTGTTGCGTGGTGTTAAGGTGCCTGGTCACTCCATAAGTACCTTGTATCATAAGTTAATAAGAGTGTTTAAAGGTTTATTCTGTGAGCAACATAGTTTAGGTGGTAATATTTGGTAGCCTTTTACATGAACTTAAGGTGCAAACCAGCCTATATTTTCCCTGTTAATTTTGGCTCCGGTAGTCACGAATAGGTTTGTGGACATTGGCCTTAAGCTTACTACACGTACGTGTTCATGTTTTTTTAAAAAAGGTTTCGACCAATTGGTGTATGACAAAGGAGATAACTTATTGAGAAACTTAAATGGCAGCCTGTCAATGGAGACATGACGATAATGTATGTATTACGCTGGAAAAGTGTGTACCTGAATAGTATCATATTGTGGCATTGTTTTTAAATGGGACTGGTGCTGTTTAAATTATGTCCTGTGGTTAGCTGACCTTTAAATATTGTGGTTTTTCTGTAAAATTGATTGCTGCCCTGTAAACGGAAACCTGTTATGAGTGCAAATATTTGTGGTTTTAAAATGTGTGTTTTGAAAAGGCTGGTGTAAAATGAAATGGTATTATTTGAATGAATTCAGATTCGTAAAAGGTACATAATTATCTCGTATTTTATACGAGCTTTGGTTTGATTAATTTTTGTTGGGGTGTACTTACCAATAATAAATATTGAATGAAACAAAATTTTTGGTGTAGTGTATGATATTTGTAATTTAGACTGTTGTGTCAGTTCAAACTTTTCGTAATCACTTTCTTGTTCACAAAAGATGTCAGTCTGCATCAGGCTTAATAAAGTTATTTCTAGTTGACTGAATGTCGTCAACTTCATTTTATTTCTGTATATTTATGATCTATTTAAACTACCTACTGACCCTCACAGTAGAGTTTACAGTAAATTTTTGATCACCTATACGTTTCTTTTAATACTATACAATTAATGTGTTTTAGGTGATCAGAGAGTTAATTAATGCATTTTTTAATTTACTGTAGAATTTTAATGGTATTAATAATATGAATATAATTTCTTATTTTTGTTTTATGTTAATATGAAATAATATTGTAATTATTAGTTTATGTCGTCCACACTAATCCACATGTGTCATGACTTTTGTTATCATCAATATCTTTTTTCCTTGGAAAATTTTGTGACCTGTTAAGACGTTTATATGAAGGGTGGCTTCTTGGTGGAATTCAAATAGGGTGGATTAGCCTAACTATACAGCTATTGTAATTTATTTTATGCTGTGCCATCCTAAAGATTAGCATAGATTTTTGCAAAACAAGATGCTATGTATTTAAAAGAGGCCAGCATGGACCAATTACCATTATTTTTTGGAGTGCACAATTCCGAGAAGAGAGGCACCATTCCAGAGATCACCAACATGGGCTACATCAAAACAACTAAGCTCACAAACATATTTTGAAACATGCTAATATCTGATCAACTAATTTTATTGGATACAAATTCTTTTCTTAAAACTCTATTAACATTATTTAGATAGTTTCACCACTCAATGGCTAAATTTACTCTCATGCAGAGGCCAAATAAGAGCACTAATACGAGCTATGCGCAGACCTTTTCATTTCATGATCAGAACAGAAATATGAAGAAAATTTTCCTTCAAGTACAAATCCACTAATTTAATTGACAGTTATTGTTTTGAGGTATTATAAATTATTTCTGTTTGAAATAACTAAGTGTTCAGGCTCAATATTTCGTAGGCATAGCACACTTAACTACATTGAATTTTATTTTGTTTATTCTTTTCAATCATCCAACCCAACCCCTAAGCAAATTAAGTAAGGGAAGTGATATTTTCAAAAATCTAATGCAATTTCATGAGAGCAGCAGAAACTTGATTCATTTAACAGGAAGGGGGATTCAATGAATTAAACTGTGTTTCAATACAACCTAAACTTTCAACATTAAACTTATGTTTGTCACATTTAATGCTACCTTTTTTAACATACAATTTGCTTAAACAGATTACTTAATTAAATGATTTCTGTTGTGTCTTTGTGCTGAAGTAATAATTTGTTGTTTCGTCTCATGTGAATCTTTTAAAATATTTTGCTCTGATCGTCGCATCATTAAATCTAATATTTTATCAAAAATATATATCTGAACCCGAAACTATTAATATCACTGTGGACCACTCTTGGCTAAGTCCATTGTAAAAAGTAATGAATAAATGGTCCATTAAATGACCTATAAATTTTGTTGCCAAAATCCTACGATACTCTGTAGTGTAAACAAGGCTGTAGCAACTCAAAAGCAAATGCCATTTTAACTTTCTACTCCTGAGTTATTTGTTAATTCTTTAGCTCTTACATTAAATTAGCAACAATTTTTACAAATGGGATGACAAGTAACACTGCAAAGAACTTGAGCAATCAACACAAATCAGATGCAACCAAAGTATCCCAATTATTTTACCATCTCATTCATAGAAGATGTAATCCACTATAGCAATTTACAAAATGTTTGCCCTCATAGAAATTCTAAAATATGCTGCTCAACAAGCCTCTAAGTGTCTTAGCCCACCCAAGCAGCTGGGCAGAACCAAAGTATGGAAACATTGTACTAACTAAAGCTAAACCTCACTTCAACTTTATTTATTACAGCTACTGTCAGTAAAGAAATACCTACCTTCATGAAAATGTTGCTACTGAAACAACTGTTAACAACATTTCCTTTTGCTAGGTTTAGGCTTTCGAAGATTAACAACATCATTGTTTTGAATGGCTTGTCGTTCTTTACGCTCTTTCTTTGTTCGCAGAACTTGTCTGGTAATTGCCATGAACATCTAGAAACAAATAAATAAAAACAACTATTCAATACTTAAGACACCAAATCTCACACAAGTGGAAGAAAAAAAGACATTTATTAAAACTTTATTAAATGCACATTCACAATTTTGTTGCAAATAAAATTAAGTAGGAAACAACAAAGAAAAAGTACTAAACAAACCATATTCAAAATTAAATTAATTATATCCTGCCAAGTTTTATTTTACTTTATTAACAACTTGAAATCAAAGAGATTCATATTATTTATATTGCAGAAATCTTTAAATTTCTGTAGTGCCACGGGCACTCCGCAAGCATTCCAGTTCAGAGAGAGAACATTTTAGTGAAGTATTTTCAAAACGTATCAAGTTTTGCGGTGCCTGCAACAGGAAGCTGTATCTGTTCTAGTACTGCCTGCGGTGATTTCAGCACCGCGTGACTATAATAACTGACCATGTTTGACGGAAAATAAGTCCTGTTATTCACGGTATTTTCGTCCCATGACTCCTAGAATCACGTGCTGTATCACGCGCTATTTTCCCCATCATATGATTTCAATACCACACTTTGGGGCCATGTGCAAAGTTCCAGTTCATTGGTTGACGCCCTAACATTGCTCTCTCATTGGTGGGAGACTGCTCATGCACTACTACTTGGTGGAGGGAGACTTCTCCCCACTACACTCATGTTGCTTTATTATGCCATGCACGGCCTGAGGACAGACACTTCAGCAGAGGACACCAGAGACTGCACATCACTGCCAGGGACGACTCGCCTGAGCTGCGCTGAGACTCCACTCTCCTTCACCACTGCTGTCACATCATGTTTTTGCTTCCATTGCCGTTATTTTATTTTATATTAACTATTCCCATGTCTTCTGCCACATCGCCAAGTAAGTAAATGTATAAGTAAAAGTGTAACAGTTTCAGTGTTTGATCTAATTAAAAGTGTTAAATTTCTTATTGAGTGTTTGTGCTCAGCCCTAGACCGCTCGGGCAACACATTTCATTACTCCGAATCATTTTCAGTTGAAAAATATGTGTAATCAGTCTTACTAAAAATTATTAGATAGGTTTGTGTTTTTCTGTGTATAGGCTGTTCATGGTAAAGTGAGCACTTTTTAAGGCCCTTATAAATTTTTCCTTTCATCCAATTTCCATCTTCCTGCTGCTTTTTAATATAAACATTGCAATGTAACCAATAAACCTGAGGTACACATTTCACCACCCTCAAAATTTAATGCCTGAGGCTGCAATAAGATATATTTATTAGTGGTTAATGCCTGTTGGGAGGGTCTTAAAAAGTGCTCACTTTACCACGAACAGCTTATATCAAATACTACTCCAATACCTTTTCTAGTGCTAGGTTGATATACACCAGTTTCTACATATTCCCTCAATAGCTAACCTCTATTGTCAGTACAACGGATACTAATACTGAAACCCATACATTTTATATCCTAAGATAATAAAAATCACAATTACTACTTAAAACTATTGACAACATACACATAGTTGCAAAAGTATCCATCCACTTGATGTGAGAAAACAGTGATAAAAGGGCTTCCAAATGCCTTCACTAAGCATTGAATAAACTATCTATTGCAAATTACAATTCACGTTGATGCTAAATGTAATAACATAATACTTTACTTGTACCTAAGTTTTTCCTGCAACGAATAATGTACGAATGTAGTGCAACAAACAGCAATGCATGTACTCATCCACTATATCCTCTGTGATGTACGACAAAATAACACTGGAAAATACAAGAGTCTATTCAGTGGAGCAGTACATGCTGCAGGGTCAATTCGTAAATATCCAGTACAGAGCAAGAATGTGTAAGACAAGGAAAATAACTTGTTGAATGGGAGTGAATTATAGACATTCTTAACAACAAATACCATAGAAGATGGGAATATCACAATCAACCGTAGAGGGCATTATTCACAGGTTAAACCCACTTCAAGTGTGATAAACCAAGAACAGGTTGTCCTAGGAAGCTCACACAAAGTGATAAGAGAAACAGTGTATGCACTGTGCAGCAAAATCCCCATGTTTCTAGTCCCATACTTTGATCAAATGTAGAATCGCAAAGTGGGACAAACATCAGCACCGATACTGTTAGGAATGTTACGTATAGCTGAATTGAAGGGCCATATAAGAAGAAAGAAACCCTGGATAAGAAAGGTAAAGATACAAAAGTTGGGAAACAAGTATTATTCACAAGTGAATGCAAATTCTGGTGGTTTGATTCATCTGCAAAGCGACGTGTGTGGGGAATGAAGAATGAGAAGCTCCACACTAAAATCCTTTAGTCTACATTTAAACGTAGGGGCGGATCCATAATGATATGAGGGTGTATGTCAAGAGGTTGATGTATGTAACTTCCACATAATACCCGCAACAATGGACAAGGTGATGTATTTGGATATATTAAAGCAACAACTGTATCTTAGTGTCTAAAAATCATAGATTGCTAATGACTTCTACTTCCAACAGGATAATGACCTGAAACATACTGCTTGGTTGGGTTATTAGGCACTGGTTACTTGATAATAAACCTCATGTGCTGCGCACACAACCTCAGAAGCACAATTTGAACCCTATAGAGCATATGTAGGTGGAATTAAGCAGAGACTAAAGCAAAAGAAAACTAGTTACACAAAGAAAATTGCAAACATTTAGAGAATAATGAAATAAGTTAGGCTCATAAATTGTAGCAAAACTAGTCCAATCCATGCAAAAGAGACTTCAAGCTGTCATTGCTGCAAAAGGATATTCTACATTATACTGAACTGTGTTGTGATTCATGATTGAAGAGTGTTGAAAGTGCAAGTGGAAGATTACTTTTATTACTCTGTGTGTCTGAACCGACAACTACCTAAATTCCTTTTTTCGAACATATTTTGTTATTATTTGGTTGTTGTATAGTACTATGTTCATATTCCTAAATAAAATAGCTGTATAGCTATGCAAATAAAAACAGATTTCATTGTTACTTTACACTACGGACTTATTTTCACTCATATCATTTTGAGACTACCTGTTGAGACGATTTTAGTTGCTATTGTCTTGCTGGCCGTATGATTAGACGGAGGCCGCTTGCCACTCCTCCTCG
Source organism: Dryococelus australis (assembly GCA_029891345.1). Lineage (NCBI taxonomy): Eukaryota > Metazoa > Arthropoda > Insecta > Phasmatodea > Phasmatidae > Dryococelus > Dryococelus australis. The sequence goes on along the minus strand of CM057009.1, from coordinate 304,856,406 downwards.
GCTTTCCAGTCTCTTCTCCCTCCGTTGCCCTCCCATCTTCCCCTTTCACGCGGTCAGTTAGACTGTGCATGGCAACATTGTGTCGTTAGCTTTCGCCTTCTCGTGCTTGTCACCAACAGTAGCAACTCGTCGACGTGTTCACTTGCCACCGTTGTACGTGCCTTTTTGACTCCTGTTCACCCACTCATCCTTCAGTGATTACAACAGGGCCTAGTTTGTGCTTCATATTGTGTGGCGCTTATCGCCTTTGCCTGTATTTTGGGTATCCTTGCGATGCCAGGCAGCAAAAATTGGTACATCATTGCTAACATGTTTGATAATGATTCAGTGGATTTGTGGTAGAATCCGTTTAATAAGGGATAGTTGTAATAATCGCCACCAGTGATTCCAGATATTCTAAATTATATTTTGGCTAGTCTAGTGGTTTGCTGGTTTTGTTGCGTATACTTTGTTAGTAATTTGATTGTGTTTGACGGAGGAGTTATTAGTAATTTCTAGCATGACTGCAGTGACGATCTGACAGGAGCAAGGAGTTCTGTGAAGCTAATTTTTAGTCTGTTTTTTTCATTTGTACGAGGCTATGGAGGGCAAGATTTTGTCACCCTCGTGTGAGTCAATGTTTTAACAATGTCTTTTAGTTAAAGTATATCTTAAGGGAGTTGCAGTTTTGGTAGGGCATTTTTTTTGTCGCTAGTCTGCACAATTTTACTATTCATATAGAGTTTCAAATGGCGAGTAAAAGGTTGGGTAAGGTTAGTACTCACATTTGCATTTTACTGTAACTCTTGGCACAGGTCTTTAATGTGTGTTCTTGTTACTGATTTTAAGCTTATCCTGGGGTAATTCTCACGTCGGAACTTGTACAATTGATTTTAAGATGCATCACTTTGGGTGTCAGCCACCTAGTAGTTAAAATGCACACATTCTGCACCTAACAGGGAAATGGTACAGTGGTTAATCACTGTAATAAATAGGTGCATTTGATTTGAATAAGGAATTACCACGGCCTGTCTTGTGAGTATTAACGGTATCAAACCTTTGAGGTTAGGTTTATAGCTGTTATTATTTTTATTGCAGTGTTTTTTAATGATCTCAAAGAATGTTTTGCAATATGCAATCAAGTTTGATGGCAAAATTGAATGGGCTTTAAGCCTCATCATTTATGGGTGATTCAGTTTTACGCTATTTTAAAAATAGCTTGGTATTTTCTTGAAAACAAACAGGTAAATGGAATTATTTGTGATTATATATATATATATATATATATATATATATATATATATATATATATATATATATATATATATATATAAAGTTAAATAGTGATCACCCATATTCTATTGATTTTACCTTCTATGGTCAATGTTTTAAGTAATTTTCAATGAAGGTTGTTAAGGAAAGTATGCGATATTTATGACGCGCTTAAGGTTGTATGATCACTACTTTTTTTCAAAGAATTTTTTAATACTCAATGTAAATTAAGCCCTACCTTTATTTATATATCTTATTGAATATTGTATTGTGTGAAATGGGCAAATATTTTGCTGTTGGTGTATCACTTGGTTGTTGGAGAAAAATTATTGTAGCCACTAATGGTTGGTTTGTGTAATAAAACAATCTTCTCTGAATTTGTGAGAACTTAATTTTGTGCTTCGGCACTGTAAATAAATGTGAAACACATGCATAGTTATGGTGCTGTTGACTACTGTAGGATTTCAGCTTCTATTGAAAAGCAAAAACATTTACAGAACAAAGAGAACTTTACTACAACAATTTTTTGTGCAGTTACCACCATTATTAATTAACACAAGAAACTTCTAAATATACTCCTGCCATTGTCAAAAGATACACAAAAGGAATGAGACACACAGCAGTTAAAACTGGTCATTCTGACCTATCAATATACGTTAAAAAATAAAACTAGTAATCAGTGGTGATGGAAGGTGTTCTCATAAAAGGAGGGAAGAGTTAACTTCATAATTGCCTTGGAACATAACCTTGTTAGTCACAAAGCAGAGCGCAGAAGATAAACCAGTATTTCTGTCTTGCTGTTGTATAAGACAACAAAATGTATAAGGCATCCAATAATATTTTTCATGGTTTAACTTATTTTAATGAGACAACTAAACCAAAATAATTAATTACAATATTTCTTGAAATTTTTGTTTTGTGAAAAACCATTATTTTCATGTAGAACCATACTGTTTCACAACAATATTTTGTTTTTCTTTTTCACAAATATTTTATACCCAATTCAATTTGTCAGTTTTCCTCAGCTGTTCAAGCATAAAATGCAGTGACGGCTGCTGAGGGAGGGCAGCGGGGCGCAACCCTAATAATAAAATCTCAGAATGCATAACTCTACTTATCTGCTACTCAGTAAATAATACTGTGTACGAATACGGAGGTTATTTCACAGCCAATGTTTTTGAGATGGACCAGACACTTGTCACGAGAGAAATGTTTTTGGAAATGTCGAGTGGTGGGGCGGCAGATTCTTCACTCCGAAGTAGGTTAAGCTAGTAAAGAGAGATGACCGTAACATAGGACTAGGGGTGCTACGGAAGGGAGGGAAGACTTCAGACTAACTACAGTCCCCACTGTTATGAAAAATACACAATTTCATTTATTTATAAATGTCACATCCATTTATTTATGAATGTCACATCCATTTATTTATGAATGTCACATCCATTTATTTATGAATGTCACATCCATTTGTTTAGGAATGTTACATCCATGACAGGACAAAATTATAAACCATCTTCTATCAAATTTTTTTTCACCTTTACGATTTTTGTAATGTTGACTTCATACACAACATATTTATAATTACCTGACCATTTTAGTTTTGTCCCCTCCTATTGTGTCATGGCTGTTGCATCAGTGTAAAATCCATTACCATGTCATATAAGAACAGGATTAATTTTTAGTGACTTGACTATGATTACATTAGATACGTTGCACCACAGATAATTCAAAGATATACAGTGGAAGCCCAGAATACCACGGTCCGGTATACCACGGATTCGGTTATACCACGGGGCAATTTATGTCCCCTGGCCTGAATAAATAAGTGGAAAGTGTGCAGTCAGGTAAACCTGTGGTCTGTCAGCGGGTGGCCGTGAGTTGGTGACATTGATGGACGAGGCAGAGGGAGCGGGCGCGCGTTCTCGCTCCTTTCAAGAGCATATATCTATTTTACAGATTCATTACATCCAATAGTGTATGGTTTTCCGTATATGTAAATAAAATGTGTTTTTAAATTACCATATTGGCGAGTACGTCCATGTGTGTGTATATGGCAAGTTAAAAGTTTTTGATGAAAAATTCGGGATAGTTAATATATCAAGTAAACCGAACTAAATTATTGTATTCCCGTAAACATTGCCGGGCCTCATCATGCCAGTGCAGAGGCCAATATGCTGCCTAAATTTCACAGAAATTCAACACATCAACGTGAATCGTATCAATAAGCATGCTTTCCCAATACCGAACTGCTGTTACAAATTGAACCAGTCTTGTAACAATGGCAGTGGCGGCAGCCGTCTGGGTGGCACCCGCCAGAATAATCTTGTAGCGACCGACAGCTGCCCAGCCCCGACGATCTAGGCATGAACGATAACAGCAAGCCACCGCGTCAATCTCCTACGGGGTATAGCTCTCCTTAATCATTATAATTATGATGTAGACACTTTGATAATAATGTATATGTACCAGCTATGCAGTATGTCTTCCTATTTTCGAAAAAAAATTGTGAAATTTGAGGCGGGCCTTGAAATTCATGCTTCAAAGTCATTTACAGGCCTATTAATTAATCTCCTACATGGTATAGCTCTATGTAATCATTATAATTATGACGTAGACACTGATTATATTGTGTGTGTGTATGTATATATATATATATATCGGCTATGCAATATGTCTTCCAATTTAAAAAAAAAATCCCTAAATTTGAGGCTCAACTCAAAATCCATGCTTCAAAGCCATTTACAGGCCTATAATTAATCTCTTACGGCGTTTAGCTCTACCTAATCATTAAAATTATGATTTAAGAAACTTTGAATATACTGGCTATATAAAGTATGTCTTCCAATTATCTGGGAAAAAAATCCGAGCAGATGAGCTATTGTGGACGAGGCTTAATGCAGAAAAGCAGCCTTTCTTTGGATGCCACAAATAATTAGCTTTTTTTTATTTTAGTTTTTCCTTGTAAAATGCAAATCAGACATGCAAGTGACATGTTTCACAACACGTGAGGCACGGATAGATCACATCTCCAGTGCAAGTATGCATTCGACCTTTGGACGTGAGCTTCTTTTCTAATTCTCATTTCCTCCAATACCATCCTAGCAGGTGGCGGGGGGTGAACCCCCTTCTTCAACCCACGTGATGAACAATTCGCAGCGAACACCACCCTTGGTGGAATAAGCACATCCTTTGCCTGGAAAATGCAGTATTTTTTTAGATATTCTTGCTTGAATGCATGTGACCCTTCATCACAGCACATTCCTCTTCTGTTTCTTTCCCTTGGGTGCGGTCAAGTCCAGTGATGCAGATAAAAAACAAAGTTCCGATAGCAAAATGCTAAACGTTTAACGAGTTATGGTGGTACAGAACAACACTTTTTCCGTGTGACAGATAGGTGCCACGCCACATTAGAACACTGGCTTTTTTTGCTACTGTACTCGGTCACTCCCAGAAAAGCGCAGAAAGCTATAACGCGGGTCTCGGTTATGTCCCCCAACAGCCACGTTATATTGGGCTTTTTACTGTACTTGGAAAATGTGTTTCAGTATCATCAATAACATAAAAATTTAGGGACAGAGCTGAACTAAAGGTTAATCAAACAGCACATCTTTGCATTATGTTTTCTTGTTATTGTGCTGGAATAAGAATAAACACCTACCATGGACAATAAAAATTTCTGAAATAAAATTATCAGCATAATTACGTAATTATGATTACTTAAATAGCAAATATACCATATTTTGGCGTGTATATGCCATGTGCATGTACAGACTGCACCCGAAATTTTGTATGAAAAATTAGGGAAATTAATATTTCAAGTAAAGGCCGCACCAAATTTTTGTATTCCTGTAAATATTGTTAAATTACGATTGCATACGAACATAATAAATTCAGACTTAATTTCTCCGCCACAAAACATTTGTGACAGAAAATTTTTGCTTTGTTACAATATTTAGTAGGTACATCTCGCTATTACTATTCCACAGATGGTAACGTGACTTGAGAAAGCAAAACCACGGCAACATGTTACACAAAATGGCATCTATCAACCTGCACTTGCGGCAATGCGGCGGACATGCAAACTACATTTATTATCTTTGCCTTGTACAGCAGCAAAATTATTTTCTCATGTACGTCTTGAATATTGTAGTTGATTAAGTGCAGTGAATATGGTCACCTTAATTTTGCATTGCCTTTTTCTAACTTTCCGGGAATATTTATTAGTGTTACATTTTTGTAGATAATAAATTCATAATTTTCATGGAAAAATATTCATAAGAAAATTTGCAAGTGGTGTTGGCAAGGTCGCATTGCAAATCAATATCTCGAAAATATGACACTGCTGCCCCTAGCTCATTGTTATCAACATGACTGCCACCGAAAACATTGTAATATTGTTTGCTAAACATTAATAAAATTCTACAGTACATATTCAATATACATATGTACTGTATCCCCACATATTTCAGTGTTTTTTTTTTTTATTTAGTGCTCTTTAAATACATGTATAGTCCAAGACGTCAACAAGGTTATATCGGAAGTGATAAATTACATAAATAGAACTAAATGCAGGGCAGTGAGCCATAAGCAAAATGTGTGTGTTAAAAATGTATTTGATTTGTGTTATTGATTAGTATTACTGGTGCATGTGTACATAATGTACTGTATTCCAATTTTGTATGCATTGGCGAGTATAGTTCATACTTACACTTTTTTTTTTGTTAATATTTCGTTGTTTAATGATCAGAGCATGTAATTTTTGGCGATGCTGTTAGAATTTTGGTTCGATCGATGCTGTAAAAATTTAATTTTGAGTTAGGCAAAAACAGACTTTTTTTTAGTATTGTTTACATTGGGATTTTGTCTCGGACCATAGAAAATTCTCTGTGGCCATGGACTTTCGGTCAAACTGTGGTTAGAGTTTACACTGTATGTGGTTATAAATATCACTTAATACAGATTTTTGGGGGTAAAAATTTGTTTTATGCAATATCTGGAAATTAGACCGCCCTACTTTTTGTAGTCTCTTTATTTGTAAATACGTGCGGCCTATACACGTTGAAATACTGTATTTTTCTAAAGTGATAGTTTTATCGTTTTACCGACATGTACATTTAGTTCAGCAATATTTAACAAAATAATTAGCACTGTATGCAAATTTAAATTCTCTGTAGCCTGTGTTTGGAATATGCAACACTATGAAATTGTTTTGCTTTTAAATATGTAAATTTGTCTGTTTATTACACACTGGTTAAAAATATATTCAGATTCATCAGAAGACAGCTTCTAAACCACAAAAGCACTCTGCAGAGCAATCATGAAAGAACAATCACTAGAAACTTTTACCACCTTCCAGTTAAGAAATGTGCGACTCATTCATGATAAATCGCTTAAAATTTTGTCTCCCCGTTTCACTGTAGCTAGTAATAAAATGTGTCTGGCTCACTCACTGGCATCACAGGGTTCTAGGAATCCAAGCACACTGTGGTAAACTTCAATGTGTTTCTTGTTCATTTCAATATTTTTGATTTCTTTAGTTTCAGAGATAATAAAACAACAGTAAGCCCTAATTTTATGAAGGTAAGTCAAAAAGTAAGGTTTCCTATTTTATTACTAAGAAACAAAGAATCATAGCTTGCAGCAACATATGTATCTGCTAGTTTGCAGTTTCACTGATAGATGGCACATAGGTGCACAAGTCTGTAAAACAGAATTTGGGTGCAGTGGCAGTTGCAAAATGGCAAAGTTACTGTACTAGTAGTTACTGCAGGCAGAAAAAACAGTACCTGTCAACATTCAAAAGAGTATTACGACTGTATAATGAGAGAAAGTAATATTTGCCCAACAAATGATAATGCCAGGCCTCATATCGCCTGCACCATAACAGCCTTACTGCACACACAGCGCTGACAATGTGTTACCCGTCCACCATACAGCCATGAATTAACACCATCGGACTTTCAGCTGTTTCACAAGATGAAGAAACATCTATGGGACAGATTATATTTCAGTGATGACGCTATGACAAATGCTCAAACTTGGCGATTATGTAGAAAAATAAAGGAATGCTGCCAAAATAAGATGTTTCGTATCTTGGCCAATCTTTACCTGTTCACCTATAAAAATAAAGAATCTTACATTTTGACTTATCCTCATATTAAATGTAGTCGTGAAACTCAGGGGGAAAACAAATACCAGCATTGTCTCTCCCCTCTATCCTACTGTATGTTCTAACAGTGTCCCCCTGTCCACTCCTCTTCTGCACTGAAAGTAATAATTCACACTCTTCACACTTCCCCTTGAATTATTACAACAATTTCCAGCACAACCATATTACAAAGTTGCAAACATTTAAAAATAAAAAATTATTAGTTAACAAAGAAAACAAACTTCAGTTTAAAATGCATCCTAACAAAATAGCTTTTTATATTAAAAAAAAGAAACTCCAGTGTAACAGTGTAAACCTGAAATTTAACAAAATACCAGTGTTTATCTCTATTAACAGTAAAGCTAAGTGTCATGTATTCAGCTTCTATAATACTCAATGCTACTGTCCTTTGTTTCTTGCTGAACCATGAAATTACACCATCCATAAACTTAAAATACTACTACAAGTTAGAGAATGCCTATTGTTTATTTCATTTCCCCAATCAGTATCACTGAAGCATTCAATTCCTAACTCTCAAATTTTTGTCGAATGAACTTCAAATTTTAATGCCCTTTAAATACCCACATAAACTTTTTACAGTCACCCAACAACACATTTTTGGATTGTTGAACTGGCTGTCTATACAATTCACAGAGTAAGCAATGTCAGGCCTGGAAATTGCGACAAGTATAACAAGTATATATGCCTGATGGTACGGCATACTTTCATTGCACATCACCTGACATACGCTTGAACTCAGCTTCCATCAGTGTAGACACCAACTTGCAGTCTGCTATCCGAAACTTGCTCAGAAATGTCATAATGTAGTCTGACTGGTCTATCCAAAGGCTTTCACCTTTCAAATCCCTTGCAATCTTCATCCCTATGCAGTATTACCTAATTTCACCAAAATCTTTTATTTGAAACTGGGACTTAAGCATATCACAAACTTTATTTTGAATGTGCTGTTTGTTGGTTTTCCTTGTATGCAAGTCATAAATACAGGAATCTGCATTTGACTGCCCTTAACTCATTTCATTGCAGCCAATGCCGGCCTTTCGACCACAACATTTTACTACTAACCTGGTCTTCTACACTAATTCTTTACATTCGAGATTCAACTTGAATACCCATTTTGTCTTCAGTGTTATTTTCCATTGTGGTAGATTTATTCATTCAAATACCTCATTTATGAAAGAAGTAGGTTCTTCAGGCATGGCTTCATTCCATTTCAGAACTTGGGGACTGCTCATGGCTTATTTTGTAATAAATTATTAATTTTCCTCTGCAACAAGACAGACACAAAGTCAGGGTCATTCCTACGTTTCTGTGGTAGATGTGATTTTCTCCTTGGACCTTCTCTACATACACTACAGTCCTATTCATGTATTGGAAAACATCTAAACTCTGCTTCCCCATCACTATCCTCAGGATCAACAACTGCTTTGTAACTATTAGGTAGTTCCTGGGGAATTAAGTTCTCCTTTTCTTTATCTTAAACCAAGGAGAGGCTAACAAAAATGCTATTTTGTTGATTTTGTCATGTTGAATATTTGTTTGTCGTCACCAAAGATAAGTTACTTGGAGTCCTCTTATTCTTGAAAAACATGTCATCCCTGCTTATTGTCACTTTCTTCGTGATAGTTGACAAGACAACCCTTTGTGCCCTCACAACCAAAAAATATTAGTTTTTCCCACCTGGGTCCCATTTTTGTATTTTCTGCTTGCGTACTTCAGCCATAACCTCACTTTCAAAGATTCTGAGAAGCTTCAGGTTTGGTTTCCTTGACTACCAAACCTCATATGGTGTTTTGTCAACAGTCATAGTTGACACCTTTTGTTAAGGTACACAGCGTAAGAAACTGCTTCTTCCCAGTAAACCTGCATTCTGTAGTAAACATCTTGCCATGTCAATGATCTTCCTGTTAGTGTTTACTTACACCATTTCGTTATGGTGTGTATGTAACTGTATGCTGATGCATAATGAATTTTTTTTTTTTAAGATATTTTACAAATCATATTTGACCAACTAAATACAATTGTCAGTCCTTAAAGCTTTGATCCTCTTTCCAATCTGGTTTTCAACTAGTGCACAGAAGTTTTTGAAAATGACACAAACTTTTTCCTTGGCATTCACAGAGTAAACAAACGAACATTGCGAATAATCATCAATAAACACAAAGAAATACCTGCATCTTCCAATAAACACATTCTCCATAGGTCTGCATAGATTAGTTCTAATGATGCTTCTAGTCTGAATTTACTACATCTGAAAGAAGCGCACACATGTTTGCTAGCAATGCACACTACAAATGGTTTTTCACTCGTCAAAGAGTCCATACCTGTTGCCATATTCTTTAGTAGATGTATGTCCCTCCTCAAATGGCACAGCCTTCGATGCCAAATATCTGTGTTTTCATTTACAACATATACCAAGTAAATTTTAACCAACTGTGATGTGTTTAGTTGGTAAATGCCATTCATTTAGGTTGCAAATTTGATATGCTTACCATCAGCATTTAGAATCTTGCCACTATCATTGTATTACTATTATTAGTAATCTTACAGGCAACAAATTTTCTGCAACAACACGTGCATTATAAGAATGTGCAGTCCCACTTCTGATAAGTGTTGCCAACTGACAACTTAATTTCCACATTAGCCACAGATTCTTTCTAAGTCGCTACAGCTTCATTCTTCAGTCGTTGGTTGATGGCAGTGTAAATATTGAGTGAAAATTTAGTCACTTTTTCACTCACAGTTTACTCATCATCTGTTAAGTGAATCAATACACAGTCTAAAAGCCACACAGTGGTGACTAACTTTTCACTGGCAACCATGCTCAAAATGCATTTGCATTCTATTTTTCCCCACCTTTTAAACCCGCTTCCTTCATGTTTTCGTCACTGTCATTCTTTAAATTAAAATAGCTATAATATGTCCCAGATGATTGAATAATAACTTTGTTTTGGAAGGTTGTTTACCTTTCTGATAATAATGTGCTGCTTCGATGCTGGAAGAACCAGTCCTCTGATAATTTGTTGTTTTCACGTCTCATATCAATCTTACCTTTGAGCCCTGATGATTCTTGACTAATTATCATTAGTTTATATTTTTCAGGAAATTCGAACAAGTAATGGCCCTATCCCCTAGTCACTTATGTAAAAATGTGCTTTTCTATAGTGATACAATCATTCACTCTATCAAAATCAATTGCCAAATGACCCAACTTTGTCAATCCTGATTAAGTAAAATATTTCGAACATACGCCATCGCTTCACTATGTCGTCAGTGTAAACTTTCAGTTAATCATTCACCCCCATTGCAGGAATCTTTTGAACAACTTTGTCAACCCTGAATCTACAAACAACAGTTCAATTGTGTACGATGCTATCTTTGTGGTTTTCTATATGGCGAATAACGTCTGTTTCAATGAGAAGAGAAATTTTAGACAGTGTTTTCCTGTCCTTTTTCTTGGGCCACTAGCTTCTACTCTGGCCTGGACTATAATACACTGGTCATCATATTTCAAAAGAGCTTTCATATTGCATTCCTAGGAAGCGGAATTCTTGTGGCCTTCCAATTTTTCAACAGATACAAGTGTGGATGTCACCATGATGTCTGCTTGGTCTTTTCTGCCAACATGTTTAAAGAAGAAAGAAATGCTTTCAATATTCACTTCTATGAACTGACGTGTGCAGCGTCTCCCCAATAAGACAGCTTGCACACCGCTCAGCACTCCAGCAGCACAGCGTCTATCCACACACTACCCATGATACCAATGCGTGTGGGTGCATAAGGCGTGATGCAAACAGTGCGGTGTGAAGTGTATGTGCTATCCAGTGCAGCGACTGGCCACAGAGGCCATGAGCCATATGGCACAGAGGAATTGAACCTTCACAATCTCTTATTTTATTCAGGGTTTGAAGCCAACGCAATTTAACGCAGAGTTAAGAAACTGAGACAGATGTGGAGCATAGCCGCCCATTTTCCTTTAATTTCCATGTAGCATGTTTCTTGTTATTTTGTGTTTTGTTCATCTTACGTCATCCACACCTCACTCACATTATTATTTTATGTATTATTTGAAGTGTGCATAAGAGTTTTTGTGCTTAGAAAATAGTTCCAAGTGACTCATTGGCCCGCCAAGCTGCCCAGAGCATCACGCCCCACAAGTTAGTCATAGCTCAACGTTTGGAGGAGCAGGTCGCGTACGTGGCGTGTCTCACATTTTGCGCCCGAGCAGCACTCAACTCTTGTAACCAACCATTTAATCTGCAATAGACATTTATATAAAACCGCTCCGTTTAGCCGCTCGAGACAACTCTCCTCCTCTTCCCCAGTGCTTGCATCACCTGGCGAAGCTTCGTTTTTCACCTAAGTTTTCATGGCCAAGTGCCTTTTACCAGTTTATCCTAACCGGCAGGCCTAAGACCTGCAGTAAGCGCAAGTTGCCTCCTGGAGGGATGTGCAATTGAATGTGGAATAAATACTACATCAAAAGAATTTGCGTGTGTTATTTCAGGCTGGTCTACGGACTTTTAAGGGCGCTGGCCTTCATCTTCCCGCCAAAGTGTATTGTCTGCAAAGTGATTCGGTTTTATTCTCAAGTGTTTTGATTCATCGTACTGTTTAAATGTATAATTGGGGCATGTGACTAGCCCGGATAAGTCACAGCGCAATACACAGTTGTAATTAATTAATGTAACGAGAAGTGCCACAACTTTGGAAGGATGCCGCCTTGGTCATAGTCCGAACGAACCCGAGATTGCAGGAGAAAGCTCTACCACACTATGACATCCTGCTACTGATGCCTGGCACCCGGACAAGAAATATCCAAAAATTCGCCAAGTTTCCTCATAAACTTATTTTACTGCACTTCCAAAACCAATCTAACCCTATCTCGTTGCACGCGCATGCATCAAATGTCGCCTAACTCAGTGGTGTATCCTTCCAGTATCCTGAACGTAAACCAGAAATTTCCGAAAAACTGACAACTTTCCCAATATTTTTCCACAAAAATTTCCAGTCAAAATAACTACAGTACCAGCAATGAGAGAACGTGGACGGCCCGAGGGATCAACAAGAGTGCCACAATGTCCGGATGCCTTAGGATGCTGGAAAACTGCAACATGTAGTAGACTGTGAAACGTGCCAAAACCATCAGGGTCCAACATTGCTTCAGCACAAGGCAGCGAGGACGGCAAGTCAGCCATTTTGGGGAGTGACTTGATGTCATGGCGTGCCACTCTGTCTCCAAGCAAGACAAAGTAAAAAGGTGAGTCACAGCGTACCATCCCCTTATGCCAGCTATGCGTATGCCATGCGATACACCCGCACCATGACAAGCGGGAACAGCCGTGATGAATCATCCATGCTGTGTGCCACTGTCAGCGGAGAGTGAAGCCGCACGTTGACAACCACCGCAGGTTCAACAACCATGGCTGGTAGACCCGATCTAGAACCTTGGCAATATTATGTCTGCAGTGCTTGCGCCCTACACCACGTGATGTAGTAGACTGGTATGAGGTAGGCACAAAGTTATGCCAATGTTCTCGTAAGTCAGCGTAAACATCAACTATGTTGTGAACAACTGTGAAAATGTGCCAGAATGGGAAAGTGATGAGAACATTCATAAAAATATTTTGGCAACTGGACGTGAAAATAAGTTCCCAAATTACGAACTGCCACACTGGTGCAGTGATTTGCTATGCACAGGGGGACGAACACTCATACTTACGTGTACCAAATGCCAAATCAAGAAACAATGAGTGCCTAACCGAACCCGAAACTGTTACCGTTACAAACATGACATTTGTGTGCATAGAGTGCAATAAAAAATTGAACGCACACAGCAAAAGACGTCTACAAAGTTCTAGACACTGCTCAATTTTGTGGCAACTCCTAACGAAGACCCGGCGGCCTTCATAAAGGATTGCACTACACGTCTGAAATGGTATGGCGTGTCCGACAAAGAATGGGTGGGGTGTGTTGGAAACCAGTTTCAAGATGATGCGAGAAAATGGTAGCAATCCATCAATCATTATGGCTTTGAGTGGGTAGAATTTCTACACTCTTTCCAATTCTGCTACGGCGATACCTACACGTCTCTGCAGGCAAAGAGTAGGCTGACATGGCAGGAGCAACAGCCGGACAAACAGCTGTCCACTATCATGAACTGAAAACACACCTGGTGAGAAGGTTTCACCCACAGCTGAGTGAGTGTGAAGTATTGGAGGTCGTGGCAGAAACTGTGTTGCCGGAGTATCGTCCAGCATCAGTGCCACTACTCAAGAGTAACATGGATGAACTGTTACGTGCTGTGAGAATACCGGAGCGAAATACGAGTCAGCCACGTCGGGAAAGTAGTGCTGTATGATGGCGCCATAAGCCATGCCCGGACAAGAGTTCCAAATCGTGGGAACCACCACAGACTTAGTTCAAAACATATTATGGACCAAACCTGGGTAAAACAACAGTGAGAACCAAAAATGACAGTGCAACACGGGAAAATAAACACTGCGTTACGTAATGCCGGAAGCAAGGAGGCACGTGGGACTATGGGAAAGTGCCGGAAACATCGTGGCAATACTGTAAACATACCGAGGTTTACCATTGGCATAGGAAGTGCCCCAACAACCTTCACCTTGTGACCCACAAAGGACCTGAGAACCACCAGCAGGGAAACGTGGAGTGAGGGTAAGGAGGTCGGACACCACCTACGCCCCAGCTTCGCTGCAGCACTCGGAGTTAACACCCCAACAGGCACCGTTTTACCTCATGAGTGGCAATGGCACAGTTCACACGTTTTCAGGGATTTGTAAACTGGCTTCCACGATGTGCTTTAATCGACACTGCTTCATAACATTATTTTATCCAACTGCACTTTGTAAATAAACAGGATGTAATCCCTACCAACCACATCATCCACCTCGCCACTGGCCAGCTCAGTGATGGAGCACTAGGAAAGGCCACTGTTACAATACAAGTGTGTGATTTGGAGACAATTAAGTCTGCAATAATTTCTGCGGAAATACAGAAGGATGCAGTGCTTGATGTGCCATGGTTAACAGAACAGAACACTATCACAGAAAAATCATTAAGGCGTATCCATTTTGGAGTTGGAGAGAGCTGTACGGTATATAATATTGATAAGCGGCCAGATAATGTACCAAAAATCTTGCTTAGTGCGTTTGACCATAATATCCTGCCAAAATAACAGGCTGCGCTCCAGCATCTACTGGACGAATGTAGAGAAGCGTTTGCAAAACATGATTCATTGCGTAGGATGACAGTAACAGAACATGCAATCCCACTAACGCAGGAATGTCCTATTTATAATGCCTCGTGTAGCTATATGCTTTATCGCGCTAAGATCGTACGGCACCAAATTAAAGCAATGCTAGCAGATGGAGTAATTGAGCCCAGCGTAGCAGATTTAACTCAGCGATTATATTGGCACAAAAAAGGACGGGAGCTGGTGCTTTTGTGTGGATTTTCGCCCCGTCAATCAGGCAACCTGCTGCATGTTGCCACCTTGTATCAGAGACACGAATGCACTCCCGTTTCTCGGCAAAGCAAAAGTTCTCACATCTCTTGATTTGCGTAGCGGATACTGGCAGGTACTGGTGAAGTGGGAGGATAGGGAGAAAACTACTTTCACCGCACCTGACTGAAGACAGTTTCAGTTCTGCGCAATGCCTTTCGGCTTGAAATGTGTGGCCACCACATTTCAAGCCATGATGGTACGTGTACTGGACGGTCAAGTAGGTAATTTCACGCTCGCCCATTTAGATGACGTCCTAGTCTGGCCGGAGACCTAGGAAGGCCACGTACACCATCAGAGCAGGGTACAAGAAAGACTTGTGATAGACTAACGTGTGCAGTAAACAAGTGTCACCTAGGTTAAACACAGCTGGATTTCCTAGGACACATTGTTAACGAGAGCGGGAATAAACCAAATGCGGAGCAGTTGAATCTCATTAACAATTACCAGCCACCACGTACAGGTAAACGGTTACGGAAATTCTTTGAGCTGATCAACTGGCTGCTGTTGTGACTGCGCCGCTAACAGACGTATTGTCACAGCAAAAACGGTATGTGTGGGGTGATGCAGCGGAAACCGCCTTCCAAGATGTCAAACTGCATTTCAGGTTGTGCCCTACACTTGCGCAGTACGAGTCTACTCAACAGTTGTACTTACAAACCGACGCCAGTCAGGAGGGGCTGGGTGCAATGTTGTACCAATGTACAGAAGATTGTGAATGACACGTGATCGACTCTGCGAGCACAAAACTAGGACAGACGGAGAGAAGGTATGACGCCAACGAGCGAGAGTGTTTGGCAGTAGTGTGGGCAATTAAGAAGTATAGCGAATACTTGGAGCATCAGCAGTTCACACTACGAACAGACAACCAGTCTCTTGTCTTGGCTACATAATGTGTGCGGCGCGAAGCAAGTCGACACGTTGGGTGTCATAGAAACAAGCGTACGATTTCACTGTAGAACACATTCCTGTTAAAGAGAACTGCCGTTTGAGATTAAGTCTTGACCTTATGGGGATGTACCCAAAGTCAGCAGGAGGGAAGAGATTTATATTGGCCGTGACCAATAATTTCTCCAGATAAGTGCAGGTGTATGCATTAAGGAGTGCACGAGTAACAAACATTAACATACTAGAGAGAGAATTCTATTCCCGTTGGGGGTACCCACACAGTTGTTGACTGACAATGGTACCCAATTTACGGAGAGAAAATGGCGAGAAAAGTGCACCCAGTAGGGAACATATCATTTGAAGACGGCAATTTATTACCCACTATCGAACCCCACAGAATGTCGCAACCAAGAATTTAAGGTGCAGTTACGGCTCCGTGTGGGGGAAAAACACACTAGCTGGGCCGAACACCTGCCCGCCGCCTGCGTGTAAATGCTGCCACTGGTTGTACACCAGCTGACGCCCTACTTGGGTACAACTTAGCCCTACCGGGCAAAAAAAATTGCCAGCAAGCACGTACTAGTATGACCCCAGACAGCAGCGGGGAACAGCATGAGAATTGCAAGTGTAAACATAAACAGCAGCGTAAACACCAGAGGGAGTATGCTGCGAGGTGGGTTCCCATCAGCAAGAGGCCACCTCCAGCACTTCAGACTGGTCAAGCAGTGTACGTGCGTGCGCACCCACAGTCGACCGCCTGGCAGTACCTTTGCGCTGGACTGGCGGCAAAATGCAGAGATCCGCACCAGGTAATAAAGAGCATTGGACCAACCTCGTACCTAGTCCACGTGGAGAAGAAAACTGTCGGGGCACATAGGGATGACCTGTGATTTTCGCCTGGAGACGTCCCTGACGAAGTCGCAGCAGAGGCTCCGAACACCCACGACGGCGAACAACCTTCAGAGCTCACCCAGTGTAGTACAGAGGAGGAAAGTGGATCAACATCTCTCTCAAGGGGGTCGCTACCTGCTAGCCATGTTGCATCAATGCTGGATACTGCAGTGTCCTGCAGGGGTTGACCAGATGAGGAAAACAGTGTTGGGTGTGACAAAGAACCTGAGGAGGATACCAGTTCAACACCTACAACAACCAAAAGAGAGAGAAAAGAAAAGAAAGCGTGGAAAAGCATAGTGACGCACGACAGGGATTGTGCTGTCGAGCACGAGGGAAACAACGTGGATGTGAAAGGTGTGTCTGTACCTCAGGAAGGAGTGTTGCAAGCTGATGTTGAAGACCAGACATCGCCCGGCGTTGTTGAAGACCAGACGTGACCAATCTCAGTGTTGCAACTGGCACCAACATTTCCTGAGGGATGTCCTGAAGAGGATGGTAAGATGCCCGCCATCGAAGCACCCTCCAAAAGAGGCAGAAGTGGCAACAGCCTGGGAAGAGAAGAGAGTGTTGGAGGCAGCTAAGGGGACACGTTGACGTGGTCAACCCCCCTTAGTTGCAAATTGTTTGGGTTGCTCCCGAGTACAGCGTGTGTGGAGGGAAGAAGACAGCGTGGGCATAAGTGATGAGGATGACAGTGAGGGTAGTGAGTCGGCCAACTCCTACTGCCCTTTCCGGTCACAACGGCAGAAACAGCCACCCGCAAACTGCAGGACCGCCAACAGCAGCGAAACAGCAACAGTTCCGGACATACGGGGGCCTGGCAAGGAGCCCCTACGTGCTACGCAGGAGAAAGCAGGGCATAAGGCCTTGTGCATGGTGTGTGGGACGTCCAACGGCTGCAAACAGTCTCGTTGGGGGGGGGGGGGGGGTGCTGTTTGACGTATGCAGTGTCCCCTCGATAAAACAGTTTGTCCACCGCTCAGAACTCCAGCATTGCAGCATCTACCCGCACAACCAGTGCACATGGGTGTGTAAGGCATGATGTAGACAGTGCAGCGTGAAGTAAGTGGTCTGGCCGAAGAGGCCACGAGCCGCATGGCATGGAGGAGTTGGACCCTCACGATCTCTTTTTATTTAATTTATTTTATTCAGGGTTTGATGCTGATGCAATTTAACGCAAGAGTTAAACTGAGGCAGACGTTGAATAAAGCAGCTCCATTTTCCTTTAAATTCCACGTAGCATGTTTCTTATTATTTTGTGTTTTGTTAATCTCACCTGTCTCCATCCCCACCTCACTCACCATATTTTTTAATGTATTATTTGAAGCATGCAAAAGAGTTGTTTTTATTAGCGTAACATCAGCATGCCAGCTGCCTGGTAAGTTAGAGTGTAAGAGTTTTTGTGCTTAGAAAATTGTTCCATGTGACTCGCTGGCCTGCCAAGCTGCCCAGCACGTCATGTCCCACAAGTTAGTCATAGCTCAGCATTTGGAGAAGCAGGTCACGTACTTGGCATGTCTCGCATCCTAGCAGCACTCAACTCTTGTAACCAACCATTTAATCTGCAATAGACTTACTTATATAAAACAGCTCCGCAATAGACATTTATATAAAACCGCTCCGTTTAGCTGCTCGAGACAACTCTCCTCCTCTTCCCCAGTGCTTGCATCGCCTGGCGAAGCTTCGTTTCTCACCTAAGTTTTCATGGCCATGTGCCTTTTACAAGTTTAGCCTAACCGGCAGGCCTAAGCCCAGCAGTAAGCGTAAGTTGTCTCCTGGAGGGACGTGCAATTGAATCTGGAATAAATACTACGTTAAATGAATCTGCGTGTGTTATATCAAGTTGGTTGGTCTATGGACTTTTAAGGGCGCTGGCCCTCACCATCCCGCCAAAGTGTATTGTCTGCAAGTGTTTCAGTTTTATTCTCCAGTGTTTTAATTCATCATGCTGTTTAAACGTATAATTGGGGCGTACGACTAGCCTGAATAAGTTATGGTGCAATATGCAGCTGTAATTCATTAAAGTAACGACAAGTGCCACAACTTTGGGAGGATGCCGCCTTGGCCGCCGGCCTAACCACCCCGAGATTGCAGGAGAATGCTCTACCAGAGTATGGCATCATGCTACTGTTGCCTGGTGCCTAGGTAAGAAATATCCAAAAATTCCCTAAGTTTCCCCATAACTTATTTTACCACACTTCCAAAACCACTCTAACCCTATCTCATCCCACATGCAAGCGTCAGAACACGCCATGATATTACACGCAGCAATCATGAAAACTTCAATCAGCACTCTTAACATTTAACTGTGCCCATAAACCGTGTTGGTGCAACATCATTATTACCTAGCACAACAAACTTCTTTACACACTGACAAAAGATACACAAAAGGAATGAGACATACATAGTAGTTATAACTGGTCACTGCAACATGTTAATATGTTACCAACTTAGATAAAAAGTAATAATTCACACTAACACAATCCAATATTCTTTACTAGTGTCTTGTACAAGAATCCTATTAAGTCCATATATACAAATACAAAAAGGGAACAATTTTGAACTCAATAAGAAATTATGTACCTTTGGAAGATATATTTTATCCAGGAGTATGTTGATATAAGTGAGATTATATACTTGAAAAATTTACCATGTTTTAATATGTAACTGAAAATAAGATATTCTCAGGCGTTAACAATACACATTCTTTCAATTAATTTTTCAAGAATATAATACGGTGCCCTATAATAAAACCTTGTTTAAAAAGTTTTTTATTTTGCAATAATGTCAAACTTTGCCAAACAAATAATATGATTTATGTATAACGCTGCAGTGATTTTACCCTTCTGAAATTTAGACAGTTGATTCAAGTAAATATTGTCAGTTTCCTTGGCACTACTAGCTATTCATTATGAAATTACGAAAAAGTCACCAACATGGGTTTTTTGGTGTTTGGGGAAGGGGGGGGGGGGGGGACAGTAAAACCTCTTTAAATCCCTCCCTTATGAGGCCCTGTATTCAAAATAAACAATTCCATGAAACTCTTCAGTGTTCACTATATCAAAAAGTTTTACCATTACTTCAATCACAATGAACTTTGAATTGAAAAGTGACAAAGAGAGTTGACAGTTTCTAAAATTTAACAATTTTCTAAAAGATAGCAGTTTCATGGTGAAATAAGCACTTCTTAGCTCTATCTTAAAAAAAAAAAAAAAACCCTGCTTATTAAGTAAAGCATACAATTCAACATTAACATTTGTTTCTCAATTATTTGTAAAGTTAGCAGCAAACTGTGAAATTAATTTCACATATTAACATTTTATTGAAAGAATGTATGAATTAGAAGAAAATGAAATTTGTTTATAAATATTTTACAATAACATATTCAACATACTAGGTACTTGAGGAAAAATTCCGCATTTTAACTTGGTGCAAAAACAAAGCATTGCTGTCTGTTTTGGTTTCTCCCCATTTGATAAACACTCTCCAACAAAGATGGCTTACTGCTGTCTGCTTCGGAGTGAACATTCCCTCAGTGGTTATTAAAAACATGTTTTAACAAATCTTCCATTTCTTTGCTTCTAAAGTATAAAGTTCAGCAGCTTCTTACAGATAGTCTTTTAACAACTTCTGCTGTTCCATGTACTGTCTGTACTTGGAATGGGTATTACGAGCTGCATGAATAAGTTTTTTGGTACCTAATTACAAATTTTTCAAGGCCCCCAGCTGGTAGCATTCATTTGTGAACTGTACACTGAGCTACACATTAAATTTCTAGCCAATTTTCTACTAAGTACTGCTTGTTTATAGAAAACCTACTATCAATGGCTGCATTGGCACGAGACATTATACATATCATTTTCAAGAATAATGCAATGTGCTCCATGTCTTCACAGAAATAAAAATTCAGAATGCCACACCAAAACTGATCAAGGTGAACTTTGTTCCGAACATGCAGTTTCAAATCTTCCTGCACTGCATTCAAAGAACAGTCTCTTAAAATCTTTAGATATTTTATCTGTTTGAATACCAGACAACCAATTAGAACTGACAAAAATGTCCAAGGCACAGGATAACCTATTCACTGCTAAATCTGGAACAAGGGTACAGAAGGATCAACAAATGAAATGTCTTTCGCCAAGCTGAATGAGAGAGAACTTTAAAAACCTTTTCACACATTCCTGCAGGTATTTTAAACACTCCACTCTAAACAACTCCATTTCTTTTTGAGCAAGATTTTTAGAGATAAATATATTTTACTTAGCATTGTACTGCTTATTAGCTCCAGTTTGACTAACTTACTCAACAAATTCTTAATGACAATATAAAAGTCAGAAAACAGGTAAAGGGCTAGTGGATCATTTGTCTTATATTCTCTAAGAGGTTCAATCTCTGCGGGGAAAAAAAAAAGTTTATATCCAATTAATGTCACTTTAAGTGCCTCTTTCATCACAGCAAATTACCACATGTGGGTTCTGTTTTCAATTTTACACTTTTCTGAAAATTTGGCATAATTTTTAAAGCTCTGTCAGCTACAGAAACATTGTCCGGCCAATGAAGGAAATAAATTGGATTCTTTTTAATATAATCTGCACAACAACTAGGAATATTATGAATAATGTTGAAAATAGCAGGTAACAATTTGACAATTTCTCACCATGTTTCTTGCATAGCTCCTTTGAAGGCACAATATAACACATGCAAGCCACAGGTCACTGTCCAATATCACACCCTCGTGAGATTCTTCCGTTAAATCTTGCTTTAAGTCTTTCAAAAACCATAAATTTACATTTGGGCCATCCACTTATTTATGTAATTTTATGTACAACATTTACAGGTAATGCTTTTTTAAAAGCAGACAATGGATCTACTGCAGTTGAATGACCTAAATACTCTTAAGATAGCGTGTCAAAGAAATGTTATTTAATTCATCCCAATAATGGACAGATAGGTCCATTTGTTGTTTCTGGGCAGTTTTATTTTAACTTTTTCAATGCCTATCACAAGATATGAACATATAGAAAGATCAACTTCCAATTCCCGTTTAAAATCCGGAGCCAATTCATGAAAAATTGTGTAAGATATTTTTTTGATTTCCTCAGCTGTACTTTAGCTGCAATATTGGTATCGTGGTACATTCTATGGTGTATTACTACACTGTTTTCTGCATTCCTTAAGGAGGTATGAGCCATTACACAAAGACACCAAAGTCTTTTGCTCTAGTTATATCTTCATTTTGGTCTTTCATGATTTCGGTGAAAGTGCAAATGCATGAACATTATATGGTTTATTCCGCAGAATTTTTTTTGAATATTCAAGGCTATATCAGACAGTGTCGAACTAAAGCAGTTTGGAGTGAACTGGTGGGGACATTTGAGGAGAATTGAATACAATTAGAGAATTAGAGTTGTTCCAGTACCAACACCGATACCAAGTATCTGTATCAGCAGATACTACACCTTTTTTCAATGTATCTGTATCGGGTATGGTATCGGCCCGATACATTAGTATCGGTTGTAGACAATGAAATCAGGTTATTACTTTCTTTAGACACAACAATTACTGTATTTTGGTGTGTAAACGCTGCACATTAGAAAGAAAAAAATTAGAACAAATCAATCGCATTCACCAACAAATTTTTTTGTGGTCCCGCCATAATTCCTATTTAAATAATGTTTACATAACCTTTTATCGTTTATCGCATGTTGCGCTGACCAAAGTATATTTCGGGTCCTGTCACCTGAGATTCACCGCAACTATAGTCCTTAAGCTGGTTGTTTATGCAAACATTTAGTAACTGGATGTGGAATATGTCACATGCACCATCGTTTATCACTGTTTTGAGGCATGCTGTTCGCCTTCCCAACAAGTCTGACACTGAGGCGTAGTGCGGCGAGCGAGACTGGCTTGCTACGTTTCTTACACGCCAACAAAAGAAGAAGTGGTTATCCATAGCAACGAGCCTGGCGACCTAGCATCCTCTCTCTGTCCCCTCTCTCTTAGTTGCGTACCTTCCTTCCTCCCCTCACATGCCATACATGCCACAACTTATTTATTTGTAATCAATTTTGCCAACCATTACTTAGCCTTTTTAAACTCGCATAATAAAACCCAAACTCACAACCGATAGTTTCCAATAATAATCACACCCGTCAAAATACATCTATATCTATAAACTTATTCCAAAATTTCCGTAGCAAATTTGGTTTACAATAACAAGATCGGAGATTGTTCGATAGTGTCGGAGATTGTGTGATTCGTTCTCAATATCTACAACCTACAAGTGCAGTGAACAGTAAGACAGAGAAAAGTAGTCAAGAGAAAACTAAATGCTGCAAGATGTAAACAATACTATTGATAACACCAGTTGTTGATTATCCACTGTTTTGCTTTCACATCGTGTTCAAAAACGATCGATGCCTACAATTTTTTTGTTTATATAGGAATATTGATGGGACCCAAATAAATATACTAGAAATACTGTAAAAAAGTAAATAAAGTTAATGGATAAAAGAAAACCTGCTGTAATTATTTTAAGTTGTTATGGCTGTGGCATATGTATCTCAATAAATTCAAATATTAATTCTAATTTTTAAATAAGGTAGATAGGTTTAAAAAAATTCCATCATCCGGAGTAAAATGATTCTAGTAAGGTGTACAGAATACATGAAATTGTTCATAGAAGTTAATTGTTCTACAGATGGAATCGTACGCAGGATGTGAACTAAGGTTTTTCAAAGTAATTTCATTATAAAACCTATTGCATACATGTTCTGTGATGTGAAAAACATCCTCCAGGAAACAACAAAAATTTCCATGGTAGCCGATCAAGAGGATGTGTGTTTGTGGGAACAGGATCTAGGACAACGTGCTGTAGCTTTACCTGTAATGAACAGCACAGCTGTGGTAGCAGATCACACTGCAACTACATGCTGGTGAAACAGTGCAGGCATCAAATCACATTATCACAGAATTTCACGAGATATACGGCTTCTTGAAAATAGTTTACGGATTATCTTTAAACAAAAGTTATCCATGAATAGTATCGCTCAAAAATGTGAATTAAATTTGCAATATACTTAAAAAAAAAAATTTGTTAAATAAATACGTAATGGTTGTTTACACTGCAATTCAGTTTTCAATACATAAAATATAGCTGTGATTGCCATTTAAAATGGTAGTGCGTGCCTCTGCTGTGCCATATTTTTCGAAAAACCTATGCATTTCAGGACGTCCAGTGAAATTACATTTTTGAATTCTCACACATTTTCCCATTGTCCAGGCAGAATTTTACCATTTCCCCTGAACTATTATCAGGATCGAAACATTCCAGTTCCATATTTTTCCACCGCTCACAGACCAAATATGCTGGTGAAGTAGAATTAAATTACACTGCGTAACAGAGCAAGCAAGCAGGTCCAACATTTTATTAAGCTCATCAATATTTCTCGCGATACACGCTATTGAATTCCTACGAGTGCCCACTACAATAAAACAAATACTTTATTTTGTACATATAGGCCCTATGTTGCTTGGCACAGATGTATTACCATATTTACTCAAAAGGAAGAAGAGTTTTTTTTGACAGTAAAGGAATAGAAAAAAATAAAGGGTCGTCTTCAATTCAAAACATAGGCACAAATACCATAAATGTGCGACACTGCTAGTTCAGCATTTAAGTTTGTGTTACACGTACAAAAAAATAATAAGTGCTTCTATCCAAAATTGACGTGCCAGGAGACAGAGAATTTTGACAAAGGCTTTTCATGCTTACATACTGTGTTTCCTATGGTTGTACATATTTTTATAGTGATGAGACTGTAGCTGTCAACTGTGACAAGGGTGCCCTTATCTGATGTTGCCCTGCAGTAAAGAGGAAGTGCTTTGCTGGGAAGCAAAACGGCTCAAGTCACAAATATAAAACACCACAAAAGTTTTACACTGTAAGAAAGATGCTGCTACCATACAGCCAGGTTAGACACACCTATTTCATTGTAATTAGCATTTTTTTAAAAAGTAAATAAAATATATTATATTATTCATATAATAGCATTTCTTCTTGAAGCGTTCATCATAAATTCATGCAAAAATACTTTCAGCCCAAATCATTTTTTCAGGACTTCACAGGGGTAGTCTTGAATTCAGGTTTAAATATTTTTTTTGGGAAGGGGTCGTCTTCCTTTCGGGTAAATAAGTTATTGCCAATTCACAAACTGAAAAATTTAAATTTTACAATGCATATGCTCACAATTATATTACCCTGCATTCACACAACTAACAACTTTTGTAGAGTAGCAATCATTTACATTTTCCCTGACAGAGGGGAAAATTCCCTGACTTTTCTCTAGGATGGATACACTGCATTATTTTGTTTCTTTAAAACAAATGTGATTATTTTGCAGAAAATAATGGAAATATAATGGCTGGGAAGCTATCTGAAATTGATGAATCAAACATGGGATGCTGAAGAGAAGCACATAAAGCAATTATTTGCTTAAAAAATCACAATATTCTTTTTGGCAGAGTGAAATATATATTTCTTTCAATGGAAAACCATTTCTAATGAAGGCAAAATTAAACTTTCTAGAGGAATAAAATTTCTTACTAAAATGGTGGTTCAACCTGTGGCCTCACACACATGAAATCATTCTTTCCCAGGATTTTCCCCTCCAAAAATCTAGGTGTGGCTTAAAATCTACGGCAGTTTAGACTGGAGTAAATACAGTAATCAGGACAGGTCATTGCACAACCAAAATTCTAAAGAACACCCTTAAATTGCAGTATGGCTTCTAAACCAGACTGACTCAAGGTCAGGGCAATGTTTACTATGGAATAAAATCATTTCCTGAGCAACCTAGCCAAACGACATACAATGAGAAGAGGCAGAAGCAATGCGAGGGATAGTAGGAATGTGGAAAACCCCAGTCAGATATCAATAATTGCTGGAATTCAGGGCAGTAAAAAGAGAGGGCAAGTGAATAATCCACTTCAACCACCTACTTTATCACCAACAGTTAGTGACACAACGAACCATCCTAGAGTTAATTCAGCATGAACTATTATGAACTCGGACATGGTAGCAAAGCAGGCACATTAAAGATATTTCCAGCGACAACAGCTGTTTAATTCTTTCACTTCACCATTTTTAAACCAAATTCTCAATACCAATGAGTACCTATGCAGAACAGAGTACATGTTAACACCAAATAAAAAGAACACCAAGGTTAAGTGGGCAGTCAAAGACACCACTGTTACAAAACTGTTACCTAAATTGACTCCGGACATGAAGCCTGCTGATGTCACAAGAGAAGAAATCTTGGCCCTTATTTACAAAAATGATGTAGGCTCTATAGTGCAGCTAAGTCAAGAATGCAGCATCATAGGTTATCAAAATTAAATATGTTCATAGTAGGTTCCCCTTTCTCAGACAGTC
Organism: Dryococelus australis; assembly: GCA_029891345.1. Taxonomy (NCBI): domain Eukaryota; kingdom Metazoa; phylum Arthropoda; class Insecta; order Phasmatodea; family Phasmatidae; genus Dryococelus; species Dryococelus australis. The sequence goes on along the minus strand of CM057009.1, from coordinate 304,830,246 downwards.
ATTACATCACAAAGAAACTTTGTGTATTGTTGAAGGACCATTAACTGTAACCAACATAATTAAAGATAACTGTTATACATTTACTACTACAGAAGGAATAACCACAGGAAGGTTTAACATTATTCACCTAAATCGCTACCATCTACCACTTCAGTCTAAAAATATATGAACTTTCATGTTAATATGTTTGAATTCATTAAAGGCTCATTATAATTGACAAAGCGAGAGAGAGGCTAATGTAGCCAAAAAATTAATGAGCCACATGGCCACAAACAACCACATTATGGCATTTTAGCACAGCCAAAATAAGAGCTCAAAATTGAACAGCAAACTGAAAAGTATAATCTTAGAATCTCTACATGTTCAGTAATAAATATTAATTAATCATAGCATATACAAAGAATGTAGAAAACCAATGATTATCATGAGTAAACTTACCCAAAAAAAAAAGGGGAGGGTGTTCTGTATGCTGATCAATCTTGCAAATTTCACATTATGCCAATTTCCATTTCCATCACTATGTTAATAGAAAATTAACCCAAGTTTTAACATAACTACATACCACTAACACTAAAATAGCTCGTGAAACATATCACAAAACATTAGTTTGTGACATATTGTGTACAAGTATAAGATGGTAAGCAACTGTGAAGAGGAACACGCAAAAAGGTCATAATGTGAGATTTAGTCACTTTCGGTATGTCCCTGGAATATAAAAAATAACAAAACTGAGCTTTTGATGCAATTATATATAGATCCCAGCAAAAACTGATTATTCCACATAGGAATTATGCTTAATGTGCAAACTGTGGGAAACAAAACATGTAAACAGAAGGGGCTACGTACAGTGTACTGGAAAGTATGAATAAAGTAACCAGTAACAGTTATGGCTCGCTGCCAGAGAAAAAATTAGGCTGCAGCTGTCTCAAGTTGGACTGGTGTTTTAAGTGAACATTTGAAATCCTTAATATTAAAAAATAAAACCCTCAAAATCATTCATTAATATCAAGAGGGACTAAATGAATAAAGATGTGTTCAAATCTCAAAGCTATGGAATAAACACAATCAAATTGAAGAAATTGAAATAGACAAAAAAAAGAGTGAAGATGGAAGCCAAAAAAATATTTTAGTGTTTAGTGATATAGGCTAAGCTGATTATGTTGTGTTACTGCAACTGTAAAAAGCAACAAAGAATATTATCCAGTAATTACTTCAGTTTAAAAACAATTTAAACAGAAACAAACCATTGTCAGTAAAGAATATACATAGAAGAAAAAATATATACATATAAACTTTACCTCTTCTACATTTACATTATCTTTTGCACTTGTTTCAAATAACTGAATATTCATCTGTTCTGCAAACCGCTGAGCATCTTCTGTCAAAACCACCTTCCTGTCTGGGGCATCATTTTTGTTACCCACTGAAACACAACATGTGTCCTACAGTTGGGAGGCACAACAAACTCTCAAGTAAAATAAATACATTGAAACCAACATCATACAATTGTAATAACATTCTGAATATGTCAACTTTGAAAGAAACATAAAAAACAAAAATTCTGAGAAGTTATTAACAATATGATATAATAATGATATTAATCTGATGAAAATTTTAACATTACAAAACTACTCAAAGCACCTGTACATTTGAATATTTGAATAATTACCCCAATGTCAAAAATAAATGTAGAAAGGTTGTACTTCAAGTGAGAAGATTTTATGGTTCAAATCTGTAAGTGAATTTTCATTGTGGTCTCAGTCCCTGAGCCAAATCAGTTTGGCATACTAAGGGGTATCATGTGTCAATATGAAGTATGTTTAGCTTAAAGTCATTGTATCATCTGGAAACACCATTCCAGATTATCAACATACCTGCAACTTGATTTATAACTAAAAGTAGAAAAGTGTTTCAAGTTTATTTTAGAAGCAACAGTAATGTAACAACCATGTGCAAAAGAGCAAAGCTATTCATGATTTAATAAAATTGTAAAATAAAACTACAATTAATTCTCGTATTTCAAAATGAAAACTTCTATTGTAAACTGAGGCTGTTTAAAGAATTAAAACACTTATAAGTAACATTCTTAAGTATTTTCCTGGTTTCTAATAAACTAAAATATTTATTAAAAGTGAATAACATGATACATAATGCCTATTTTAACACTTTTCACAACTGGATATATCAAAATATATTTGGACGATATTATAAGGTACCAAAAGAAAAATTATTTTCAATTTCCCCAACTACTTTGATGGCAAACCAAAATAGACCTTTCCATTCATTAAATTAAATTTTTTTGTTTAAAAAACTAAGTTTATATATATTTGAATTTATCTTATACTTATATACCCTATACTTTGAATGCTAACACTTCTAGTGGAAACATCACATTTAGAAGAAAATGTTTGTGAAATCACTGCTAATGTTTACAAGAAGACTGCATATAACATTAACGACACTAATGCATACCTATACTTAAAAACCAATGTTCTTTTTCTTACTTCCCTGCCAAATGCATTTTCACACATATAGCATGTAATATGTAAAATATTTCTACACACAATTTAATTTCCTGCTACATAAATCCACCATTTAATCGAAAAATAGTTTAATTAAAATAAAAAATAAATAAAAAACTTTTCCCCATAAATAATTAAAATCCTAACTATTTCCTCCCCATTTCAGAAATCTTGACATTTAGTTCCCACTCACATCATTCTCGTTCCAAACTTAAGTGTGTGCTTTATTGCCACCAATTCTCTACTCATTGGAAATTCTTGCTTTTTCCTTTTGTTGTTCAGACTGTCAGTTTCTGTTCAAGGAAATTTTGATACATCTTATTAACAACATCTTATGGAAAGCAACAACTTTTTACACATTGGGACACTATCTCCTCCATAGTTTTTGATAGCATTGTACACAAGCCTTTGAGACACAAGTGATGGTTCCAAGAGGTTTTCAACCAGAACTATCAATTTTCCACCATGAGACAAAACTAAAAATTTATATAAAACTCCAAATATCAGTAAATCTAGAGTCAGTTCCCAGTACACAACAATAAAGTTCATCTAAGCAATTCATATCATTCTGTGTAGCCAGAACATAGAAGATTGTACTTAAAATGTTAGTTTGCTTCAAAATCCAAATGTGGCATGATGATCCTTGATTTTTCTGTAGTTTCATCTGTAATCCTGCTTGTGGAATGTAATACTTCTATAACAATGTCTACCTTCTTTTGGCCAAGCACTGGATATTTTACAATGATTTCAAGGTCAAAACATGTCCTAACATTAACAAAACCTATATTTGATTAGGCTCTTTTATTGCAACTTTCTAAACATGCTCGTACTTATAACACATTCATGGAACTCAGATTTCACACAATATTTTTCACTGTTCCTATAGTAACTTTTTACATCTAAATATATCACAATAATCTCCATCAGCTGAAAGCAGATTTCTATGCAAGAGATCTAAAGAAACCTGTTTTGCTGACTATTCTGCCACTTTAAGTTTTCCTGGTTTGAAATATATTTTCATTAAATTGTAAACAAAAAAAGCAGAAGTGTCAGATCGATATGTCCTCTGAAAACTTTCACACTATGAGGGATTTGTATTATATGCAACTAATTTGCATTACAAAAGAGTACCTTTGAATGTACAGTAAAAGCCCGATATAACATGGCTGTAAGGAGACATAACTCAGACCCGTGTTATAGCTTTCCACGCTATTCTGGGAGTGACCCGAGTACAGTTGCAAAGAAAGCCAGTGCCCTAATGTGGCGTGGCACTTATCTGTCAAACACTGAGCAAGTGTTATTTACCGCAGTAACTCGTCAAAAGTTTAGCCCCTCGCTATCGGAACTTCAATTATTTTTTAATCTGCATCACTGGACTTGACAGCACCCAAGGGAGGGAAACAGAAGAGAAATGTGCTGTGATGAAGGTCACATACATTCAAGTAAGAATAACTAAAAAAATACTGCATTTTCCAGGCAAAGGATGTACTTATTCCATCATGGGCAGTGTTCTCTGCGAATTGTTCGTCATGCAGGTTGAAGGTGGTCCACCCCCCCCCCCCCACCCGCTGGGCCGGCATGGAAGAAAGTGAGAATTAGAAAGGAAGCTCACGTCCAAAGGTAGAATGCATGCTTGCACTGCGGATGGATCTATCAGTGTAACGTGTAGTGAAACATGTCGCCTGCTTGTCTGATTTGCATTTTCAAAAGGAAAGCTAAAACAAAAAAAACCTAATTATTTGTGGCATGCAAAGAAAGGCTGTCTTTCTGCATTAAGTCTTGTCCACAATAGCTCCTCAGCTCGTAATTTTTTTTAGAAAATCAGAAGACATACCTTATAGCTGGTATATATACATCATAATTATAATGATTATATAGATATATACCCGATAGGATATTGACGCGGCGGCTTGCTGTTGTCGCCCATGCCTAGATCGCCGGGGCTGGGCAGCTGTCGGTTGGTCGCTACAAGATTATTCTGACGGGCGGCGGCCAGACAGCCGCCACAACTGTCGTCGTGACAGGGCTGGTATTGGGAAAACACGCTGATTGATGCGATTCACGTCAATGTGTTTAATTTCTATGAAATTTAGGCGGCATGTTGGCCTTTGAAGTTGCATGATAAGGCCCTGCAATGTTTACGGGAATATAAAAATTTAGTGCGGTCTACTTGAAATATGAATTATCCCGAATTTTTCATCAAAAACTTCTGACGTGGCCTGCACACGGCCTTACTCGCCAATATGGTAGTATAAGAACACATTTTATTTGCATATACAGAAAACCATACAATATTGGCTGTAATGAATAACTTAAATAGTTCTTGGCGGTGAAAGGAGGGAGAACGTGCGGCCACTCCCTCCGCCTCATACGTCCACGTCCCCGACTCACGACCACCCGCCCACAGACCACACACCTACCTGACCGTACGCTTTCCACTTATTTATTTATTGAGGTCGGGAAACATAAATTGCCCCGCGGTATAACCGAATCCGCGGTATACCGGGCATCCACTGTATCTATCTTTTGCCTGCACAAGGGAAGTGATGAACCACATGGTAAGAGAAGCACTGCCCTCATTAAGCAGTCAGCATTTTCAAGCCACCTAATGGAGCAAAATTTTAGTGGAAACTGTTTGCAGCAAACTAATGCAGTAAATCTGCTCCTCTGGCTGGACAGTGCTTGAAATAATAATATGGACTGCTTATATATAAACGGAACAGCACAACATGCATGTGCATGTTGAATCATTCCTTTATATAAAAGTCGGTAGTCCATATCTCTCAAAGGATCAAATAGAAATTCCAACCAGCTTCCTTGAATCCTGTTTTAACTGCACCATACATTATATTGAGAACAACTTTCAATATAAATCCAGTCTCTCCCATTGTAATCCTCAACTTGGCGGGTGAGAAGTGTGGTGCCTATATCATCACTCACTCGATCACTCAATCACTTGCACAATTGCTCAATTTCTCAATCCTTCACTCAAACAATCCCTCACTAAAACACCCAAATGCTCATTCAAACACTCACTCAACAACCTACTCGCTTTATCACTCAATACATCCATCCATCCACCACTGTGAAATTTATTTAAATGGAATGTTAGATGGGAGAGCAAAGTAACGAATTCTCTTATTTTATCAGACGTGTTCATATGTGAAACAATGTTTCATTAAATTGAGTAATGCTTTCGACTGCCAACCTGTGTATACAACGTATTAACCATTCACTGAATTAGTTATTACCATAAGAAGAGATGCTGATACCACGCTCAGTGGCCATGTCAAGAAAATTCACTAAACATCCCATGTTACACATTAATAAATTAAAATAGTATTAGTTTTGTAGAAGACAATGTATAAATGATAAATACATGTATGTGCCAATTTTTGCATTAACTAACTACTTAAAAGGCAAAATTTATACAAATAGCTTTAATTTCATAATGCTTATTGCAAGACAGTGTGTGTTCATACTTGTCATATTGCCTGCCTGAACACATGAGAAGATGGGGAAGAGTTGTGGTGACATACTCATGAAACCAGAGCATTGTCTTAATGATGGCGCATTTAGAATACTGTTTTAAACACTTGTCAGTAATGTTTGTTGATTCTAATTAGCAGGAACGCGCTGTCTGTCCAGATTGATACGACACTTGACAGACTGGGTGAGAAACTAAGAATAAACCCACACTAATGCTTATGTTGTGAGAGATATTGTGAATAAGCATTAATACCAATAAACACACTGTTCAAAATCATGCCATGTCACCAACTTGAATTCCAAATTGTGACCATTCCCAGAGTTAGATATGAATCTCATCTTAGTAAGTAAACATTAACATCTCATTTTAATTCTTGAATTCAATCATTGTGATTTTTTAAAGTACGAAATATGATAAAATTAAAAAAAAAAAAAATTCATTTTCTACCTACGTGCATTGTGAAACTTGCAATGTACTACAAAAAAAAGTGACAAGCTCCACCTTTTCATGTTTCTTCCTTCATTGAAAAAAACATCAGGTGATTAAGGCCTATGCTTTGTATTTTGCACTGATATTTTTTTTAACTCGTACGAATGAAATGCAACGCGAAAATGTAAATATTTCAATACGAAAAGTTTATATCACAAATAGCATACAAAAACTCAGTTTGATAACATTTACCTGAAACTATTTTTAAGCAGTCGCACACACTTCTGATCGAAACCATTTTAATTTGTATTGAATACAAGATAAATATGACGCTGTCGGGCGAGACACGAGATGAATGATGACACAAATACTAACTGGTAATTTGGGCGCCAGCGGCACTTCCCAATCACCGCACTATTGAGACTCAGGGTTCTCAGGGATGTTGTGGGTTTGTGTGTCCATCTCACCCGCGCATACTTACAAACACGTAGGCAATACTAAACTTTTACTAAACATATTTATCACTTAAAACAAACATATGGCTAGAACACTTGTCACTACAAATGAAAGAGGTACAGTCACTGTAGACTTGTTTTTATTGATACTGTGCATACAAATCAACATGCCATGAAATTAATGATACACTCTGTCGTGTCTAGCTAAGTCCGCTTGTGTGCTCCCCAGCCCGCAATTAATACAGCGTATGCATAGATGGATGATCTCACCGTGGTGTATGAAAACACAATCTTCACAAGGGAAGAGAGTCAACAGCAGCCAGGGTGGACTGACAATTTTTCTCTGAAGATAGAACACTGTGAATTACAGTGATTACCTGATGATACATGAACACATGCGATTACTCGGCATCACTAACGCAAACTTGCCGGGGCTCACCATCCAGCACGTGGGTAGTGTGGTTACTGCCTATACACAGAGCCGGCTAGGATGGGAATAGTTGCACCATACACAAATTACAAAATTACATAAACCTTCAAAGATACATTAAACAAGATGGGACACAAGATGAGTATTCACAATAAACACACGCATGTGTGAAAACAAGTTTACATGGCGTGAATGCTGCTGGATGAAGTTCGTAGCAAAACATGTGGTGCAGACGGAATTGCAATATTTCTTCGTAGAAACTGCAAATTAAATTCAGACAAAATAATATTCTTGTTGAGGAAATTATTCACTTTACGATTTATATGATTACAGGCTTGTAACACGCCTGATGGCAGTAAAATCCAACATTAACAGGACTGTGTGGTCAAGTACAAAAAGCATCAATTTACGTGAAGTTACACGGAACCCTAAAAAAATGTAACATAGAACCCTGAATAAAATATTGCACATACGATGTTGCATAAATAAGCTCTTAAAATGCAATTATGACATATACAAATACTTGGCGTCTGTCAGTCACGTGGTTATAAGTGATGTTGCCGTAAAATATTCAAACCTGGAAAATACCCTCAAATACATACATAAAAACAAAGCCCTTAAAATACCACATAGTAATAATACAGAAATTACAGTGAAATGCCATAAACATAGGTGGATGGCGCCTGATTCAAGTTGCGCAGGTCGCATAACCTCTCTGACATCTCTCTACTCCTCCTCAATTAAGTTAAAAATGCCACAAGGGCACAATAAATTAATAAAGCGGAAACATAATGCTGGCGAAAATGTCTGGCAAAAATGTAAGCAAGTAAAGGTTGACCGGTAAACTAAATTGACTATGGAAACCTAAATCAGTGAACAAAAGTTGTAGTGCCTACGTGACAGTGTCTTACCTCGCCAGCTCTCCTCGACAGACTGTCCAGCGGTAAGCGTCGCACGGACCTATCATGGCCACCTACGGGGTTCACATAAGTGGAAGTGCTACGCACGCAGAGTAAAATATTTTATTGGTGAAAATAAAATGGCATAAATTGAATTAAATACGGTTTTAAATATTTCTAATTTTCTTATGAAATTTCATATTATTTCCGCGTCTCTTTACGACTGCGTTCATGCCGGAATATTGGAGTAATCTGGATGCCGCGAGCACTTTGAATTTGAATCAAAAAATTTAAAAATAGCAACAAACAGTAAGACATTTTTAGAGACATTAAATCCTGCAAATACAATATAACACATTTTACACTGAAAAATAATATTTATGTGAAACTTCAAAATTACTGGCCTCATTGCGCACGTGCGGGACATGTGACACGAGCGCGGTGAGTGCAGTCATGGGCTTTAGTGCCGCTGGCTGTTAGGCGGCGTCAAATATTACAATTTGTTGGTAATATATCAAAAAAAATTTTAATTTAATAAAAAATAAAATACTTAAATTTTAATAAGAGTATTTATGTTTGTGATGTATGAAGATTTTTAAAAACAAACTAGTAAAACTTGTATTAATGCACTCTAATATAGCTTTGTGTGTGCTGTCACCTAGCCGCTTGCGAGCTATGACTTGCAAGGAGTTTAACTCTGGTGCTTTGCAGGGTCTGCTTTGCATTTGAAGGGGCTGTAAAATAACTTGGAGGTCCATATAAATGTGAGGCATGTATGCTGGGTTGCAGAGATTTATATGTGGTTTGAAAACAATTTCTAAGTGTAGGCCATATGTGCATTGCCTTGAAAAGGCAGGTTTCATAATGCTTCTCAATAAGTGATATCATGCATCAAAAACTGTAGTCAAGTATATAACTGGGACAATTTATTATTCCAAAGATCAGCCTGCGAGTGAAAGATTTCAATATCAATTCATTCCTTATGTTAATTTATTTCAGCTTTTATTTGCCTAATTCTACCATGGGACTAGCATCTTTGCAGATTATTTTTCCATAATATGAGCTTATTGATATGTTCAGGTAGTGCATCAATGCAGATATCTGGAATTTTCATGACTATAACCTTAATATCTATTTTAACCTACCCCGTGATGTGGTTAACCATTCAATCCAATTCCTTAAGGTCGGGGGGGAGGGGGACAATGTCTGTATGTACATAATTAAACACCACATGGACATTAGTACTGGTCTCGACACGTATCCATGAAAGATAAGTGAGCTTGTCAGGCACATGAATGCAACAATTATGTTGCTCTTGATGTTTAAATAATGTATTACGATTGGTTGTTTGCAACAGACAGTTCTAAGCAGGTTGTGTTTAGTGTTTAAATTGCCCAATGCAAATAAACTGGTATACCAAATTAACAGAAACTTATTGGTTTCATAACATTAATACACACTGATTCAATTGTATTGCAGGCATTAGTAACTAAAATTAAACCACCACCTGCGTCGCTGTAAAATTTTGTGGCAAAATATTTTTCATATTTTACATACTTGAGTATATTTTTATGTCTAATTAAATGTCAGTTTGTTGATAAAATTTAGGAAAATTTTGATTTAGTCCAATTTTAGAAATTTTATTTTAGTCTAGTATTTATGCATGGATTTAATAGAGTTAATTTTGCTCCAAAGCCTGGCTGAAAGCTGGTTGCTTACTGCATACAGCTCATATTGCAACTGGATATTAGCTGCCACACTCAAATCCCTAAAAATTGTGGACACTTTGTACCTGTACCTTGTCCGTGCGACTTGAGAGAGGTGCAACGCATGTAATTCTTGCTGCAAAACAGTAGTGATTAGTTGTGGACCGTTTTCGGTACCCCCCAGTGCTCTCGAAGAACAGCTTACAAACTAAAATTTGTCACTTTCGTGCCCACACGCATTGGACAATTTTGTATCCTTCTGCCACCACCAACTGTTTTTTGCCCGACTCTTTGCTCTGACTTGAAGCCACCATGATATGTTCACTGCAAGCTCTCTGTGGAGAAATTTCAGCAGGAAATTATTGTCCTCATGCTTTAATTATTTCTCTTTGAGTCACGTAGTGTAGAATTTAGTAAAGAAGTTTGGTTTAAGTGTTAAATATGTAAGCAGTTTCTTCCCCTCCCTCCAAGATAGGAGAGTACAGCATCAGTCTTTCTTTGGTAAAACTTGCCATGTTTGACTCTGGAACAATTAATTTTCTGGATTTTATTTGTTCCTGTGTTTCACAGGGACAAATTTTTACACGAAGTATTATTCAATATTTTATTTTTACTCGGCAAGTTTTACTCAAGTTCATCGTTTCAACTTTTCGATACTACTTTAGTATAACTCTGCCAAGTCGGAAGCCTTCGGTTTTCATTGGTTGTCAGCTAAGTGCTAACTACGTCCAACATTTATTTTTAATCTTGGTATCATCTGGACCATGTTATCATGTCACTATGTAACTACACAATAACCGATTAATTACTTATGAACTCTTTTTTGTAACGTTTCAGATGTAATGATTGAAATATTTGTGTGTCATTTGCAAAATTTTAATGTGAGTCATTTACCAATTTAAATAAAATGCGCATTTGTATTGCAGATTAAAGATAGATTGTACCGGGTTCACTCCAGGATTTTAAAGGCTTCCAAGGCCATAAGCATTTCCCCATTTTAATATAATTAATTTATGGATACTGCAATTATTAATTGAGTGTTTGTAACTCTTAACATACTTATTTTGTCTACAAATTCAATCAGGTTAATTAAAAGATTGATTTTGAAACTACAATTTTATATGTTTTTCATTTATTAGATTTAGGTCTACCTCTAGACATTAAATAATAAATCAATTAATACTAGAAACAGTTTCTAGGTAAAATGTATGTAGTGTCCTCCGCCTAGTAGAGCTTCCAAACAATAGTACTAGTGATTTAATAGTGTCTGGGATTACGGTAGCAGAATGATGTAAATTTTTATTAAAGTGTCCACTGCCTAATGTTTTGTTGATCAAGTGATTATTACTTTTATGATATATTTAATGGGCACTGTATTTGATTGTTTATTTACCAGACACTTAAGTAATTTATGCTACATTGAGCATGGTTGATGGTTATTTATTACTGAAAATAGTATGCTGAATATTTCTCAAACTTTGATTATTGTATACTTTTGAAGAGTAAACATTTTATTAACAACCATGCCACACACTAAGGTAAACACAACCTAAATTAATTTCTCAATATTTTTTTGGCAAAAGGCATAGCCTAGGATTGAGAAGCAATATTGTGGGTGCAAATGTGTCTTATTGAGCTATGATGGGCATATAGTGTCATAAAATATAAAAAACTGTGACATTTCAGAAAGGCACTTATAAAAAAAAATTATTTTAGCGGGGGAATTAAATTTTGGTTTGATTTGCCTATTCAGTTTGTATTTTGGTACTTTATTTTTATGGGTGATAAATTACATAGTTCAGTCAGGAGACTTTTAAAAATTAATTAACTACTAGACTCTGCTAGTTGAGTTTTCCATCTCTAACACAGCTTCTCCAGTCCCGTCCCTCTGGCCATGGTGAGACGGCTGTTACACGAGTCATGTCGGCGCCGTTTAGTCTTGCACATTACCAGAGTGCTTTGCTATGCTCCACAGTTTTAGGCACTAAATTCAGTGATATTTTGATCCGGCCCAAGGCTAGTTGCTTTGGGGCAGCTACGCAGTAACAGTCTGCTGACTAGCGAGTTCCCAGCATGTGACTCGATGGAAGAGTGACTTATAGACCACACAGTAGTGCCTTTCACAACCCTTGCCCCATCTAGCGGCGTGCTCGCAACTGAAGTCTAGCTAGTTCTCTGCTTCGACCTATCGAGCTTAGGTGCACACACATTCTTCGCCCAGCTCTCAATAAGACGTTCATGCTATTTCAACGGTCCATCTTCCACCTACGTACTATGGGACATAGTCAGCTATTATGATCTTCCAACTAGTTTGTAGGGTAATTGTCACAATGTAGTTTAGTGCAAGAGTCAAGAGAAATTATTTTATTTATTATATTTATTTATTGTTTTGGTGATGGAATCACCGGGAGCCAGAGGCACTATGTTTGGCGACTTAAGTCGAACTTACCTCCAAGTGGGTAAATGTATATCTAATGTTCGCTTCTTCGCTTCTCTCAGGGCTAGGATGCGTAATTAAACATTTTCTCTGTGCGTTAATTTGTTGCAGAGGGTGTAAGTTATATGGCGTAACTTCTTGTATATAACTGCTACCTCCATCTTCCACTCGTTTGGCCATCCTCAGCAGTGATATTCTGTTCCATTGCAGCTCTGCGTTCTTCGCTGCGTTTGGGGGCGGCTGGATTTTCAGGTCAACAGGCAGCCTGATGGCTGCAATGACAGTATCGGCGGACACTGACAATCAATGGGCAAAAAGATATGACCAAACATTCTTTAAAGATTTAGGAACTTTATAGCTATCTAAAGAGATTTTGTGTGAACAGTTCTTGGAAACTAGGAACTCTTTAAATTATACATGTATCATACTTGTTTTTCAGTCAATTTAAATATTGGTTCTTATGGTTAGTTCAAAAAGGTGAAAATATAGCACCAATGCATGTTGACATATGACGCAAGATAAGAAAAGAATAATGGTTAAACAAGAATGTTTTCTGTTAGTCGATACATCAATTATTCATGTGAGGGGATTCCTTTATGCGCACAGTAAACTAACATTTTGTAGACTGAGATACGTCATTAATAATTATGTTTATTAAAAATGACATGATAAAGAGTTGTTAATTTTACTCAAACAGAAAAGAAAAAAATACAATCACCATCGCCAATTCATTTGGTTTTATAATTTATTAAATTCCTTACAGTCAATCCACTTCATTATTTTTATTATTGACCTGTTAAATATTGGTTTAGCAATGCGTTTACAAATTGTACATGGCCAAATCCTCAGCATGCATTTTTATTAAAATTAAGTTTGTTGTTGAATATTTCACGCAAGTTAAACGAAAGAAAGAAAGGTAGCAGATTTATTCAAAGTTGTTCAAAAGTGGCAATGTACAGTTCAATTGGTATCAGAGCTGTGGTTGAGATTTTTGTGTTTGGTACTACAGTAAAAATAACAGCATCAGTATTGTAAGTTTAAAAAATGTTTGCACGTATTTTTCATGCAAGGTAATGTTAAAGTTATTTTTCTAAGTGAGGACTTAATGAATTGGTGAAAGATCTATAACTTTGTGATATAAAAGTTAGGTAGGTAATTAATTGCCTTGCAGTATAACATGTTTGGGTACACTAATACCTGCCCTGTTTGTTGTGTCGGTGTCGTGTCAGAATCTCGTTGCCACACCAATCAAGGTCAAGTGAATTTATTTCTTATTACTTACACCAATCGAGGTAAAGTGAGTTGATTTCTTATTACTTACACCAATCGAGGTGAAGAGAATTGATTTCTTATTACTTACACCAATCGAGGTAAAGAGAATTGATTTCTTATTACTTACACCAATCAAGGTACAGTGAATTTATTTCTTATTACTTAAGTGTGTGTTTTTGTGTTACATTGTTTAGTAAATAAATTTTAGCAACAGTATTTTTCTGCACAACTTTGGTCCCGTGTGTCAAGCCAATTTGCCTGGCCCAGAACTTTGCTTTGTGGTACACTAACGAAAACTAAGTAGTAGCATAACAGTTGTGAGCTGTTGTGCAGTTCAAGTGTTTAAATTTACATGCCATTTACCACCCATAAAAGCAAGCGGGTTACTTGTTTATGATCACGGTATTTGTTTACCATTAGTCTATGGGGAAAAGTTTATTTTGGTATGCGCGGACATCCCGTCACAGCGAGTTGTTTAGTTCGGCGCAGGGGTACCAACTGCGCAGTGACAATTTTACTGGTCCACAGTTCATCCTAGCAGAATTTTGTTTTGTCCCCAGGTTTAAAAAAAAATACTCCGAGAGTATGTGTGTTATAATGGGACTTGTTTAAAGTTTAAAATTGTTTTGGCAGAGTTTTAATATAATTTTAATAATTTTACTAAATCACTTACACTTGTGCGAGGAAGGTCTATGAGCTTAATGTCAAGGATGCTATTTGGAAGAGAGCTAGGTCTTCTTAGTGACCTGCTGTTTGGCCAACCGACAGAAGAGGAAGCTGCAACCTCAGAATAAATAGTGACAGGATGAATAAGCGGTATGATAGGAAAATACCAGGTGAGATATTTCAAGGACAACTGTAAAACACCCAGAGGCAAAAAGGATACTGTCTGAAGCAATGCTATCTTTCAGATGTCGTCAATGCCCTCGGCTAAAGCAGAAGGTTGTCCATATTGACCACTGGCACTCTATGAAGGTCCGGATGTTTCAGTCTGTTTAGGACGAACAGACAAGGAGGGGACAGTGTTACACGCTCGCTGCCTTGTACTAGCGGGTGGCAGATGACAGTAAGTGACTAACGAAACTAATTCCGTATTTTAAAAATGTCTCGGATTGATTGAACATATTTATTTTGATGAAAATGGCAATGAACTATGCCAACAATTTCTGCAGCACTAAGATAAACATATATCAGCATCAAATGTTTAGCCAAACCATTCCGATGTACTGTAAAGAGAAAAAAATAAACAAACAAAAAATTCAAACGAGTTAGAAATCTCACAACAAGCAATAATCTAACTTCAGATACACTTGCAAAAGACCACCATTTGAAGTATTGAATGGAAATAGAACAAGCCAAAAGAATAGCTGCAACAGCTATACCACCATAAAAATAAAACAAGCCATGTAAACTGATATGTTTTAAGTGGTTCAGGAAATTACTTTAAGAAAGCTGGCCACATAGAAATTTTCCCTAGGGATCTTATGTCTACGAAACTACAAAACATAATTCAATTTAACCTTGTAGGTGGGCAGTATCTATTATATAAATTAAATTTTTCTATACAGAGCCTCATTACTCTGCCATTTTGTAAGATAGCTCTGCATGAAAAAATTAAGTTTTTATGTCACAGCTCTAGAAAAAATTACTTTATTTCTTTAAAAATTTGGCAAAGGAGTTGTACTGTAGCAGGTTATATTAATTTATATGTTTTAAGTGTGAAAAACTACTCATTTTCAAAATGACTGCTATAAAAACAATTTTACTTAGTGTGCTACATTTACAAAACTATGTAACTGATTTTATTGTATACTCTCAGTATCTATGACAATCATCAATTGGCTAATACACAACCTTTTTGACACAAGTAGTGCTATAGTAGGGTATGTATACCAACATGTTTTAGGTAAGGCACACCTTACTGGCGTAAATTTTAAGTATTTAGGTTAGTATATTTTATCTATTAAACATTTCGACAAAATTTAACCAAACTTTATACACCTTCCATTTCGCTATGCACACATACATTACATACACATTTTAAAAAACATAATAACAAAATATTCTGCCGATTACAATAAAAATACACGTGTCACATGAAATAGTTAGAAAACTGTATATATGTGCCATTGATGTAAACCGTGTAGTGTTGTGGTAGTTAAAACACACACACTGCTAGAGGTAGGGTCGTAGCTATGTGGCAGCCATTTTGGACAGAGTGTTGCATGCGTCTCACATCTTTGACATCCGAAAAAAATGATTGTTTACAATAAGTTTCCGTGAATACAAGTATTTTTAAGTCCAAAAATGAAATAAATCTTTTAATTACATTGAAAACTAATGAAGTGAAAGGCATTTGTGAATAATTTAGTGCATTTACAGAAGTTTTCACATTTATCGCTAAATCTTAAAAATCTAGCATTTCATTATATATAGTGCAACTTTCCACATTTTATCGTGGTTATTTCGCACTAGCAAAATTCCTGGGACTCTAATGATGTTCAGCATACAAGAGAAGGTAGCCATTGTGGTGTGGCGGCTGGGAGGTTGTCATATGGTACCATTCGGTGGAGATGACCAGGCAAATTCCATAATAATAGACCAACTGACAAAAAATTCAAATGTTGGTGAACCAGTTTAAGTGCACCAGAATGGTGGGGCAACAGTGCCTAGGCAAGGACATGCAACTTCCGATGACAACATTGAAGCCATCAGGATGTCCAATGAATAAAGTCCAAAATAACTGTGATGTTTAGCATTAAAAGTAAACATTCTGTGTACTACAATGCATAAGGTGCTGTGATTCATGCTGAAGAAGTACCACCACCTGCAGGTTCTGCATCACTTGCATGACAAGGACTTGGCACAGCGTGTGGTCATGAACAATGAACTGCTCACAGAAAATGAATGCAACATCCTTGCACATGTATTATTCAGTGATGAGGCAACTTTCCACATTTGTAGGAATGTTAACAGACATAACTGCCATATTTTGACAGACCAGCCGCCAGTGGTACATGTCTCATTAAAGTGAGACACATCCACGGTTAATGTATAGATGGGGATAACCACAGCGAAGGTTTGAGACCAATTTTTTTTGCCGTAAGGACCACCAATGGTGCAATCTACTTAGACATGCTTACACTCTTTCTTTTCCTCTCAACTTGTCCAAGATGGCTGTAAGAATACAGTTTACTTCCAGCATGATGGGGCAACATGCAATTATGCACTTGATGCCTGCACATTTCTGAATGCTGAGATTTCTGGCAGAAGGATTGGACATGGAGAACCCCTGCAATGGTCGGCATGCTCCCCTAACCTTACACCCATGGACTTTTCATTTGGGGATTTATCAAAAAACATAACTTCAGTTAATGCATTACCAACCTGGTGGAGCTCCAGGACTGCATTATGCAAGCTGCTGCCATAACACCAACATTGCTCTGAAATATATTTTGTGCTACTGCTGAAATAGGCCTATGGGAGATTTTTGGGATGTGAATGGTGCACATGTTGAAAGTAATGTCTAACCAACCTATACCATTACAATATTTACCTGTAGAACCACTCCTTCACCAAAATTTATAATTTATGGACCACCAATATATATATATATATATATATATAATATATTATCGTAAAATTTCACTGAAATTGATAGCTTCTCTAAAGATAAATATGCAAGCAGCTAGCATTAATTGGAAAATGAGTATCCAAAAAACACCCCTTGGAAGGCGAGCAGCCCAAAAAAAAAACCCTTGGGAGGCAAGCAGCAAAAGAAAAAAAAACACCCCCAGGAAAGCAAGCAGCCCAAACAAACCACCCTTTGGAAGGCGAGCAGCCCACAAAACACCCCTTGGAAGGCGAGCAGCCCAAAAAACACCCCTTGGAAGGCGAGCAGCCCAAAAAACACCCCTTGGAAGGCGAGCAGCCCAAAAAAACACCCCCTGGAAGGCAAAAAGGGGGAAAAAAAATCCCCTTGGAATGCCAGAAAAAATTAATTTTCAGAAAATCTGTAAAGTAAGGCCTAATAATAGGCCTATAATAAATTGTCTTCTATCCTGAAAGCACATTTCAACAATATTTATGCCAACCTGAAGGCAATTATATTAATTATGCAGAAGAACAAACATTTAACAAGCTGTGATGCCATTCTTTTACATTAATAAATGAACCAAATAATTAAGTATTCAATAATATTTCATAATTACATCAAAAAGGTTATTTAAGGAATAAAATCATTAAGTAACAAAATAAGGGTACAGTCAAGCCTGTGTAACTACATATTTCTAAACAGAATACAAATTATTTTTTATTTAATTGAATACAATTCATTTCCATGCTTAAGATATTTTTTTCTTTAAGGTCGTATTCAGCATTCCATTTTCAGCACATTTACCTATAGCTATTATTAATGCACTTATGTTTACACATACACTGTATATCATATTCCACCAGAGCTGTATCCGGAAAAAAAAACATGCAATGTTTGATGCACACATTACCAACTACAATCAAACTTCTGAAATCATACCTAATATCCTATTGACAACATCACAGTTTTGTTCTATTTCATGAAGCCACCGCTTCACATTTGCAAAGGATTCACCGCTGGTTACATCGTATACGACAATCACACCATGAGTTCCACGGTAATACCTGAAAAAAAAAAAAAAAAAAAAAAAAAAAGCATTTAAAATGTTTACTATAAACAGCATGGATCTCATGTTTGTAAATCCTTTGTATTGTTCATAAGACAAATGTACACTGCTAAACTCGACTATACAGCAAGAAACAAACAAGAGATCAAAATGACAAAAAACCTAAATATTACAAAAAAATTCTTCACAAATTATTTAGAATATGTGAGGTATCTTGCTTTCTAAAGACACGAATTCAAACATAGTGTAACATAAAACCATTTAAAAGAAATCTGTACTTTCTGTTTTAAACAGTCTAGACTCATTTACTCTCTTAATGTAATTTGGAAGATTATTGTACGGTCTAATTCCAATGTTATTTACTGCTGTTAATGTCTGAATTTTGTTTTATCACAACTGATATAAACATTTATTTCTTATGCAAGTATTATAGTCCTGGATTTGAATTACATTTTAGTCAGTCTTGGTTTTATGTACATAAAGTATGGTCTTAAGTACAAGATACTGGAAGAATTCCTAAACATGTGTCTGCAAACTGTTAGCAGAAGAAAAGTGTAACATTAGATAAATTGTCCTTTTCTGTACTGTATAAACTGCTTTTAAGATAACTTTAGAAATTCCCCAAAAAATAATACCATACATAAGTTATATGTGAATGTATGTGTGTGAAATACACAGATTTTAAGCACATAATTGTCATAGACTGAAGCACTTTCAATACATAACATTGGCTGTTTAGATTTTTAATACACATTATATGTTCCTTCAGTTAGCTTACTATCAATTCCCAAACCAAGGAATTCGACATGTTGCACTATACTGACTTGGTTGTTTCCTACCATAATCACTGGATTTATATGCCAAGACTTTGAAGAAAAGAGTATGCATTTTGTTTCATTTAAATTATGAGCAAGCTCGTTTGAGGCAACCCAGGAACTTAGTTTAGTTAATATCTCAGATACCAAATGTTCTAATAATCTGCTCTTATCAAGTTTAATTTTAATGTCAGCGTCATCCATGAAGTACATAATAGACACATTATCACTATTGTTAAAGTGAAGTTCCAGATCATATATATGGGTCATTCACATCAAACCAACCAACAAATAATTTATTTAAAATCTTCACGCCTCACACTCCTTAAATTTTTTTTTATCTAAAGAGTATTCAAGGTCCACATGAAAAATCCAAAACTTTGGATTTTTTTTTAAGTTTTTTCGCATTAATTTTCAAAAATTGAAATTAATTCCTGTATTACTGTGAATGCACAAGATTTAAGAAGATACGTACGTTCAGAAACTACAAGTATTTCTCTGCTGCACGAATACAGCTTGAGGAAGACTTCAGTCTGATGTAGGTATTAGGCAATGAATTTTTAGTGTACCAGTGATTGGTGTTGCATCCTTAAATTGAGATGTTAATTCTTTTTCACTGTCCATGTAATCTTCCACAGCTGAAAATTCAAAATGGATTCCCCATATTGAGTTCTTTGAAAACTCAAATAGTCTTTTTGTAGTCAAAATTTGATCACTGTAAGGGTGTTGGAGACTTTCTTTAGTAGCAAGACGCTTCACTGTACCTCCTAAGCCATTACATGCACTCTTGCAGTGTGATGTGGCAAAGAAGTGCCACACTGCGTCTATGTTAAAATCATGGCTGTGGTGACAAGTTCAAGAAGTTTTTGTGGTTTTTGTATTGGGCCACACTGCCGTCTGAGAACAGATTTTTTTAAAGTCTGAATTCTTGCAGTGAGAATGGGGATTAGTTTTTTCTGAAATGTATAAACAGCTGTAGGATTATGTTGCAAGAAATCTGACATGAAAACAATACTGAGGTGCTTCAGTTGAGCAACTTCTTTGTAGTATACTACACATGTGTAGCTTGTAGCTTGAGTACTTGCCCAATGGTAAGACTGGATTTCATCCTGTAGGATGGAGTAATTCTCTGGGAAATCACAAGTTACAATAACTTCTGCATACAGATTGCTTATGTGGAAACTGTAATAAGATTTTTGTTCATTTGCAATGAAATCATGAGTTTTAGGCTTAACGAGTCCCTCACAGAAATATCAAACAAATTTGCTTACACTTCTTTAACAATGGTTTTCATTGTATATCTGTCAACTGTCACCCAGTAATTTGGTAGACAAAAGATTCTTCAAACTTCTGTATCAATGTTTCTTTCAGTATATCAACTCCAGGACACTAACTGCACTTACCCAAGTGGCATTCTGGATGAGCAGAGTTGCACATTATTCTGGCCAGACATATTTTGTACGACTTAAATGGACTGTCTGAATCTATCTTATCAAAGTAAGCTCCACTCATCATTAATTTGATATTTTGATGAGTAGTGCAAACACAAACTGTGTGTGTCCCACTTTTTCCAGCCAAAATACAATGTTTAGGATGCAATCCACAAAATTTTGAAAACCCAATATTTTGTTTTAGGTACCGAGATTTGAAAGCCTGATAAACTTCCCATACATTTGCTAGAACAAGCCTTTTCTGGAAGCCAACATGAGCATTTCCTTCTTTCGCAGAAACATCATTTTTCCCTAGCATAATCCTACTTATTTCATCACTGTTGTAAAAATTGGTCACCAATGATGATGTCACATATTCCAGTGATTTCCTGGGTTTTTGGTCACGTGAAGATAATATAACTTTTTGGGCCACTAATTTCTTAACACTTCGTGCCATGTAACTGATGACACAAAATTCTTCCTCAATTTTTGCTGAAGACCAATGTTTTGGTAAGACTGAATGAATGGTTGGTCTTTCACTGCGTGAAGTTGATTAAGTTTCTCCTTCAGTTGTGCCAACATCGTATTTTCGTTAGATCCTACCTTCCACATTTACAGCTGATTTTACTGCTAGAAGTTTGGTTTCTAGGCTAAGTTTACCTTAAAGTTCCTCACTAGAATAACAAACATACTTTTGATAACCTCAAAAGCAAAATCTGCACATTGAGGGTGATCATTTTGCACGAAGGCTTGCACGGTTTGTAAAGCTATCAATTTCCAAGAATAAAAAATTAGATCATTTTTGCTATAAAGTTAGTTCTTGAACTTAATTTTCATGACAAATTACAAATTATATGCAACTACAGTAAATTAAACAGTCAATCCATTAATAAATATAAATTTGATATATATTATTGACCAAAAGCCTATTAACTGTTTACTTACTGCTTCTTTACCGTTGTTGCCAATTTAGACCTGTCTAGGATGAAGGGAACAAATTTTTGCTTGAAACAGTTCCCCTTTGTGTGGACTTTATTGTTACAAGTTTTTCAATAATCTTGTCACTGAACGATGCTCTGAACTGGTTCTTCCTTTTGTTGTGCAGAATTGTAAAGATTGTAAACATAGCTTTAGTCAACTTGTATTTTAAAATCCAACTTGCAGCTGCCATTCGATCAACCAAAGACCACTTAATATCAATTCTTTCCTAAGTTTTAATTTCTTGAGGTCTTTAAACATTAAAATTCAAAACTGGACTAGTTTAAAAACTTATTTTTGTCTAAACAAAAGTTAAATGGCTTCCTGGAAGAGACGATGAAAAAATGTTCAAGAAATGAGCTCTGATTTTACCAGGAGTAAAGCAGAAAGTGACTAAGTTTATAATCTGCCAGTTCATTCACATTGAAACCGTGAATCTGTACGTGAAACACACAACCAATCCGACTCTTGTGATGAAAACATTGCTGGTGGTTTCGGCGATGTAACGGAATAGAACTGGGAGGAAAAACTCAGCTATTCCAAGTGTCATCATTTCACTGGAACTTCTGGTTTAGTGCCTGAGCTGGAATATATATATATATATTCCAGTAGGGCTGAAATATTTTCATTGTATATGAATGACAATATTTTAGACCATATAGTGGCAGAAACAAATAAATATGGTTCCGGCGATAACATTTTTCAGTGTATATCGTCTGATGAATTTAGGGCCTATCTTGCCTTTCTGGTTTTGATGGGCATTGTGCAAAAGATTACTATCCACGATTATTGGAGTAAAGATGTCACTGTTGATACACCATATTTCAGGAGTGTAATGCCACGGCGCAGATTTTTGGCAATAAACAGGTACTTGCATTTGGTAGATAATGAAACTTTGGACCCTACCGACCCACTTTGTAAAATTTGCCCAATAATAAGTATGGCCACCAAATCATTTTGCACAGTATACACTCCATCAAATGATTTATTTATTGATTAATCACTGATGAAATGTGGGGGGAGACTTAATTTTATTCAGTACAATTAAAAGTACGCATGCAAGATTCTGAGTAAATTCTATAACTCTGTGACACCACAAATTCGTACATTTGTGATTTCAAAATTTATATGGGAAAGGATAAAACTAATGATACCCCAGCTAGCACAGCAATCGTAATGGAAATGCAATAGTGTGACCTTCTGAATAAAGGGTGTTCACTATATACAGTCTGTACCAACAGAAAAAACAAACATGCCACAAGAACTTGCCAAACAAAGATTGAAAGTAGGAGAAGCTGTTTCGTACACGAGCAATAATTTGACAGCTCTCAAGTGGAAAGAGAGAGGGATGTGTGTATCCTGTCAACAAAGCACACACTTGATTTTTCACAAAAAAAAATAAAAAATAATAATAAAAAATAATAAAAAAAAAAACCCCCTACTGCCATGATTGACTACATGTTGAAGATGAGAGGCATTGATGTTGGTTATCAGATAATCAGCAGATTTCATGTAATGCGGCGGTACAGCAAGGCAAATAAATATTTTTCTACATTGTTGACCTGATGCTGTTGAATAGTTATGTCATTTACAAACTCGCAACTGACAAGAAAGACAGAACCTTTTATGACTTCAAGCAAAAGCTAGCTTAAGAACTTCTACAACAGCACTTCAAGGAAGGGGTGTGTAAGAGGCAGTCTGTAACACCGGGAGAACTGCCTTCGCGACTCAGTGGCCATCTTGTAAGCCTTGTAAAACAATGTAAAAATTTGAATGAGAAAATATCTTGTTACTATAATTATATTTGAAAGAGAAGGAAAAATTGATTTTGTTCCAATAGCAATATCCATTGGAGTAATACCATGAAAGGAAAATATGTAATTTTTTTTTTGTAAATTAAGGTTACATATTTATGTAAATTTTCTTGTAAACTACTGTTATTACAAAATTCATTATAGTATGTAATAATAGAACACTTTCTCTTCCGTTCACTTTAAACTGCATGTAAAAATATCAATAAACCAAAAAGTTATACAACTTTAAACATCATGTTGCACAAAATACAAATATAGAAAAAATTGATGTTATTCTGGCCCAGTAAAGGTGTTGCAGCCTGTGGTTACAAATGGATTAGTATACTTTCCCTTTCCTGCTCAAATATTGAAATGTAAGTTTAAAAATCAGACTATATTTTAATTTCCTTTTCACATTTTTTTGAAATTAATTAAGTAATTACTAATTTGCTACATTTCAATATCTTATCTCCATCCTACCACCATGACGTCACGTATCTATTCGTAAGCAAGGTTCTACATCACTAACAAACCAGTTGTAGCTTTCTATTGTAATAACTGTTGTAAGGATGTAATAATATTCCTTATCATAAAACTTAAACACAATCATTGTAATGGGGAGAGCAGTTAATTTTGCAAGTCAATTTTACAGTTCACTTATTCTCATTATTGATAAATTAATTTTCAGTATAATTACATTTGTATACAGCAAAATTTCATTATAGTTATATTATATTTCAATTTTAAAGAATATATATATATTAATCATACACACGTCACATAGTGTTAGGAATGCCACAACAGCCAGACAGACTGTCGCGCTGTGTACAGCTGACGAGGCGTCTGCTGTAAACTGCGTGGAAGACAGTTTGCACATCCCAGCACAATTGAAGTTCAAGGGCCAAGTGGTCGCAGCATAAAGAAACCACTGCATTTCTCCGGAACCACAGCACACCTTCCTCGAGGACAGCATAGCAGTTCCTTATACCTTAATTATCCATCTGTCAATGCTCTATCCTATCAAAACTTTCCTACCGGAATGAAGAAGTCGTCAACCTAATCCTTCTTCCTACTGCCACACCAAGAGCTCCACAACTACCAGTTCATTACATAATTCAACCAGACTCCAGGGCGAAATGAGGTACCCCGCTAGTGAACGTTGGGGGAGATGGTATGATGGTGTGGGTGAGTCTTAGCTCAACGGCCCGCTTGAACATGGCCTCACACCTTCATATTAAACCAGGATGCCAGGAATTGCAATAACTTATTGCGAAAAAGCCATCAGTAGAAATCCCCTTCACCAACCAGCGATCGGGGACAAGTATGCCTAAACAACGCACCAATATAGGACAGCACAAGGCGGGGTACCTCGTTTTTCCTCATCCAGCAGTCAAGGGAAAATTGCAGAATGGGTGTGTCCGATCGCCGCTAAATGCTCTACCACAACAACCTCTGGGAGCCATGTTTAAATTTCAAAATAAACACCCTCATTCACAGTAGTGCTCTATCACATCTTTCTTGTGTGGAATAACTGAAATATTACTTCGTAACAGTATGCACTTCAGTTTAGAAAGCAATGAGGTTATCCTCTAGCTGCACTAACGCAAAATTCAAATTTGGACAAAAGAGCTATTGTCTGTTTTGAATTTCTGGTGTACATTCAAAACAGTGTGTACATTAAATCTAATTTAACACATTCTTCATCCAACTCTTTTCGATCAAAGTTCAACACAACAGAGTAAAAAGTGTCCGAAAATGTAATGACTTCATGCTTTTCAAAAATAACTAGTGTATTTAGAGGGTTTATCATTACAGACTAAACATAAAAACCACTGAAAACTGACAGCATAATTCCCAGAGCCATTATGGTCAAACTGAATGAAGTGAAGGGGGGGGGGGGGAAGAAAAAAAAACCTTTAAAGAGTATTGCGGATTGAAAGGAAAAAGTGTAATGTGAAGACAGGCACCTAACCGAAATTGAAAACAAGTTACTCTTACGTTACAAACATCACTAACCATTAAATAGACTATACAAAATATTATTAGATGACCAGAAAAAGAACCAATTACTGATGAGTTTCACGTTGGAAAAGGTTACTCAGGAAGTTAACTAGTTCAATACCCCCCCTTCAACCCCCCAAAAAATTCCCAAATCAACTGGACATTGAACCCAAAAGAATTTCAATAAAACATTATATATATAAATTACGAGACACTGTTATAGCAAATTACACAGAAAACAAACAATGTATTTTGTTTAGTAAGAACTTAGTTTAGTACAACTGGTTTTTCTTGAAATATGAGTGCTCATAAAAGAAATGGATTCTAAAATGAATGCGCAATGGGTGATCAGTTCATGAACAAGAAATCAGGATTGACCAGTAACAATAGTTAATGAAAAATCTTATGAAACAAATCCATAGTTAAGGGTCTGCAGCTGCTAAACAGCACAAAAAAATTATTTTGTAAAATGAAATTTCTTCAGATGCGAGACATGAGCTCTAGTAATAAATTCTCCTGAACTGGGATCAGCTAAAGCAGCAGTGACTGGCATAAAAAAACATTGGATTTGATATGCGCCCGACCAACAGTAAGAAATGTTTGCCATTTTCTTGTCAACTGCCATACTGACACGGAGTTCTTTTCACAGAACAAGGTTGCCTACACTAATGGGGTTATCAATGCGACCTTTGTTATATTTTGCACAACTGTAGAAGTGAGTGCGCTTAAAGTTCTTGAGGGCAGATGCCCAAACATCACGAACATCATTATTATTGTTCGGCAACAAGTTATTTAGATGCCACAAATTTAAGGGTTATTTAGGGCAAAAGTAAACTTGACATTAAATGGGCTAGTTCTGAGAGATTCATGTTTGGCAAAATTGAATGCCATTTGGGCCAAGAAAGATTTTATCCCAATTTGTCTGATCCATCGCATGAAAGGCAATGAGAGCTAAACGAAGGTTTCGATTGAAACGTTCCGCATGCTACGGAGGTGGGATATTAAAGGATAAAGTTATGTGATGTATGCTATGAGAAAAGCACATATTCTTAAACAGATGAGATGTAAACTGTGACCAGTTATCAGAAATAATAGATGAAGGTGTACCAAAATTTCGAAAAATGAATGTTTGAAGTACACAAATGGTGGAAATAGCATCAACTTTCCTAAGTGGAATTAACCATACAAATATTGCGAAAGCATAAACACACACTAACATGTTATTTCCTAATTTACTTCTAGGAAAGGAACCAATAAAATCAATAAACAATTTCTCCATAGGGTTTACAGCTATATCTGAAGACAGAAAATTTAGTGTGTATTCTGAGCTGGCTTGCTCAGAGCACAAATTTTGCAACAGCATAGCAATACTCCGAGCGATACTCTGCCTGCAGCTCTCGCTGTTCATACTAGTGCCCCCTTTTTCACAAACCATACATCTCCAGGCATCGCAGCTATTTAATTTTAGCGCTTTTTAATTGTAATACTATTAATTTTATTTAGAAGAGACAGAGCATATATTAACTAAACAGGAGAATCTCAAATATTCAAATTTTAACTACGCATTACCTTCACCACCTTCTCTTCTTGTCTCGTGGCTTAGAGTCAAGCAATACTAATTAAAATTCGCAGATTAATTTTCCACCTATTTCTGGCCCCCTTCAGGGACCAGGGACCTGATATATTCCAAATTCCGGTCTTAATAATAATTTGCAAAACCAAATGGGACAGTATACACACATGCTACACTTATATTACATGATCTCCGATCACATAATTTCCGCAAACACATTGCCAGAATGCGTATATCGCATTTAAGTGTTCAAAAATTATGCAAACCATTTTGCACAGTTGGCAATGGTTTACTCAAATTCTCATCCGTTCATTTACCATATACGCAGTATTGTAAGTTAATTACCAAATTTAATTCTATTGTTTTATTCCATTTAAAATTAACCTCTATTTTTTATTAATGAAACTCGCTAATGACAGGGAGCTGTAATAATACAACCTAAGAGATCTAGTACGATTTGTAATTTTTATGATAGCAAATCAAGTTACAAAGAAATGAACACAGAATTCCTGTAACTGTGCCAACTGTCACGAGTTCCATCATGGATTAGAACTAATTTTAACTCGGGGATGATGTGGGTTCTGTGTGTCCCTTTCACCCAAGCGTACTTACACAAACAACTTTTACTAAACATCACTTGCAATAAACACTTGATAAAATATATGGGGCTAGGACACTGTCACTACTGAATAAAAGATACAAGTTCACTGTAGACTTGTTTTTATTGATATTATTCATACACATCAACGTGCCAATGAAATGATTATCTCCGTCATAACTAGCCAATTCCGCTTGGGTGTTCCCCAGCCCGTAATTAATCTAGCACACACCTAGATGGATGATCTTACCGAGGTGCGTGAAAGCACAGCCTTCACAAGGAAAGAGGGCCAACAGCAGCTAGGGTGGACTGACGGTTTTTCCCTGAAGACAGGACACTGGGAATTACAAATGAAACCCTTGATACATTAACACGTGTGATTACTCGGCATCACTAACGCAAACTCGTCGGGGCTGCTCTCCAGTACGTCTGTAGTTTGGTGACTGCTTATATTGGCTAGGACGGGAATAATTTCACAGCACACAAATTACAAAATTACATAAACCCTCAAAAGATATGTGAAACAAGATGGGACACAAGATGAGTATTCACAATAAACACACACGTGTGAGAACAATTTTAGATGGCGCGGATGTCACTGGATGAAGTTTGTAGCAGCTCACGTGGTGCAGCTGAAATTGTAATATTTCTGCGTGTAAACAGCAAATTAAATTCAGACAAAATATTCTTGCTAAGATAATTATTCCCTTTATGACTGAAGTGGTTACGGGCTTGTAAAATGCCTGATGGCGGTAAAATCAAACATTAACATTAACGTGTGATCAAGTACAAAAAGCATCAATTTACGTGAAGTTACACGGAACCCTGATAAAAATGTAACATAGAAACCTGAATAAAATATTGCACATACAATGTTACATAAATAAGTTCTCAAAACACAATTATGGCGTATATAAATACTTGACGTCTGTCAGCCACATGGTTATACATGATGTTGCTGTAAAATATTAAAATACACACACAAAAACAAAGCTCTCAAAATTGCATGTAGCAATAATACAGAAATTACAATGAAATGCCATAAACATAGGCGGATGGTGCCTGATTCAAGTTGCAAGGGTCGCGTGATCTCTCCGATATCTTTCTACCCCTTTTCCTCGATTAAGATAAAAATGCCACAAGGGTGCAATAAATTAATAAAGCGGAAACATAATGCTGGCGAAAATGTCTGGCAAAACCGTACGCAAGCAAAGGTTGACGGGTAAACCAAATTAACTATGGAAACCTAAATCAGGGAACAAAAGTTGTAGTGCATACATGACAGTGTCTTACCTCGCCAGCTCTCTTCGACAGATTGTCCAGAGACAAGCGTCGCACGGACCTACCATGGCCGCCTACGGGGTTCACATAAGTGGAAGTGCTATGCACGCAGAGTAATATATTTTACTATAGAAAATAAAATGACAAAAATTAAATTAAATATTGCTTTACACTTTAATAATTTTCCTGTGAATTTTCATATTAATTTAGCGTCTCTTTATGACTGCGTTCATGCTTGAATATTAGTGTTCTTAATCACGGTGCCGTGGGCACTTTGAACTTCATAACCAAACAATTTAATAAAAATAGCATCAAAAACACAGAAAACAATTTACGTTCTTTAGCTCTATTTTTAATGAATATGATAGATATGTGCATAAAATCATTTATATTTAATAAAATATTTTTGACAAAAGCATCAATCATTTATCTTCAAAGCTATTGTGTTACTAAACAACACTTTACACTCACAGATACGTACATATGTTCATTTGCGCACATGACATACTGTTGGAATTGCATATTATTAAGGATGGGTACATGCTAATTATATGACTGCCATAAGTGCTATCATGCGGAGTAATAAAGACGTATAGTTTATAATCAAAATAAACTGTGGCATTGGCTAATAACTACAGCACACAAACTATTCTGGCAAAAAACACGTTTCAAAAAAAAAATTCTAATACACGTAGAAAGGCAAAAGATATGAAATTCTCTTAAAAAAGCCACATTGTATGAATTTATACAAGCATCCGCCGATAAAAAGGTTTAGCTGCAGGTTGTACTAAATTTGCTTAAAAACAATTTTACACTGAACAATATTTTGTCCTCTCGAACAATCTGATGTTTCTGCAAACATGTGAATTTATTCCCTTTAACAAAGCAAAACATTTATTAAACATAACGTGTTAAGTAGAATAATTGTCTAACTGTCCAAGCATCATTTCTAAATGCATTTATTGATACTTACACAACTAATTTACATGTACATTCAAGTAATTAGTTTCATTACCTTGAAAATTATAAATATCATGGTAGTAAAATATTTTGTTTAAAATTAATAAGTGTACAGTTAGCTAACAATCATGTGTGTCCAATATTATAGACGTTTCTGCGACAACAAAATCAGCTTGGTGCAGTACTGACATGTATTTGGTTGGCTGTGGGTGCAACTGAGTATTTGACGACATTCGAATTTACAACTCGAGAGTTCATTTGCAATTGTTCTAAAATAACTATTGCAGTGTTTGTTAGTGTATTTATTGATGCTCAACAGTCTCAAAAACAATCCCAATGGAACGACTTCTCCACCAAAAAATTTGCATAACTTGACATTTTAGCAAATTTATGTACATGCCATGTACTGAACTTTCTATAACAATAAAAATAAGTGAACTGCCAAAACGTTTACGATGGCTGTGGTTGCCACGAGAGAGAATTCAACAGCAATGAATTTGGGTTCGGAACCTGGTCATGTTAGATATTAAATTTTGACCAAGACTATAGTTTATGGACAGCCATAAAAATCTTCATTTGCACCAACCAAATTTTACGTGTTTGGGACAGTCAAAAACAAACAAAATAACACGTTTCAGAAACAAAATAGTTGGTTGCCCATATAGAAAAACATTAATTTTGCTGCACAAAACTATTTTCCTATCTTCAACATAATCGTTTTCTCAGTGTAAAAAAATACCTAATACCGTTTGCTCAAAGTTTATGGTTCACAGTCATAAAATACAAACACCTAAGCTCTTTCAAATGAAATGGACAATGCACATTTTCATAAATAAATTATTGCAGTACTTTATCATGCTGTAAGCTCATGCAAAAGATCCAAGTCTAGCGAAACACACTGTCAGTCTGCCTGGCCTACCAGCCAACCGCAGAAACCACAAGCAATCTGAGAAACGTTCACTACAAGACAGAAATTTGATTGCGAGAAGAGATAATGAGCCAGCAGTCTTGCTAAGTGCTTTTAAATCCTCTTAACTTTAACCCTCTGCCTGCCACTAGCCTGAGGAAGTTCCAAGACACGCCGCTGCGATCTTATACAGCAGCACTGCATTGACCTGAGAATGTACTCGAATCTGAACATATTTGTCCTTAAAAGGATCAATTTTATGCTTCTAATGGCCATTAATTTGGCATTTTCGGACATGGCACTGATGTGTGGCAGCAATAAAAATGTTGGTTATCGTTTCTTCTGCAGAATGCCATAATTATTACCTTGGTACACTGTGTATGTGCTGAGTGGGAAGTAATTTCCTATGAACCTGCACTCATTGCCAGCAAAAATTTGATGCTTTTTCTGTACACTAGTTTGGCTTTCTCGGATGTTGTAAAGGTGTTTCCTAGCCAAACAATGCTAGCATAATGACTTGAAAGTAGGGGGTTCTATTTTTATCTATATCCAAATATTGTATAATCTATAGTGGAATATTTTCCTTGAGAATTCACAAAATTCCCTGCTGTAAAAAACCCCCTGACTTTTCCTTGTTTTCCAGGTCAGTCGCCACCCTGATAATGTGTACATAGTTACTATTCCATATGCCTGGCAATTTTTGAGAAAAAAAAAAAAAAAAAATCTGAAATTTGAGGTGCACCTCAAAATTCGTACTTCTATGAAATTTACCGGCGTATAATTAATCTCCTGCGGGGTATACCTTTACATAATCATAATTATGATGACACTTGGATTATGTGTAAATAGCGGCTATTCAGTATGTCTTCACATTTACAAAAAAAATTTTCCTAAAATTAATGCGGGCCTAAGTATTCGTGCTTTTAAATAATTTACAAGCCTCTAATTAATTGCATATGGGATATAGTACTACATATTCATTATTGTTATGACACTTTCATTGTAATGTACATATACCTACTGGATATACGGAATGTCTTCTCATTTAAAAAAATAAAAAATAAAAAAAATCAGAGCAGACTAGCTATTGTGCAAAAGGCACAATGCAGAAAAGCGGCCTTTCTTTGCATGCCAAAAGTAATTCACAATTTTTTTGTTTTAGTTTTCCTTTTCAAATGCAAATCAGACTAGCTAGCGACATGTTTCATAATACATGAAGCACTGGTAGATCCCATTTCCAGTGCAAGGGTGCTTCAACCTCTTGTTTAGTTTTATTTGAACGTGAATTTTGTTTCTCATTCTCACTTCCTATCAAGAAGGCCCAACAGGTGGTGTAGGTGGAGGGAGGGTGGTGGTGTGAAACCCCTTTCTAACCTGAGTGAGAACTCGCAGCGAACACTGCCCTTGGTGGAATAAGTACATCCTTTGTCGGCAACATACAGTATTTTTCTAGTTATTCTTGCTTGAATGCATGTGACCCCCTTCATCAGAGCTCCTTTCTTTTCTGCTTCCCTCCCTTGGGTGCTGCCAAGTCCAGTGATGCAGATTAAAAAAAAGTTCTGATAAGAAGGCGCTAAACATTTCACGAGTTACGGTGGTAAAACACAACACTGCCCCGTGTTTGACAGAGAGGTGCAGCCCCATTAGAACACTGGCTTTTTTTGCTACTGTACTCTGTCACTCCCGCAATAACGCGGAAAGCTATAACACGGGTCTGAGTAACGCCCCCCACAGCCACATTATATCAGTTATTTAATGTATTAAAGAAGCTGCTATTGTACTTTGGTTGTCACTTACCGAACAGGAAGTTGTTGACAATATTTTGAAGGAACTTGCACCACAGGAAAGCACCCATCAAGTTTTTCATGAGAAGCCAACAAAATTTGCACGATTAGATAGACTGTGTACCCATTCTCAAAACATCCGTTATGTTGACCAGGAGCGTAAAAAGCCAGATTTTTCTTTTAAAATTAAAACTTTTCAAAAATGTCAACAGGATACATCAGGTGCTTATTCTTTACATAATAAATCAGGTGGAACTAAGTCAAAGGATAAAAATTCTAAGGATCAGGGGAAAGGCACTAAAGGCGACAGTAAAGATGCAAAACCAGATGAGGCCGGTAAACAATCCTCCGGCACTTGCAAACGTAACCAGCCTGTTTGTTTTTGTAAACAGGTTGAACATGTTGCCAATTTTTTTTCATTAAAAAAATGTGGCCAGTGAAGAGAACACGCAAGTGGCCATCCTCGCTTTTCCGGTAATACTTATATTTAATCCAGAGTGGACTTGGGTAATCTTTTTCAATGGTTGCTTGGTCAATCAGAGGCTCGCAGTGAGCATTCTAATGTTTTGAAGATGTGTTGTGTGCATTTTACAAATGTTGTCGGTATTCAAAGAGTGAGTACTCCTTGTGTAGAATTTAATGCAGGTTCATTGAATGTTCGCTCACTAGTTGATTCAGGTTCTGCGCACACAATTATTTTACAAAAACCTTTCAAAACTCAACA
The DNA here is from genome assembly GCA_029891345.1 of Dryococelus australis. NCBI lineage: Eukaryota > Metazoa > Arthropoda > Insecta > Phasmatodea > Phasmatidae > Dryococelus > Dryococelus australis. The sequence goes on along the minus strand of CM057009.1, from coordinate 304,797,101 downwards.
AGAATTAAATCTCAAAAGACTTGTTGAAGACAATTATTTCAAATCTTTCACAGCTTCAAATGCTCCATTGCCTATTTCTTGTAGCAGAATCATAAAGGTAAAGATTTAAACGTTTTACATGGATGGTAAAATTTCTTGCTTACGAGCTAAGTCAAAATTTTACTATTGGAGCAGATTTCATGAGGAAGACCGGTCTAGTCTTAGATGTTCAAGAGAAACATATTTTTTTTAAATTTGCCCCAAAAGAGAAAATTCCTTTTGTAGGTAATAATGATGCCAAAACCACTAGTGAAATTACTGTAGACTGTGAAAAGAAAGCTTTAGCAAACTCTTTTGGTCATTTGTCTCCACAAGAGAAAAATTGGGTTCAGGAACTTCGTGACAAGTTTCCCAGCATGTTGACTCCAGAGTTAGGCCTCACCAATTACTGGATAAGATACCAGTTAAAAGTCAACCATACCGTTTAGCCCCTCCTAAAACGGAGTTAAGATTGCAGGTTTAATACCTTATTGATAAAGGTGTCAGAACAGTCTATGTCACGGTATGCTAGTCCAGCTTTCCTTGTACCCAAGCCTAATGGAAAACAACACATGGTTATTGATTATCTTAAGGTAAACAAGAAAATTGAAATTGCATCTGTGCCATTACCTGACTTTCATTCTGCGTTCCATGTGTTCAGTAAGGCAAAAATTTTCAACGCTATCAATTTAAATGCTGCTTACCGCCAGATACCTCTAAGTAAAGAATCGAAGCCTATAACCAGTTATTGTGTGCCCTGGAACTTATACAATTTCACCCATGTGCCTTTTGATCTGGCAACAGGAGCACAAGTTCTCACAGGGCTTTTGGATCAAATTTTTCATGACAAATTTAAGTTTGTGTATAATTATCCTGATGACCCGGCGGTGTATTCTGAAGATTTTGAGCAACATTTAAAACATTTAGAGAAAGTGTTCTCACATTTGAAAAAGCAGGACTGACTGACTATATCCTGCTAAAGTTAGGTTTGCTGTTCCTGAAATCTCCTTTCTCTGCCACAAAATTTCTAGTTGGGGCATTTCCATTGACCCAGAAAAAACCTAAGCAGTTAGGAATTTCCCTCGACCTAGGGATGCTAAGGGCATAGCCCGTTTCATTGGTATGGTCCAATTTTTTGGCAAGTTCATTCCCCAGTTGGAAGCAAAGGTTGCATCCCTGAACCAGTTACATAAGAAAAATGCTAAATTTGAGTGGGGTGCAGACAAACAAAAAGCTTTTGAAACTTCGTAGCATGACATAAATCCTCCTGTATTGCGCATTACAGATTTTTCCAAATAATTCATTTTACAGACAGATGCCTCGAGTCTGGCTGTTGGGGCAATGCTTGCACATGAAATAGATGGAGTGCACCAGCCCATAGCATTTGCATTATAAACCTTGACCCATCAGGAAACGAAGTCATCTACCACCTATGAGTTACAATGTTTGGCCATCGTTTTCAGTATTGATAAATTCAGTGAATACCTTGAGCATGCTGAATTGCTGTTGGAAACTGATAACCAGGCCTTATATTGGCTGTTAGCACCCCTCAGCAATAAGCAAAATAGGCTGTTGGGTGATGAGAATGACATCTATAAATTTAAGGTTAAACACATTAAAGGTACACAGAATGTTGTACATGATGTGCTTTCACGCATGCTTAAAGGAACTAAATTGTTAAGATGGACCTGAGAATTCACCAAATTGCAATCTTTCGACCGAATTTCCTTCGTTTTTGTTAACTTAAAATGCTATCAGGAACAAGATTTTTAGAATTAAAAGGTATTATTAAAAATTTAGAGGCTGGTATTGAACAACATCCATATTCTTTAGTCCTATTTTGTAAATCTCATGACAACAGAAAAAAAAAAAACATTTTGCCTAATGTTTTGAAACCTATGGTATTTGAATATTTTCATTATTCTCCTGTAGGTGGACACCTTAGAATTTACAAAACCTACTGAGGCCATCAGACGACACTTTATTTGGAAAGGATAGAATATTGAGACTGCAGATAAAGTAAAGATGTGTACCTTGTGTGCCATGTGTAAACCAGCACAAAACTCATATTTCGGTTTTCTTACTTTAGAAGTAGCAGAAAGGCCTATACAGATGTATTTTATTGATTTTGTTGGACATTTGCCAAATCTGGTCATAACATGCTATTGGTATGCGTACATACATTTCCAAATTTGTGTGGTTAATACCTTTAAGGAAAATTACTGCGTTAACTACCATATATGCCCTTCAGGTTTATATTTTATAAAATTCTAATGTTCCTTCCTCCATAGTTTCTGATAATGGTTCTCTATTTACATAAAAACTTTTTACACTGGTACTGGTATTTATTTAAGTACTTTATTGTGAAAAAATTAAATTTTGTTTTCTTTAAGTTATGTATGCATAATTTATTTTTGGAATTGTAAATATTATCCTTTTTGGGAGATTTCTGGGCAGTTTTAGAATTGCTAGTACTGCATTCATGTTGTTGTTAGTCCACTTGGATTTTGTGGTCTTAGTAGTTTTAATGGTGTAATTTGGTTATTTCTTTGGGAGGCCTCACCTCCTCAGTTTCAGTGTACCTCTTGTCCCCGGCATTACTGGTGCAATATGCCTTGCTCTCTATGTTTGTGGTTTGTTTTTAAGTTCTACTGCAGAGCATCCTCTACCCCATCCCATCCTTCTTTCCTCTCCTCTTGCTGAGTTATCCGAGAGAACTGTGGTCACCTTACCTCCTTGTCCTGCTGAATCTACTGTACAAGTAGTGACATAAGGATGTAATTGTTAGTTTAATTAGTTCAGGTAAAGATAGTTTTAACCTTTCTCTATTATGAAGTGTGTAATTTTTTTGTGGTATTTGACCACAGGGGTAGTTCCGCTTTGAGGAAGGGAGTGAGTGTTGAGCCAAACTGTGGCATTTTTCTATTTAAACAATATTTTTTTTCCTTTTCTTAAATTGCTTTGTTAGATAAGTTATTTACATTCTCTTGCAAAGCCTTCTGCCGTCTTTCCTTGTTCCTTTTGAGGATACTATATATTTTTTTTTAAATTGAAAATTTATATATTTTTGATATTGTCTCATGTAAATGTTAATGATTCAAATTTTATTAATTAAAAACTGTAAGTGCATAATTTGCTGATTGTAAATGCCATAACAGCAGTAAAATAATTTTTTGCAAATTTTTTTTCTTTTGATACTCACCAAACAACTACTTATTTAGTAGTCTCTCTATGATTAAAATTTAAAAGAAAAAACAGGTTTATGTACTTCATTATGCTTTGTCACCGCAGTATGGTTTTTCGATACCTATTGATTGGCCATGTCACGACTTTAGAAACTTCCAAGTTTTTTTTTCACAGCAAGAAAAATCTATGGTCTGTCTTCTACACTTTTCATTGCCAACATGTAATCTCCTGTAAATTAGCCAGTGAACTTTTCCGCTCTTCACTATGCTTTAGTTACTACATAGACCTCCGTCTGTGAGTAAATTGGATGGAGTTTTTGTCCCTTCTATTCAATTATTGTTTGTGTTATTGTTAATACTCTCTTACTATTGTTTTTCTGCAATTATGTCCAGAGCGGTTCAACTTTGCAGCGGACTGCCATGTTGGTGATGTGAGCACTCGTTCCTTGGTAGCTGCCTTGTGCCATGGGTCTGCGGAGTTTCGGACCATGAGCTGAAATAGCAGATCCTGGTATGTCGCAGGCTGGACCAACCCCATCAAAAATTAGCCACATCTTTAAAAAAATGTGGCATGTGCTACATGGCGGCGCATCCAGTTTTTCAAATGCAACACAAAAAAAAAAACCATTTTCAGAAACTTTAATAATCTGTACCATTTTCAAAACCTGTTTTTGTTTTAAATCTTAAACTTGGTATTTAAAGTGCTTACAAAAAGTAACCTGTCAAAGTTAACTGGGTTAACTCTGTCATATGATCAGGTTTCCCAGATCACTTGTGGTTAACCAGGTACCTCTAAACGCTTAGAGTAACTCTGATGTTTAGAGATGGCAGGAGCTTGAAGAAAAATTAAAAATGAATATTTCGTGCAGTTATTAAATACTGCAAGAGATGATGATGACTATAATGAAGAAGAGTGTTTGTTAAATTATATTATGAACAAACAACGTAAAAAGAGACTACTAAGCATTACTGCAATAATACATACCTTAGTATTCAGTGTCCGGAGAGTGTAAAATTTTTTCCGGGCCACAATGACTGGCCAAAGCAATTTTACATATTTTGATCATTTTCAGATTTCAAAACTAATTTTTGTTTAGAAAAGACAACATTTGAGGCTTTGTTGCTTAGCCATAGGAAAGGCATTGACCAATGACTCGCGTGTTTGCCGCCCAACGAACCCCAGTAAACTACTGTTGGTGTGCCTGTGGATGCTAGGAAACCAGGAATCACTTAGGTAATTGATGTCAGTTTTTCATTGCTAGCATTTAAAGTCTGTAATAATAAAAGAAAAGGTAAAATGTATTGAACTGATGCAGATAAGGTTACATCAGTCAACATTGATTGTCATGCAGTTAGTTCATTTTTTTAAATTTCCCCCACAAGTACGTGATAAAAACACTTGGCTAAGAGAGATAAAAGTAAGGTTTGCAATAACTCAAAATTGCATGATTATTTAATAGTCATATTTAGGTACAAGTACAATCATTTCTTGCTAAAGCATGTGTGAACAATGCTCATTCACTAATAATGTAACATCATGCATTTCACATTTGGAAGATTACAGATTCAATCGGTCTTCCAGGCACGGTAACAAAAATTTGTGCAAGCCACCAGAGCTATCTGAACAAATTACGTACAGGTGTTAAATTACCGTAATATTATTTGAGTAAGTCTGTTGTGTTGGTGAGCAACAAAACATTATTTATGGGTTACGTTATTTGAAGTAGTGTTACACATTGTGCATTTTATTTCCTTCATATCAGTCTGTTATTTACACAAACCCAGAAAATCAAGTACTTGGTAGTAACTCCAAACTATATTCTAAGTAATCACAATCAACATTCAATATAAATAAATATAAATATAAATATATATATATATATATATATATAAATTAAACGTACAAGCAAAACATTCCAGTAAAATATAAATTTGTTATTTCTCTTTATAATGTAATAAACAAGTGGGCTGTCATTTGCGTTTGCTTAGTAACATATACAGTAAAAGCCAGATATAACACGGCTGTTGGAGATATAACTCAGAAACAAGTTATAGTTTTTCCTGCTCTATTCTGGGAGCAACCGAGTACAGTAGCAAAAAAAGCCAGTGTTCTAATGGGACTATCTGTCAAACATGGGGCAAGCGTTGCTATTTACCGCCATAACTCTTAAAACGTTTGGCCCATTGATATCGGAACTTTATATTTATTATCTGCATCACTGGACTTGACAGCACCCAAGGGAGGGAACAGAAAAGAAATGCGCTGTGATGAAGGGGGTCACATGCATTCAAGCAAGAATAACTAAAAAATACTGCATTTTCCAGACAAAGGATGTAATTTCACCAAGGCCGGTGTTTGCTGAGAGTTGCTTGTCACGCAGGTTGGGGAAGGGGGTTCATCCCCGCCCCCTGCGGGTCCTGGTTAGGAGGACGTGAGAGTGAGAAACAAAGCTGACGTCCAAATAAAATTAAACAGAGGTCTAAGCACGCTTACATTGCAGACGGGATCTATCAGTGACTCGCGTGTAATGAAACATGTCGCTTGCTCATCTGATTTGCATTTTCAAAAGGAAACCTAAAACAAAAAAAAAGTAAATTACTTGTGGTATGCAAAGAAAGGCAACTTTTCTGAACTAAGCCTTGTCCACAATAGCTTGTCTACTAGGAATTTTTTTTCGAAAATGGGAAGACATACCATATAGCCGGTATATATACATTATAATATTATTATAATGATTACGTATCGCTATACCCCGTAAGTGATTAAGTATAGGCCTGTAAATTACTTAGTCCCTAACTTACGCAGAATCTGAACCCCCCCCATCGCATTGCAAGCCAGTTTCATACTGAATGCGCAACAGAAGTTTGCATCCCTTTTACGACAGTATTCCAGCATACTTTAGCTGAAAATTTTGGCATTGAATAATTGTAGTTGCTTAAATGTGTTACGCTAAACAATGCACATACATTTAATGTAAACTTGTAAGTGCCAGTAAATGTGTGACTCCCCCCCCCTCCCCCCTAATTCTGAAAGCGTGTCCTGAGGAGGCACGGAACACCACCACAGTCAGCTTCATCTATACAATTGCCACCACGAGGTTCAACAAGCAGTACGTCTGGCTACACACCACAACATGCAGGACACCCTGACCCGAGCACCGGAGCTGGAGCCCACACCCCAACGTCCCGTACATGCAGTGAAGCTGAACAAAGATGACGACATCAAGAAGACTCAAGGAGTTGCAGTTGGCATTGAGGGACATCGATTCCAGGATTTGTGCTACAGAGCTTGCTGCCGCTGCCCCCGACCCAAACGGAGAGAGTACTGGTCATGTGGACAGCTCGGGCACCTGAGAGATTATTGCACACGACTGAAGCAGCACCCAGTAAAGAGAGAGTACGAAGAACAAATGGCCTCGGTGAGCGCATACAAGCCTTTGCATGAAGAAATTTGAGAGTTTCATGCATATGCCCATCAATTGAAACACCACATCCAACGAGCTGATGCTGCAAACTGCACACAAAGCAGTTGGAAAATGCACATGACATGTGAAAGCTGTCCTGAAGCCCTATGCAACTGTGCCATATATCAGAGAAAGGTGCCAATGACAGAGCAAGTGATAGGATGGCCCTTTCAGTAGTACCTCTGCAGATAGCAGTCCCACAGACGAAGTGGTTCGCGGGGCAAAGAACCAGTTGTGTGAACTCGAGAAAGGGAACAAGGTAGTCGAGAGCTGCCAGCACTTCAGGGTACATCGGACGAGGATCCAACCATAACCTGCAGCAGCCACTGCAAATGCTAGCTAGCACTGTTCAGATTGGTAGACATGGTCTAAAGGAAGATGAAAGGGGAAATTGTGGAGTTCTCATATTTTCAAACCGTTAATGAAAGGATTAGTCCTGTAAGGCACAAACAACCACATAGTGACAGGATGAAGACCTGCTATGAGAGAAGGATGTCAGGCGAGGTATTTCAAGAAGGACAACTGGTTTAGCTGTACAACCCACAGAGACGAAAAGAGGACTCGAATCTACAGAAACATTGGGAAGGCCCCTACAGAATTCTGAAGATCAATGATGTGATCTTTCAGACTTGTTGTCAAGGCTCTTGGGCGGAGCTGAAGATTATCCACTCGACCGACTGGCACTCTATGATGTCCTGGAGGTTGCAGTGTCTTCAGGATGAACAGATTTGAGGAGGGGGCAGTTTTGCGCACTTGCCTCTCCTCTTCCTGCGCATTGCAAGCGAGCAAAAAGACAAATAGAGTTGTAATGTGATGGCAACTGCGGCAAAGATGGCTATTGAATTACTGTTGAGTGATGCTGACTTTGGTTGTATTGTTTTGGGACAATATCTGAAAAATGCTCTGGATTACTGACATTGTTCTCCCAGCGAGTCTCGGGTTGCCACGAACCTTCCAAATGGTCATCTGAGCTCTATAAATATAGCAGCAAACTTCCGAGCCATGAGTCGTTACGAGTTGGTGGATTCAGAGCAATAGAAGAGCAGGCGGAGTGACCAACAGTGAAGAAGGGGAGGCAACGACTGCGAGTGTCGATGTTTGAAGACGCACCTGGCAGGCTGGAATATTGGACTAAATGAGCGAGTGAAAGACATTATAAATTATGGAAACAGATAAGACTGACAGTGCTAATAATGAGTATGAGTTAAATCATAGTAACCAACGGACACAATTAAGGAAGATGTTATTTGGAGTTGAAATAGACATTAAATATTGCGCTCACTGTTAAGTAAAAGGAATAAAAGTGGAGACAGCTAATTTAATGCTGTAAATAATAGCAGAGTGAATAAATTAGAAATCAAATTCAGATTCTTTTAGTTTTTTTAATTAAGACCTCCAGTCCTTACGAACTCTGATACGCCCCTCAGGCGTCCTTCCACATGTAACAATATAATCTTGGCAATATTACTTGAGCAGTGTTCCAATTACCAAATTTTGTAGACTTTTAGACAAAATGGTCACATGGCCTGATATTGTATACAAAAACTGTCACTTATTTAGTCATTTTGTATTTAGCAAATATTAACCAAATGAAAAAAATCACAAAATCCGTGCCATGTTATCTAACCTCCATACAGGCAATCGTGTCATGATGGATGGGTCATGGTAATGATCAAGGGGACTATTCTGAAAACAAGAAATTGAACCTTACTATAGAGTAATTAGAATTCAGCTAGATTTTGCATAAAATTATTCAAATGTATAAAATGAGATCAAAAATGCACATTGGACTCATGATCTGCTGTGCCTGTTTGAAAAATAAAACTTAAAGATGTTGTGGTAGGTGGTGATTTATCACATGACAAATATGCTGTCAGTAAAAGAAAAATGTAAGGCATTTCAGCAAAACCTGTCCCTACAAAATCAAACTACCATTCAAGCAGACTATGATTTTGTAATGTGTACTCATCTGACTCAAACTCCAAAGATGATCTACCTACAACAGATTTTCATCTTGGGAGCTATTTATTGATTCAATCTGAGTATGTGTGATTTTATATATACATATATATATATAACCTTCAACCGTGTTTGTGTGTGTCAGAATGCAGTAGACAACAATATAGAAGTAAAAGTAATTGCTTTGAAAATGTGTGAAACAAAGGGAAGGGTACATTTTCAAAATAGATGAACAAGATGTTTCTTATATTCTTTGGTAAAAATAGTTAGGAAATAACCTGCAATTAAAGTGGTGGTAGAGAGGGTGTTTTATGAATTTGAAAAGATAAAATTAATTATTGTGACGATATGGGTATTGTCACCTAGTGAAATGTATTTTCTTTTATTAATTTCACACCACAGGTGATAGCATTGAATGAGCAGCGTATGTATTGTTTTTATATGTGCTTATATTTTGCTATATACTGGCCGGTAAATTATGCTCGTTGCTATTTATCAATGTAGGGCCTACCTATTATGAATAATATTGCACATATTTCATGTGTGTCTTAACAATATTATTTTCTAATCGCTCTGTAAAGAGTTGCGACTGTGGCGCTTGAGTGGCGCGAGTTCATGACGTCACCTGGCTGGTGCCGATGTGAGCGGGCCCAGCCAGTGTGCAGAGTCAAGCCAGTGCCGTGGCGGTCGGGAATTGTAAGCTGAGGCAGTATGCGCCTGACCGCAGGCCGAGTGTGCCGCGTGGCAGCTGTGGACGGTGGCAGCGGCTCTGGCAGACATTTCAGCAGTATTGGGACTGTAGTATAATTTCTTCCCGGTCGTGCTATGCCTTGATTAACATGAGTGTGAGTACAAGCCGCCCCAACGCAACCGGGAGTGTTAAACTGGCTGCTAAAAGAATATTACATGAATATGCCAGAAGTGAACACCCACCAGATATTGCCATGATTGCCCGTAATGTGCAGCTCCCGTTGGTAAAGAATGGGGCAGGTATCACAAGGCAGTTTACTGTATACGAGCGGTGTTGTGTGTGAAACCGCTGCACAAACCAGCAACATTTTTTTTTAATGTGAGTGTGCCGAAAGTAGCTAAAATAACTGTGACACCATTATGTAATACATACAGCTTGTGAAACTAAAATTTGCCAAGCTGGGTAAGCTCTGCATTTTGCGGGTTCTGTGGACGAGTACTTTAGGAGTACGTGTGGCAACAGTGACGTAGTTGAATGGCTTGTGGTTTTTGCAATATTTTTGGAGTCCTGAAAAGAAACTTTAAATATTTAACAGTAAAATGATTTATGTAGGTTTTCTTGCTAATGCGCATCCGTGCGGTTAGAGTGCTGGGCGCATGTCGGTACTTTTTTAACAACAGCTAAACGTGCAGAATATAACTGAGTGCATCAGTATGAATCGTCACGCCATGGAGTGGAAGTAAACCGTGCATGGTTGCATGGGTCTCAAAGTGGATGACCAGCCAACTGTTCCATTTTACGGCATCGAGCTGCATGGAGACTTCAATGACTTGCCACTACCTGGCAAGGGTGTTTTCCGATGTGGCCAGGTGGTCAGCATTTCGGTATTCTGTATCAATGCCAATCCAAGGTATGAATTAGCAATAAGCACCGTTATCATCACGTTCCTGCCGAGTCAGTTATTTATTGAACACATTTTGAAAACCACCTCAGACAAGCACCATGGGAGCGATTCTCCAATAAATGTATTTCTTTTAGTATGAATTTTTTTAAAGAGCATATGGCTAGAAAATGGTTGCGTAGGGAAAAGAAAGTTTTACATTATTAAGGGGTCTGCCTATGCAAACAAAAACTTTGAGTGCTAAATGTTTTAGAATTGTTTTATAGTATGCATAAATTTTTTTATGGAAATGTATTTATCTTAAAGTCAGTGCTTGTAAACATTTATTCTGGCGCCGAATAAATTGAGAACCAAAAGACGCTGGAACTAACGTGTCTAGAGACATCATTTTGGAATGACCCCCCGATTTTATAACAACTTGCTTTGCTGTAGTTTAAATAGTAATGATAAAACTTTAGAAGGGATTGAGTACTGACAGCGTTAATTGGGTTTTACAAGTCGAGAGCACTTTCTGCCCCATAGGGGTGGTTTAGTTATGTTAGTGTGTTGTGCCAGGCAAACATTGACATACCTGACACCCCTGTGGGGTAGAGGGCGTCTCATGTTTTTTCTGACGAATTGTGTGATAGGCCCTAATGTACTTGTGAATCATAGATTTAAAAACAATTATAATAGTTACCATCTGGAAAGTGTGGAACTTTTCAACATTATTCACAGATTATCTATTAAAATTTACATTAAAACTTGACAGAAACTATTTTGTTACTAAATGGTATTCAGACGAGTCAAACCTGTGAGGATTCATTGCCACACCCGTGATGCAAAATTAGTCATTGTTAAAACTGAATCAAGATTTTTCTTTAACAATGTGTTGAGTAAATGTTCCATTATACGTAAGTAGATTACTAAAACATTAGCCTATCTAATTCTTATTCACAGAAATATGTATTATAAATATTAACACTGCTCGTTATCCAAATAATGTCATGCCCGTGATGCGTTTTCAAAGTGTAATAAATTAGATGGTAGTAAAAACATCTACTTGAAAATTTTTATAGACATTAATACGCAATATTAATATTTAGTACGAAAGAGTTATCTGCTATTCATAATGAAATTACAGTATTAAAATACAGTTTGAAATGGGGAAAATATTAGTACAAATTTCACACCTATGGGCACAGAATGGTTGTATGTAGATATAAACTACAGTAAACACTCCAGTGTCTGAATATCATTTAATTCTGTTGAGTTTTTCAAGGCTTACCTAGTCTATAGTTACATGAGGATTATATTATGCAATGTGGAAGCACTATAAAAAAACATACTAGGGCTTATGTATATCAATGTACAAAAAATTTCCACGATCAGTTTATGTTAATCGGATGTGATCGCTTGCGAGGGGCGAGAGATGCCGGATTTGAGGAAAACCATTATGCATGGGGAATATCAGTAAAGAGTTGTAAGGTTCCGGTAGGCGTCAGCTCATTTACATCACAGGTGAGCACACGTACTCGGCACTCGGGGGGGGTGTAGGTCGACAGCCATGCAGCGTATCCCTCTCGCAGTTCACGTTTACTAATAAAGTACAATAAAAGTCACTAATGCCTTTACATTACATAAATGAGCACATGGACACACTTGTGTGGCCAGGACCCTGAGGGAAAAAAAAGACAAACAATGCAATTACGTATACTGATTGAGACAGAATACATTCACAATCAAACACACAAAGTCCCTCGAATAACATGGATACTGCGAAAGCACTACTTAATGCATGGAAATTAAAAGCAGTTAAAACTCTGGGGACACCAGTCTAAAGAGATGAAGATGCGAGCACAGGGGAGAAACAAAAATAAACTACACGTTTCAGACAAAGACAATTACTAGTGTAGTTTAATGACCAGGCTAGAAGTCCCCCCCCCCTCACCGACGTGAATATGTGCACCCTCTAAGGCCCGCCAAAATAGATTGAGGATGATAACTAGGAGATGCCATTACCAAGGGGAGATCACCAGCCAAATCTGCGAGGGAAAACCAAATTCATACATATATCCTTAAATATACATACAGAACAGAAACAAGCACAGCAAAACACAGGAATTAAGACATTAATTCAGACACACTTTAATTGAATTTAAAGGCTTACTGTTCCTGTTGCCATTCGTTTCGAGTAATTGCAGTTCAGTGGAAAAAGCCTGAACAGGCTTGCAAAAGACATAATAAAATACACAAAATCACACATATTAAACAACACAATTAGGCCTAACCCTTTTACTACCCTTCAATAAATTATATTAATAATTTAGTTAAATAGTTGAGAATTTAAGTTTGGTATGGCGGCTGCTGGAACTACCAAGGTAAATTACGTTTTACTTTACTAAAAATTGAAAATATGACCATGCCCTTTTAAAAATAAACACAACACAAGCACTACAAAATTATTCAATGATTATAAGAGCATCACCAATTGTAGATAAGTTTCATCACCTAGGCCACAAGGTTGGGACACTATTTAATTACACAGCACACTGGGAAAGCAAACTAGAAATGACATTCGCCAGTGTTTACTCTAGGCTCTGCTTTTGGGGGATCACTGCACTTTACCACAAGGAACTCTTAGACACTAGTGCACGCTTGGGAAGATGGTTCTTTTGGGTCACAGGATGGGTCAAAAGACAGTTCTGCATGAACGGTGTCTTGACACATGCACTTCATGCACGGCCGGTGCACGAGTGAGCAACATTGGTCTGCCTCCCGAGCAGGACAGTGAGGGCCACATCAGTGTGTATCACCATGGTACATTTGTTGAACAATGCACATAGACAGGAAACAAATGTGCATCAATTTTGATTTTTCAATTTAATTTCTACATTTCTTCATGAGATGGTTGTATGCTGGTAGCATGCTAAGGCTAGTAATTTACAACTGCTATTAATATTAAGCATGTTCCATTGTGATTTCCATTTGACATGTTATATCTATTCATTGAGCAATTATTCCCACTTTAAGTGTTTAATCTAATTATCAAGTGGAAAAACAAGTGTTGGTGTGGGGACTTCGACACATTCCTGTACGCGAATTAACAGCAATACATCACCTAGGAGCAATATTTGTCACCAACATGGGTAATTAAGGTAATTTACTGTGCAGTTTATGTGTGGAAAGTAAGTGTATTGAATTGTACCTGTGTAGTATTGCGTGGAAGCTTACGTACAGCAGCCACCTAGCCATGTCAAATTTACAAGACCTAACCAGATTAAACCTAAACTTCATGATAGGTGAAATACAGAGGGTTGATGAATCGATGTGCACTTTCTAATTATACTTTTTGTAACACACTCATGTGTCGGCACACTCTACCCCAGTAATCATCTAGCGTGAAGTTATGTTAAGTTAGGTTAGATCATCTTGCATTTAAGATGGTTATGTAACCCAAATTACATATCATTTTCATAAATGTTCTATGTTTAATCCCTAAAATTTCCCCAGCCTTCATAGCCCTCCCCATTATTACATCTGGCAGTACGTATGTACTGTGAATATTTTGAAGCTCCTAGTAAATTTGTATTGTGTGCGGCTAGTATGTCAATTAACACAATTTTCCGAGATTATTTTATATTTTAAGGAAAAGCCGTCGTTCTTTTTAATTAAGGGCGGGCTACAATTTATTTAACGCACACAGCTCATATCTGAAAGCTACAATTAAAATAGCACACTCACAGAAACAACGGATGTTTACACAAAACAGATGCGAAAATTAAAGGAAACTACAAACTGTAAATTGCAAATGCATGCGTTGGTAACACTGGAAAGATGAAAATACTGTCGACAGCTCAGTTTACATTGCTGCTCGTGTTTTAATTTGTATACATGTAATACGTTAGGCTATATTAGTGTTCATCTTAACACACATCGCTTTTACAATTTCTATCAAAACAAGCCATTGTTTATATGGCGAGACACACTCCAAGCATGGGTCAAATCCACTACTTTGGCAGCCATTTTAATTGTCACATGAACTCTGTCGTATCTACATTCTGATTGGCCATGCATAGCAAGCACACACAGGAATCATACGATATTGGCCAACTTTCAGTGTGTTAATTGTGCTATTTTTCTATTCGTGTGCTATGCACAATTGAAGGCAGTGCCATTCCAAGACTTGCATCCTACTTTCTGTGCGGTGTAAAAGCAGTCAGTAGAAAAATGTTAATTGTATCCAGGTCCTAACACTATCACTGTGAAATGTGCTATTATGCATACAGATGCTGGTCCTGCCAAATACAACTTACATAGTCGAATATAAACATCCAAACCATGTTTAATGAAGACAAACATATTACATTATCAGTACATATCCAAAATAATTCGTAAGTACGATATGACAAAATGAGTTTAATTAAAGTCGCACCCAAAAAAATATATTTAACAATTACATTACTTACGTTGACGTAATTGTTCGAAACCTCTCTTGTCCAGCTGTATCCCATATCTGCAACTTCACTCTTTCTCCATCCAAATCAATTGTGCGTATCTTGAAATCGACACCAATCGTAGTGATATAACTACCAGAAAACGTATTGTCTGCGAAACGAAGTAACAGAGAACTTTTCCCCACACCTGTTACGATAAACAGAAAGCACACTTGGTACCACTGAAAATAACAAATATGGAAGGGACAAACACCCTTCAAACAATTGCCTCAATATGAAAGCATACTAAATGAAATTACACGAATTTACATTTACATGTGAGCTTACCACTGTCCCCTATTATCAACAACTTAAATAAATGATCATATTCTCTTGCCATTCTGTTACTTGCTGCCACTTTGATACACAAAAGTTACGTAAATTTACACTATTTCTTCCTAAAGCTGTATCCGTAGTAAAATGTGTAAACCAAAAAACCACACGTAATGCATTTGAAAGTAATCACCCACTCAACAAATAAGCTACACTACTGATTTCTCCAGAAGTGGTGACTATATTTCTTCAATAAAATAACTATCCCCGCTATTTCACTTCCCGTTTAATGGTCCTCAAACCAAACATTAAGTGAAGTGGACATCTACCACATGAAACAACACAACCATAGTATTTGAGCATGGATCCAATGGAAAGATAGCTAACAAAAAGTACTAAAATAATATTTTATATTTAAAACAAACTACAGTAGCGCCACCATCTAATTACTTTTGGAGTTATGTCAGTGTGATTTACATCATTGCGCAAGTAAATAAATACAGTAAGACTTAAACTAGAACGAAATCATAAATGAAGAAACATTTCAATTTATTATCGGCCTTTAAAATATTTAGCTGAGAATAAGTATTTGTGATTGTTTTGTTTTACATTTGGTCTACATATGTTCCCATAGGCCTAGCTTGTTTATGTAACGTCTTTTAACTATATACTAATTTAGGCCTATAATTAATTCAAAATATTTTACCTGACAGGCTTCTGGAAATTTTTTCAACGTCATCAGGAAAAGACATGATTTAAACACGCTAGCAGATATTGAAACAGAGCAAATGAAATTGCAGCAATTATTAGAAATAAACGGATGTAAACATTGCGGATTAGTTGTTGAAGAATGAATAATTTGTGATCATTGTAGCAGATGGTTTCACTACCCGTGTTCCAAAGTCAATGTCAATGTTGTTCCAAAGGGTGACTGGAAGTGTTTTTATTGCCATGTTGAGGGGAAGTTGGACGAAGCAAAACAGCTTACTGTTGTGCTTCAGAAACTAAGTGGAACAGAAAGTGAGAGAACTAGAAAGAATGAAATATGAAATTGAACACTGGAAATCAGAGGACTAAAAACTGTCAGCAGGCTGACAAAAGTAACAAGGGAGAATAGAGAGTTACTCCGAGACATCTGTTTATCCTCTGAATTGCCAGTCTCCCAAGAGGCTTAGTTATGATATGTTGAAATATATTTAAGGTTTAAGATTTAAATTGTTATTATTTTTTCTTAGGAATGATTACAGAGTTTTTTAGAAGTGTAGGAAAAACAAAAAAAAACAGTGATCAAATCCAATCACTTGTCAGTTCAGAGATCCACGAGACAACAACACCTTGTAGCAACAGCTTCGCTGTCCTCACAAACCTGCAGGAAGAAGAAGTTGAGTTCAGCCCCCTCCCAGTGCCCAACAAACCAGCAAAGCCCAAGAGGAAAGTGCTGATCCTCGGAAGAAGTAAAACGAGAGGCCTAGGAGAGAGCCTCAAAGACAAACTGGGTGAGGGTTATGACATTGTCACATTTTGTATACCTAATGCAGGCCTTGGCAGTACGGCATAAGATGTAAGTAGCTTAAGTAAAGACATGTGCAAGTCAGATCAGGTTGTTTTTGTTGGGGAAATACGCAACAGCACTGATCGGGACAAAAACTATTCAGTTGAGCATACATCCACAACATTGCCAGGCCACCAGTCACACCAATGTGATGGTCTGTGAGGCACTGCAATGGCATGACAAGCATCTTACGAAGTAAGGTGCAGACAGCTAACACTGCCGTGCAGCACTATGCAAGGTCTGCCAGACTGAGCCATGTTGGTGTGATTGGTCTATAGGAAATAAACAGGCCTGACCACATGAGACATGGTCTACATCTGGGTCATGCTGGCAAGGGGAAACTTGCTGACCTCATTGCTAGTAGGATTCTTACAAACCATGGTTCTATTCAAAATATCCAGGTAATCATTGGAAACCATGGAAATTTTAAAGGCTAAAGAAACCAATGCCCATAAGCCCTAATTCATGTAACAAAGAACTTTTACTTGCACACTCAATACCAGAAACATTCAATAATTGTACAAATATTAAAAAAATCTACAATAATTAATGAAAATAATTTGTATTTATTCCATCAGAATATTAGAGGCTTAATAAGCAAAATTGACGAGCTTTCTGTGTGCTTAGACAAATTATCCGCAGAATGCAATTTAGATGTACAAATATTATGTCTAATAGAAATGCATTTAACTGAATCATATGCTAAGCAAATTAAAATTCTTCATTATTCCCTCTGTTCCATTTATTGTAGAAATATCATAACTAAGGGTGGTGCCTGTGTTTTCATCAACAATAATTTAATGTGTAAAAATAACACACATTTGTTATGCGAAGTTCAAGTGTTTGAGTGCAGTTATGTGGAAGTAATAACTGCCAAATTTAAAAAGTGGGGGGGTCTTCACTATATATAGAGCCCCTTCTGCCAACTTAAGTAACTTCTTAAAATTTCTTGTAATTATTTTTAACATAAGTTCTGGCAGGTAGTGTGATGTCAAGCAGGAGATGTAATGTTTGCAACAGAAAGTAGTTTTGTTCTGGCGCATGGGTCAGCCAAGGTCCGCCCGCACGTCAGGTGGGAGAGTTAATCAGCAAGTAGCATTGTGTTATGGTGATGCGTGTGTCACGAGCTCCCGTATTACCTACACACAATGGGCAGCCTTCACCTTTTGAGCATAGACAATTAACTTCAATAGATTTAATTCTTCTGGAACCTTCTTATATTTAACTGCCCTGTACAACACCCTCCCTTCCCATGGGACTAGCGTCACCCCAGGAAGTATTACAATACTGTAAAATGATTGTGTGCTGTAAGACTATTTTTGCAGCTTAACAGCAGAGCCTGGTGTTGTGTTTGCCACCATCGTCCACATGTAAAGTGTTCCCCTGAGAGGGATGTGTAGTGACGTCGAATAAATGCCGCTGTGAACTGAACAGTGCATAAGTTCTTTCGACCGCCCTGTGCATTTATGGGGACTGGCACTGAAAATACCCACTCATATCACGTCAGTAGTCTTGGTTCTATTCAGTATTTTCTATAGTATATGTATTTGCAGGTTGTTCGTGTTTTATGGGCGTGTTTTTAGCCCTAACAATCCACATACATGAGTGTTAACGCCTTGTACAATTCTATCACCAGAAGGACTGATCAGTATGGTACGTAGTCGACACACCAGCTACCATTTAGCAAAAAACAACAATACACCTCAATTGGATTAGAATCATCGGGGCAGAGGTCAACAACTTCATTTGCGAGAATATTCTGTCCGGGCACATGGTCTGCAATCCTGAGGTCCTCTAGAGTCATCGTGCTACCGCATCATCCACCATCTCGACATAGCCTTGACTATGCCTGGTGCCATGTCGGGAAATCGGGTAACTTTATTCCAGACCTCACCTCCACTGCCCCATAAAGTAATTGGTCCATTTCCAAGTCAACCACACAACGTCAGTTTCCTGCTGTCTTTTCTGACTTGTTTGCAGCAGTCAAGTGTCGCCCTTCCATGTGGTCGAATCTCCCACCAAAAATTTTCTCTGACAAGTATAACTTTTACAATAAACACAAAAAAAATACACGAGTCCTCTTTGGAAACAACTCTCACAAACTAAATGGCAGTAATACTCTTCATCCCCATCAATGTACATGCTATTTGTATGAATTCATTTTTGGATGTTTTAATGGGATCATGGGGTGGGGGAAGACACAGCCAGGAACGAGCACAGGTGGAGCTCTTGGTCCTCTTCTTACAGCAACTGGAATATTGCAGTTCAGTGTTAGCAATTCTCAATATACCATTGATGTAGAACCCGTATCTTTCTCTCCTGTCATATCCCAAGTCACCTTATGACCCCCAATAAATAAACAAATCATCCATATTTCTGTGCTTAGTTGGGTCTGCTCTGTAATGGCCATTGCAAATAAGCAGCATGTTATGACACATATAAAAATTAAAACCAGTCAGAAACTGGTCATTTTACAAATTACAAATTGCCGAAATATTGTGGAAATCTTTTGTGTTAATGGCCAGGGTATTATTGTGCTTAAATACACGAAGTGTAGCATCAGTTACCACCATGACTGCCTCAATGATAAAGGACTGATTTATCATGCAGTACTACAACAGAAGCAATTCAATTCTTAAACCGAATGCAATCTGTATTCGTGGACACATAGTGTGATCACACTCATGACTTGTGACAATGGGACAATAATGTGGCAGTGGATGTCCATAGTAATCATTCTCAACTAATAGTGGTTCAGGATAGCAATAACGTAGTACTCTGGAAGATCTCATGCATGCCGCTATTATTCTGGAGCGTATGCACAAGCAGCCATGCTATGACTCAAAAGCTGTAAAATGGTAGCACAAGCAGCAGGAGGAAACCGTGAATAAAAACCATCATCCCACCACACAACAACCACTTGCACACCCATCATGTAATTTTAATGGACACCAGCATGAAAAAGTGTACAGGTATGATCAAAGACAGAATGGAACAACAGGGCCGAGTGGTCAGAAACCACCAGGCAGGAGCCCTGCAAGTTGTGTCAACAATGCTCCGAAAGGGTGGAATCCAGACCGCCCACCATAATATCCCTGCAGGTAGTGTCCAAATCAACAATACAATTGGCACAACCAGTGCCCCAACAATACGCACATGGAGTGCATTAAGGAAGCAGCAGACCATAAAAAGCAGGGAAACAGATTTGCAAGGGTGAAGGGGTCGGAAGCTTCCAACAACCTGCCCGCTAAAATCCACATCCAAAACACAAAATTGAGGCCTCAACAAACATTAATTCAGCTAGTTAGCAGCAATTACACACCATTCGTACATATTTTGGTTTCTTTTAATGGTCAGCTATGCCATGCCTTGATTGATACTGCAGCTTCACGCAACTTCATACAACTGCACCTTGTACGCAAGCAAGATGTTATGCCTAACAGTTACATTATTCAACTGGCGACGAACGAGCATTGCAGGATGGCCATGGGACAGGTAGTAATGCCAGTTAAAGTGTGGGACATAGAAACCATTACTTTGGTCATTGTTATGCCAGACATCCGGACAGATGAAATTTTGGGAATAGCATGACTTATGAAACAAAACACCATTGTAGAACTGGCAGTGAGTCGGATTCATTTTTTTTCGCGAAAGAGAGGCATGCGTTGTACGATTTAGACTGCTGTCTGATGGGTAGCCTACCCGAGGTGCAGCTAGGGGAATTTGACAATGAAGTCCCTCCAGAACATCAGGCTGAATTTCAGCATGTCCTTGATGAATGCCGTAATGTACTTAGTAAAAATTATATATTAAAGAGAACTACCATTACCAAACATGCAATCCCTTTTACAGATGAGAAACCAGTATGCACCAATCCATATGGATATTTGCCCCAACAGACCAGGATAATTAAGGCACAAATTCAGGAAATGCTCTATGGTGGAGTAATAGAACTAACAGACAGTCTGTTTAATTCAGCCATTACCTTGGCGCCAAAGAAAGACAGAATTTGATAATTCTGTGTCGACTTTCGCCCGTAGAATCAAGTTACGTGTAGCATGCTCTGATCAGGCTGGGGCAAGTAAAAGCTTGGACATCCCTGGACCGTAAAAGTGGTTATTGGCTAGTACCTGTAAAGTTAGAGGATAAACCAGAATAGCTTGCACGGCCCCAGACTTCTGGCAATTTCAATTCTGTGCAATGCCATTTGGACTGAAATGCGCCACCGCCACCTTCCAGGCGATGATAGCACGTTTGCTCGATGGCTTTGTTGGAGAGTATATGCACGTGTATCTTGATGACATTATTGGGTCAGACAGTTAGGAGGAGCACGTACATCATCTTGCCGTTGTCCTGGAAAGGCTAGCGATTAACGGCTTAACTTGCTCAGTGGAGAAATGTCACATGGGAAAAACCAGTATTGATTTTTTGGGTCATTTGATCGATCAGTAGAGGAACAGGTCAAACCCGGAACAATTGAAACTCATTGACAGCTACCCACAGTCCCGTACATATAAGTAAATATATAAATTTTTCAGTCTCATTAATTGGCATTGGGAACATATTCCAAATTTTGTAATAATCACAGCCATCTTGACTGATTTATTCTCGCCACAAAAGCGATTCCAATGGACAGAAGCAGCAGAAAAGGTCGTCGTGGACATAAAGAGCGAATTTCGAGCAAGCCCAATACTTGCACACTATGACGCATGCAAACATCTATACCTCCAAACTGATGCAGGTCAAGAAGGGATCGGTGCAGTGTTGTACAATATGGACAATAGCGTGTCGAAACACGTCATTGATTTTGCAAGACCCAAGCTAGGGCAAATGGAATGATGCTATGACGTGAATGAGAGGGAATATTTAGCAGTCATATGGGCAGTCAAAAAGTACCGGGCATATCTTGAATACCAAAAGTTCATGCTACGGACTGACAACCAGTGCCTGGTATTATTGCATAACATGAAGGAGGGGAAAAGCAAGCTAACGAGATGGCCATTACATTTGCAGGCCTACGACTTTGTAGTAGAACACATGTCCGGTAGGGAAAACGAACTGGCAGATGCATTATCACACAACCCGAATAATGAGGTTATTGTTAGAGACGAAGCAGAAAGGGAGGAGATATTGCCACCAGATTCGCATTATCCCATAACAAAGGTTTGTGTACAATAAATGACCATCGCCAACAATGAAGGGTTCATTAGCAATTTGTACCAAGAGGTCACAAAAGCACAGGAAAGTTTCACGTTCACTCAAGGGAAGGTTAGGCAATTTTCCCAGCAAGAAGTGGAAGGATGGCACATTATAGGTGGCAGACTTGAGACCAGTTCTTCTCAACAGCCCAGGAAATGAAGGCTGTAAGTCCCATGTGTGCAAGGGATCAGGTGCTCGTCTGTTCGAACAGTGGCAGCGTTGCTGGACACCCAGGCATTGAACATATAGTTCGCAACATACACGACTATTTTTTCTGGCCAGGCCTTAATTTGTATGCAAGAGAGTTCTAGCAAAAGTGCCACAAGTGCAACTTGTACGAAACACATCTATCGGACGGGAGACAACAACAGATATCATGTGTGCCGAGGAAACCATTCGAGACATTATGCATCGATTCGATGGTTCCATACTTGTTGTCCTTGACAGGGGGGGGGGGGTGAGCTCTTCCTCTTAGTTGTGACTGACAACTTTTTAAGGTGAATGGAAGCTTATCCCATGAGAGGAGCACGAGCAGGTGACATGGCAAATGTCTTAGATGAGCAATTCTTCCTATTTTGGTGATTTTCATGGAATCTGTTGACAGAAGTGGTGGGAACTGTGTACGAAGTGGGGTGTCAACCACATAACAACAGCCATTTACCACCCGAGGGCCAACCCCACGGAATGCCACAATCAGGAGATCAAGGCGCAGTTACCGCTCCATGTAGAAGAACAGCATGCAACGTGGGCGGATCACTTAACTGCCATTTTGTATACACTCCGAAGGGAAGGAGGGTGAATGCAGCAAAGGGAAAATAACCCGCAGAAGTGTTGCTTGGTCACAACTTGTGTTTGCCTGGAGAGGCGAACTGTCCACAGTGGTAGGACAGCAATGAACTTGCAAGCATGGACATGCAGAGGAGACAGTGCAGGAGGTGCTTAGGAGAAGTAAGGGAACAGCAAGGCAGATACATGGCAAGATGGCTGCTGGTTATTGCAAGATCGCCGCCCGACCTGCATGAAGGCAAGAAGTTTACATGCGGACACATTCGCAGTCAGCAGCATTGAAGTACTTCTGTGCAGGATTAGCAGCATGTTGGAGTGGGCCACATCTCGTGCTGCAGAAGCACAGACCCACCACATACACCATCCGCATGGGGTGACACAAGGTATTAGTGAATAGGGACAACATCCAGCTGACACCAGATACCATTAACAACGAGGTCGGCCCTGGTGTACCTCGGCCCCACCATGGCGAAGGCCATGACATGCAAATGCAGAAGTCTGGACAAATGCGAGGTGTCGTGGCACTTCATGGGGGGGGGGGGGGAGAGCCCACAGAGGACCCACCCGTACACGTCGATAGGAATAGTACATCAGAGATGATACAGGACAGGAATGCAGTCTTTGAGCTCCACGAGCAAGTGAGCGAACCTGAAGGAGCATTTACACCTAAGTCAAGTGCAGGTGCAGGAGAGGAGAGCTTGCAGGAGACATCCAGCATTGTTATGCTCCATGGGGTACCCGCAGCACCTCAAGTGAGGAGCATGGAGTGTGAGATATACGCTAGTAATGGTGCGTTCACCAGGACACAGGAAACTGAACAAGGAGAGGTGCAGGTGCAGGAGGAAAAGCAAGACGAAATGCAGGACCATAATACAGGGAATGAGGATGCAGTTGCAGGGGCTGTTCAGCTGGATTGTGCCTGGAAATGGCAAGGCAGGCGAGTGTACAGCAAGAGCGAAGATGGTAAGAGTGAAGCCAGCAGGTCAGAGTGCTCGTTCCACATTCCGTGCTTAAGTTGGTGGGCACATTCACCAAACTCATGTTATCAGTGCACGCAACAGTGTTGCCTAATAGGAAAGGGGTAACTGGCAGCAACACATTGCACATCAGGGCCAGAAGACATGCAGGGCGGCCTGCGCATGCAACTGCTGCCATGTGCCATGTTCCCCTTACCACAAAGACCCTTTGTCCTGTCGAAACCCGCAATGCCACCACAGCAGGGATGTGCTCTCTTTGGATGCATAGAATGTGCACCGTGATCTCCCGTGCATGATCAGGTGATCAGTGCAGTGTAATGCAACATGGGCACCTTGGTGCAGCGAAGCTGATGGTTGCTGAGAACGACAATGGCTGAGTGAGATGAAAGTAGATCCTCGGAATAACTGGACCTAAAGGCCCAGGGCCCACACCATTAACTATTCTGTTATTGCTATTAAAGTATTTATTGCTTGTTTCCTTTTTTTGTTCCAAGTGCATTGTTGAGGTTAAATTTCATGTGTTTTCATTTTCATCACTCATCAAGTGCTATGCCCATCATCATCCATGATTGTTTTGTATTCTAGAGTTTTGTAAGTAATTTTTAACATATTTTTTGGCAGGTAGAGTGATATCAAGCAGGATATGTAATGTTTGCAACAGCAAGTAGTTATAATCTGGCACATGGGTCAGCCGAGGCCTGCCAACACGTCAGGCGGAGAGTCAGTCAGCGAGTAGAATCATACAAGGTTGATGCATGTGTCGCAAGCTCCCGCATTTCCAGCGCACTAGGCAGCCTTCATCGTTCGAGCATGGGCTATTACTTTCAATAGAGTTAATTCTTCTGGAACCTTCTTTCATTTAGCTGCCTGGTACACTACCCTCTCTTCCCATGGGAATAGCATCCCCCGGGAAGCATTACATTACTATAAAATAATTGTGTGTTGTAAGACTGTTTTTGCAGCTTAACCGAATTGGCCGGTGTTGTGGTTGCCACTACCATCTGCATGTAAAGTTTTCCCCTGAGAGGGATGTGTAGTGAGTGACATTGAATAAATGTGGCTGTGAACTGGACAGTGTGTAAGTTATTTGGACCACCTTGTGTGTTTAAGGGGACGGACCCTAACAATACCCACTCAAATCATGTCAGTATTCTTTGTTCTATTCAGTCTTTTCTAATGTATTAGCAGGTTGTTCGTGTTTTATGGTTGTGAGGTTGGCCCTAACAATCCACATATGCAAGTGATAAATACTTGTGCAATTTTATCGACAAAAGGACTGATCAGCATGGTACGTAGTCGACCCACCGGCTACTGTTTAGCAAATAACAATAATACAGCTCAATTGGATTAGCATCATCGTGGCAATCGGGGCAGAGGCCATCAACTTCATTGGCGAGGTGGTTCTGTCTGGGTGTATGGTCTGCAATCCTGAGGTCATCGAGAGTCATTGTGATACAGCATGGTCCACCATCCCGGCATCGCCTTGACAATGCCTGGCGACAATTCGGGTAACTTTATTACAGACCTCACCTCCACTGCCCCAAAACCTAATTGATCTATTTCGACTTCAACCAAACGGTAAAATATTCCTACCGCCTTTTTGACATGTTGACAGCCATCACTAGATACTTATTTTCTGCTGCTTCTTCTATCTCTTGTCCATCCCATCTCTACATGTCTCCCTGCTTATCACCTTCTTCCTTGCAAACCTCACTGGTGTGATTCTCTATCATCGTGTTAGGCTGCCATTTCGTGATATTTATACTATTGTGGCTCATAATTAGACAGCTTAATTAAATGTAGGTAACACTCATACACATAGTGTGCATGCGACGATGCATCACACATGCCGTGTCACCCCTTTTCTGGTCTGTTTGTCCGCAGCACTGCAATTCATCAGCACAGCCATCATCAGCACTCGACCATGCAAGCAGTGCATCAATTTAAGTGCTGATACGCACGAAATGCCCCCTGCAAGTGTGGAAAAGTGCAGAGCAGAGTGTGTGATAAAGTGTAGTGCAATAAGTGAAGTGCAGGACGAGCGGCCACGTGCTCTGCAGCATGACATGCATTTGTAAAATGCCACAGGGGCACAAAAATTCAGGGCATCCTTCCATATCATTGCTTAGCTATGCATTCTTGAGCATTGCATAATTATGTCATGTCACTGCAAGCCCTTTTACATTTGGTCTAATTTCATACCAGTGTGCGCGAGCGCATGTGGTTTCTCATCATGTTGCACTGGTTCACACACAATTTGTTCTGCTTGGCACTATTGCTGCCATGATACATGTCGACACGTCCTTTCTCTCTGTGTGCTATATAGCGACTATTTTTAGGATGTGAAGCCAACCAGCTTGGCGGCAGGCGAATCATGTGGAACTACTTGCTAGACATAAAATGCACAAACAATACCTTGTCACTTACCATACATGATATACACTAGTGAAAATATGTCCCACATAGTTTTATAAGGGCTTTAAAGCAAATATTGTGTGATGCAAGGTCACGTGGACACCAAAGATGCCCTGAGAAACAGCCCTTGGTTTATTAAAGTGTTCATAGAGTTTATTTATTATTTTGTCTTTTTACATTTCACGTGTCTCACCCACATTTCATCTCATCTCCTTTTGCAAGTGTTTTATTGATTTGTTGATGCAAGCGAATTTTAGATGTTGTTAGCTAACATGTATGGTAAGTGACAAGGTATTGTTTGTGCATTGTATGTCTAGCAAGTAGTTCCACGTGATTCGCCTGCCGCCAAGCTGGTCGGCTTCAAATCCTAAAAATAGTCGCTATATAGCACACAGAGAGAAAGGACGCGTCGACATGTAATTTACAATAGAACAGTAGCTTACCGGAACCTTCCTTCATTCAGCCACCCTGGAAACTGCCCTTCGTCTTTCCCTGTGTTAGCATCACCTGGGGAAGTGCTACCCATATCGGCGGGTCGAGCTCGACAACCATGACAAGTGACCTCCTAGAAAGTAACGTAATGTTCATAAAGAGTGTTGTGTGCTACGTCCCTCTCCCTAAGACAGTTTGACCGGCCTAGCACTTCCACATCACTGCAGCAAGGATCCAGACTCTACTTTTGTGCATCAGTGTGCATCAAGACTGTGTAGTGGACGAGTGCAAGTGCAGTTCAGGAAATGCCAGTGCAGTGCAATGGGTAGCATTCCTTGCCTACTGGCCAAAACTCTGTCACACGTAGTGAGACACAAATATAAATAGGGCATAAATGCCTTAACGAGTGTCTGTGGTGCATACCGTCACAAATGGTAATATGTGTTAAATAAAGATGGCGAATCCATACTTAATTTTTTGTGTTCAGTGTCTAATATTTGTTTTGTGTAAGTTTGTTTGTTTTAATTTTCATGCGAGTTATGTCCATTCCATTATCATCTTTGCAAGTGTTTCGTTATTCAGGGTTCAGTATAAAATTTTTGTGCAGTGTAACGCCTATGTTTAAGCAGGTAAGCTGAGAGAGTATTAGCATGTTTGCAAGAAGTAGTTCCCATGTGAGGCCCGAGCCTACTAATTCCTACTTTTGCACCATGTTGGAAGTTCACTAAGCATGTAGCATCAGAGAGGGTTGATTGTGTGTGGCAGTGTCCCGCATTGTCCCGCGCCCAGGCGGCATATATTCATTTGAACTTATCATTTTATCTACACTAACCGTTTTTCGCATCGCCGCCTGGAAAAAACAACCTCACTCCCCCCAGAGCATACATTGTCTGGGGAAGCGTAACCACTTCCTTAAGAGTTATTGTTGGTGAATACCATTTTCGCAGTGTAACCCCAAATGGCTGTTAAAGCTGCCACCTGCATGTAAATTGTTTCAAAGGAAGTGTTAGTTTATTCACCGAATAAATGACACAGAGAACTGATCTGCATGTACTTTATTCCGGTAGCCACAAGTTATGTCAGGGCATGAGCACTTATAATACCAGCAAATTCATTGCAGGTGTTTTCAAAGTGTTTTGTAGGGTCAATGGTATGAATATTTAATTTGTGTTGTAAGTACATGTATGGGTGCTCGTGCATATCGTGTGTAACATAGTTCCGCTACGCAAGTATTCAAGATGCCGCCCACTAGCGCGATTCGAAAGGGTTCAGTGCAGCAATAGTGCGAAGGAGAACAAATTGTGCGTGAACCAGTGCAACATGATGAGAAACCACATGCGCTCGCACACACTGGTATTAAATTAGACCAAAAGTAAAAGGGCTTGCAGTGACATGACATAATTATGCAATGCTCAAGAACGCATAGCTAAGCAATGATATGGATGGATGCCCTGAATTTTTTGTGCCCTGTGGCCTTTTACAAATACATATGATGTCATATTGTGTTTCCGATTTTTACGAGTTTCATCCCCATTCCATTCCATGCAGTACCTGTCATGTTTATTAAAATTTTGCCATAGTTTAATTATTCATGTGTTAAAATTAGCAATGTAAGTGGAGTAGTGTATTATGTCAGTTGTGTGCAATGTAAGAAACTAGTTCCTGTTGCTTTCTGGCCTGGCTTCGCCAACCGACAAGTCATTTGGGGCCAACAGTATGTTATTCATGTCAGGAGAGTGCGGACGTATGGATAGATTTCGTCGTGTTTCCTATGTGCTCGGCCGGACCTCAAGTTTTGTATCAATCATGGTAATTACAGTAGCTTGAGCAATCAGGAACTGTTCTCGTTTGCCACCCAGGACTCTCTACCTCCCTTAGGTATTCAACGCCAGGGAGGCTTAAGTTTATTCTTAATTTCTTTGTGACCTAGTGGTTTTTGGAACAGTGTAAGCTTCCAGTAGGTTAAGCCTGGAAATGATGTAAATTATCTTTAGAGAAGAACATTTAATAGAACACATTGTTTACATAAGCATGTGCCTTTGTCTTCATTCGGGTATCTTTTCAATACTTAGGGGCATGGCCCCCACCTTCTTTCTCAGAGTGTAACTTGTCTTCATTAGCGTACTGTGTTTTCATTATTATCAAGTGTTTTATGCTCATTGTTTATCAGTAATTAAAGGTGTGTGGTTCGCCTTAAGAATCCACTGTGCAATATGTGTTCTAACTTGGAATATAATTAAGGAACAACTCGTCAGAATGATATAGCCGTTGGTCGTCGACACACGACCCTGAGACAACAGAGCATAAAAGCCTCATCCAGATTTCCTGGTAACTGAATTTACCATTCCTCAAAACAAAAACTAACCAGTGTATTTCGACGCCACACCGTCAAATGTCGCCCAAATCTGTGGCGTATCCTTCCACTAATGACTCCTAGTTACATTTTGAATAGAAAATATTTGAAAAAATCGTATTTTTTTATTTACAAAAATTTTCAAAGGCTCAAAATTCCTGCCAGCGAGGACGTTTCATTTGTGCAACTGGAGCATTGGGGTACCATCCAGATGCTTCTAGGATGCTGGAGAAATGTACATGTGGTCCAAGGGAGATTGTGCTCAGAAATTGGAAGGCTGCCACCATTGCAGCTACAAGGGAGATTGTGCAGGACAGCAGCCATTTTGGAGTGCCGTGACATCATCCACACTGCCCCACCCTGGCACCACAGCAGGACAAACAAAGTGTGTGCAGATCTCCCCCTCTACATGCATCGTGACATGCCACAAGGAAGAGTGGGGAAAATAAAAGGAAGGAGCAACAAAAGAGCCTCCCTTCCACACTCTTGACCCTGCTACCGACCAGCAGACCAGATCGTTGACCCCTGTGCCACGCTGTACTGAGCAGGGACAGCTGTGCCGTGACTTCACCTGCACCGAGCCGAACATCACATGCTCCCGACCCCACTCCTGACTCGCACTCCCGCAGCCTGCGTCTTCTGCACCATGACCACCTGCATCTGTTGACAACAGACAATGGCGGTTGTCCGGACACTTTAAAGCACACCGGTGCTTATGTACTCATATTGTCTCCATATAATGTTGTAGGACTTAATAGCCAAATGTGAGCTAGGCACTAATTACTGTAGATGTGAACGTAAGACCTGCCCATCACTGAATCGTATGTTGATAGCGACCAAGCAATGGAACTGACACATCAGTCCGTAATTGAGTGCACGCAGGACTCTGAATAAGTGTCATGTCATTTTAGACGTACACATTTAGCACATAATAGCAGACAAAGGACAGGCAAGCACATGAGTATGCTAGTTTGCAGTATTTTAGCGGCAATTCGCGAACTAAGTGCACTGTTGTTCACTTGCAGACAGTGTTTATGTAATATCACACGACCACAGTCCAAGTGCCCGCATGTAAAGTTTGAGATTTTCCTGCCATTGAGGCTAACCAAATCCATGAAAAATTTGCAAGTGTAAACATTTTTTATTCTCGCAAATGTACTTAGTAGGAGATTGCAGAGTAAACATTGAACATTTTAATTTTCTTTCACAAGTGTAACCATCATGCATTCAAAGGTTTACCTAGTGTGACATTGTATCCTAGCAGGACATTTCAAAGCAAGGCTGAGATATTCATTTCAATCACATTCATACCTGTTTTTGTTGTGAGGCAGTATACACATTGACAGTCACATGTGTTTGTTGATATTCGGCCAATTCGTCATTCGGTCATGCGACAGGATGCGGGAGGCGAGTCACACCTTTCCCCCTTCCTCTCGTGACCCCACATTAACACGTCAGTTATCAAGGTGCGTTGGTTGGGGAAACTTCATCTCTCTCACCACCTTCCTTCATTATCTGCTCAGGGCCATGGGTTCCAACTCCACCTCAGTCATCAGGACCAGTGCAGCAAAACAATGCACAGAATCGTCATGCTCCACCTAGACAGCAGTGCATCCATCAAAATCACTACATTAAACTAGCACAAGCAGGTAATGTGGCAGTAGGTGTCCAAGAGAATAAGGACAGTGAAGCTACTGACAAGCAACAGCAACCACACAGTGAGGTGAATAGTGGTCCAGTAATTCAAGTCGAGGTAGTACCAAATAATACTGGCGAAATTTTGATGCTGATCACTACGGTGCTTCCCACGGGTCAAGAGGAAGCAGGTACAACAGTGAACGGAGCCGCGACGTTTACATAGGGTGGTAGATGGGTAAATTCAATGAAGGAGAAAGCATACGGGGTACATATGCATAGCAGGGAACTGGATCAGCTGGAGAACAGTAGGGACACGCAGAAAACATACAATGGCATCGGCGCCGACGAGCAAACTGACGACATCAGAGCAGTGAAAAGTGGTATAGCACCTCACACAGTACTACCAGAACCAGATGCAGAAGCTCTTGCATCACACGACATACTTGCATCAGCAGGGGTGGGCCCGATGGCTAGCATCAGAGAGTCCGACAATGCAGTACCAGGGAGCGCACCCATTTGGCCTAACGAGCAGGAAACAGCACCAGTTCTTATTGTGGGAGCTACAGAAGTAGGGGAGAGGACTCCCACCATGGTAGCACCATATTTGGAGGAGGGTACTGACAGCAGTCAGGAGGCCGCGGAGCAGGTACGGTCGACCATAGGCGCATCAACACACAAGCGTCAGCCTATGGCAACTGTTCATCCGGGTCGTCACCGGAAGCAGCACTCCTGCTGCATCAGGAAGGAAAACAGTATCAGCAGCGATGGAGACAGCGAGGGTAATGGGTCGGCCAGCTCAATACTACTATGCAGTACAACATGGCAGAGATATCCGCTGAGGGTCTACATGGCGTGTGGTGATGCTTCGACACACCGCAAGCTACAGACCTGTAAGCTGCAACGATGAGAGGTACCACTACAGCCACGTAGAATGACCTATGCATTTCGTCCACATTGTGGGGAGCAGAAGAGATACACCTGTGGCACGTGATGTGATGGCTGCAAACGGACTCGCAAGAGGTAACGGGGCATTTGACGTCGTCTGTGCCCCTAGCCTGTTTGCCAGCCGTAAGTATTCCATAACAGGCACCAGCACGCTACTGAGCATTCGTTCGCATTGCATGTAACAGTGCGCCGCTATGCAAGTATTCAAGATGCTGTTCACTAGTGTGATTCAAAGGGGTTCAGTGCAGCAATAGTGTAAAGCAGAGCACAGTGTATGTGAACCAGTGTGACGTGTTCAGAAACCATCTGGAATATGTCAGTTGTGTGCAGTGAAAGGAAGTAGTTCCTGCTGCTTGCCTGCCTGCCTTCACCGGCCAGCACGCAGTGTGTCGCCAACAGTCAGGTTTTCATGTCTGGAGAGTGTGGACATGCGGTTCGATGTCGTCGCATTTCCCACACTGGGCGGCCCTCATGTTTTGAATCAGTCATTGTAATTAAAATAGCTTAAACAATCAGGAACTGTTCTCGTTTGCCGCCCAGGACTCTCCCTCTCCACCTTTCCACCTCCCATAGGTTTGAATCGATTAGGGAGGCTTAAGTTTAATAATAATAATTTCTTTTTGGCCTAGCGCCTTTTTTAACAGTGTAACCTCACCAGCAGGTTAAGTCTGGAAGTAATGTAACTTGTCTTCTGAGAAGGACATTTAATATAACCCATTGATTTACATAATAATGTGTCTGCATCCATTTGTGTAGCGTTCAGGTACTTAGGGGGCGCAGGCTCGCTCAGAGTGTAACTTGTCCTCATTAGCATACTGTGTTTTCATTATTATGAAGTGTTTTATGCTCATTGTTTACCGGTAATTTAAGGTGTAGGGTTTGCCTTAAGAATCCACTGCCAAATACATATTTCTAACATGAAATATAATTGAGGAATAGCTCGTTGAAAGGATGCCACCTTTGGTAGTCAGCACATGACCTTGAATAAACAGAATCAGCTCTCCACTTCAACTTGGCATTGTTCCACATGTAATACCTGGTGCTCAGAAACAGTTAAAAAACTTCATTCAAATTTCCCGGTAATTGAATTTACTATTCCTCAAAACCGAAACAACCCAGTGCCATTCGATGCCACACCATATAGTCTACACTGCGATGCAAATAAAATTCTTAAACAATTTTTCTGCTAAAATTGCCTTGATCATAAGGGCATGTAACAAGCCGATAGGTTATCATTTTGTAAACTGCAATAAACAACAGTATAATAACTAGAGCATCATTGGAAAAGATTTCATTATCGATGGCGAATTACGCCCAGGTGCTCCACAACCCAGTCATTCCTGCCATATCCCTGCCTACCCGCAATGAGAGGACAACGGGGGCAGTCCAAAAAGGCAACTGCAGAATCGGGATGCCTTCCAGATGCCATCCAGATGTCAGGGAGTGCGCCATGTGGTTGGCGAGGAAAAAGTATACCAACAGCAGAGTGTCCGCCATTGCTGCGGGTAGGAGAGCATGTGGACAGAGAGCAGCCATCTTGGACAGTGCATGACAGCAAGCCCACATCACCTGCCCTATGCAGTGGACAAAGGACTGGAACGTGATTGCATGCCAGTGTTACCCACCCCCCTCCAATCAATGACATGCCAGGACAGCTGATCAATAGCGGGCGGCACCCTACCTACCTGCCCCCCGCTCCTGTGCCATGCAGTTCAATAATTGTAACAGGCCTCTGAGGGGACAGCCATGCACAGAGAGGTCACTCCCTCTCCTCCACTGCCTTGCTGTGCACACACACCATGTCCATCTCTTACACCCTGGGCACATGGTTGTGTTTATCAACTATTATTGGCCGAATAATCAACAGTTGCAAGCGCCCAATACCCAAGGACTTCATATCCAAATTTGAAAGTGGATATGCCAACTGTCAGTGCCCCGACTATACAGCCCAGCGCTCAGCAGCATTGTGACCAACTGCAATGGCAAAACAGTTAATGACATTCCAGAATCAAAAGTTACTGTACAAGGGCAACCAAAAGTGGAAATAGCCCAATTTCCAAATTATTTTATACCCAATTATTGAAGAAATTAATTATTGATTGTACAGGGTATAATTACACTTTAGTGTGCAACATGCAAAAGCGAACTATCAATAGGAGCACTCAAACTCAGGGGAGCACCACAGTGGGACTGTCCTTTACATGATTAGGATGCAGTGCAATGGTAAATAACTATAATGCAAGCCATATGCAGAATTTTTCAATGGAGGAGGAACTGCAAGTAACTGTCACAAACACAACAGAACAGCAGGGAGGAGAGAGGAAAACCATGTCAAGTAACAGCAGTGGAACAGAAAAGATTCAACTGAACGGGAATATTAAAGAAAGCGTGTCCACATTAGGCATGCGACGCCTATGTTTAAGCAGGTAAGCTGGGAGTGAAAAAGCACGTGTGCAGGAAGTACCTCCACGATGACGATGACCATTTTGAGCTCCCATCAGCACACAGTGAGAAGGAAGGTGCAGCAGTCCTCTAGAGGAGGGGTCCGTCCCAGATCCAACCCAAAAGGACGATGGAGTAGTTTCACACGACGCAACCCTCGACGGCGACTCCGCTGACAAGTTCCCTAGGGGAGATAGTGAGGTAAAGGGTAGCACAGTACCTCAAGAAGGAAAACCACCAGCTGGGGAGAATGAACCCATGATGTCCGGCATCATCTCGCATAGCAGGAAGCTCTCGTCGGTTCACACAAACAACGTCGATGGCGCAGTGCCTACCAGCACATTTGTCATGTCAACAGCGTTCACACCAATGACAGTAGCAAGGGAGATGCACGAATCTACCGCTGTCACGATGTCCGACATCCCGACACCAGCTGAGACGAAGAAATCAGCACATGAATATATGCCTGCACCAGCTGTCATACCGGAGCACCCAGATGCAATGCCGATGGTGTCGTAGTAGCTACCCAGTCATATCACCACAGGCAATAAGAGGAAAACTTTTTGCGCATCCAAAGAAAGAGAGGAGACAGCACATGAGGGGATAATGGTAGGTGGTCGGACTCCTGGATGACCTGTTCAACCAGGTTGTGCGTGGTAACCGCAGAAGAGAAGGCAGTGTAGGAAGGATAGTAGTGCAAGCAGCGATAGCAACAACGAAGGCATCGGGCCCGAGGACTCATTCCATCTTCGTCGGTCGTGCAGGCAGACACATCCGCCACAGCAGTCACCAGTGCTGGCCCACTCAGGCGCCTTGGAGCAAGGTGAACAGCCAGAAATCGCAGCAGCAGGGAACACAGCAGGCCACAGTATGAGGAAGAAAGCTGTAAAACTTGCAGCCTTGTAGGCTGCCAAAGGCCCACAGTTGCTGTTCTTAGCGGCATGCGGCCTATAAACTGTCGCAAAAGGGGAGTGCGTTTGACGTGGGATACATCCTTCTCCCAAAGACAGTTTGCCCGGCTGAGCACAGTGCGCATCAAAGCTGTGTAGTGTACAAGTACTAAAGCAGTTCAGTGCATGTCAAGGGTTTTATGTTCATCGTTTATCAGAAATTAAAGGTGTGTGGTTTGCCATAAGAATCGGTGTCACCAACCAGGAAATGCATGTGCATGTGGGCAGGAAATGCCATTCAGACAGTGGACACTGCCACTGTTAGCACCAATTGAAAAGTCACAACTGAACACAAGCAGCAGCACCCACGGGAAGGCAACGACACGACAGCTTAAACCTGCTGTGTTTATGGTCAGTACCCAGACAGCAAGTGAAAATGCACACGAAAAGCATGAGTGGTTTCGGCGACGAGTTATACCGCAACTACCACAAATTCTACAATAGCTGACAGCGAATTGGGCCTCGTCTGGCTGGAGAGCTGTGGGCTCACACTTCCTACCTCGTCCCAACAAGTAATAGGAGCATGATCGTTCTGCACCACGATCTCCGACTGAGATTCAAAGCACCCAGCATTGTAGTGCATTTTAGCACGACACAATAAATGGAAGCAAGAAAAGAAATGCACAGAGTTAGACAAAAACAGAGGCCAATAGGACCCACAACAGAGATGGAGAGTGGGGTTGAATGCAGTGCAGAAAGTGATGGGAGCACACACCAGTGGTTATTTCTGTCAACGACACCCAGTCGTCAAACGCTCGTCAGGGATGTGGCGGAAAATAATACCAACTGGAGGGTTACCCACACCAGCAAGCAATGCGGCAGTGCAGGCAAGCAATGAGGAAGAGCAAGCAGGCAATGTAGCAGAGCAGGCAAGCAATGAGGCAGAGCAAGCAGGCATTGTAGAACCAAGTGCATCACAGAGGAATGAAGAGGAGTATGCAAGAACCGACTGCTGTGTTATAACAACTGAGGTTGAAATGCCAAGTCCGGACGTTACTGCTGGAATCAGGGCACCCGAGGCACCAGTGGGAATATTCACACCCCTGGTAAGTGCCGAGGCTACCTCATCTGTGGTAATGCCGGGAACCGACTTGGCAGTGGTGGCACCAGCAAAAAGGAATGGCAGTGAAGCCATTGGGGGGAATGGAACCGGTGTACTCGAGGAGTTGTCCAGGTGCCCTCCCCTTTTTCACATGCATCAGGGTTCCTAAAACAGCATCAGAGGAGAAGCAGGAGATGCAGCAGTGCAAGCAGTATGGAAAGCACGAGTAGTAATGTTGACAGTGTTAGTGGCACCAGCCGATGGATTATCAGCGGCAATTGCAAGAGTGGGGGATAATCCTCAGAAGTGAGAGGCTTAGCAACCACCCCACAGACGTCGAAACTGGTGCGCCGTTTGCCGGCACCTCGCGAGTTGGGTGTGGTGGGCCACTCCCATTCACAATAACATGTCACTGTTCGCTCGACACAGAAGCAGAAGGCATATGCAGCGAAGCAATAGATTGACGAGCAGCGGCGTAGGCCTTCTCGCCTACCTCCACGTGCGATGGCAGCTGAAGATACCAACAAGCAGCGGCATAGGCCTTATCACCTACAACCACTTGCTACAGTGGCTGCTGAAGGGACCAACGAGCAGCGGCGTAGGCCTTATCGCCTACGACCTTGCCACCTGCTGAAGGGGCCGACGAGATGTTGTACCTGACAGCATGGTGGAGCATATGGGGGACTGCAGGGTCAAATTGTCACTCAGGAGGTGGACATTTGATGTGAACGCAGGGTTCACTCTGCATCTTCCTTGACCACTTGCACAGCAGAGTCACTAATCGCATGTAGAGTGCGCCGAAGTTCGACAAGAACAGCTGAGAGTACACTGGTGTAAGTCTCCAAGAACAAGCAAGTCACTTTTCTCTGGGACGTGGTTCGTGCAATTCTCAACGGTTGATTTAATCATTTCTCTTGAAGGAAAATCGTTAGCAATCTGGCACGGCGTCCCTGCAAATCCACGACTGCCAGGTACAACATACATTGGTAGAAGTGAGTGAACTGATCGCACAGTAGGGTAGTGAGATCCTACTATGCGTGATACTTAGGCAGGCCTGTGCGTCTGTAATGTGCGTCGCTGCCCCTACCATAGGCAGGGAACAGCATTGTCCTGCCTATATTCAAGTTTCGTCGGAATGAAAAACACTTAGTGTTAAGTTTCTTTTGTAGTTCTGGCATTCTGAAGTTGCCGTTGTCCCATTTAGCATGTGTGAGCAGGGAAGAAGTGATGTTTCTGCAGCACCATAGTGGCAAATGTGACGCCTTTTCTAAAGGATTATCAAATAGCAGCCAAAGACCTGCGAGGGTAATTATTTAGTAGTGAATGCAATGACAAAGCCACTCTATTAAAAGGAACTGCACAGCGCAGTGATGGAGCATTTTTTTACAGTGTAAGTGCTGTGACATTCCCCTGCAAAACTGTCTTTAAACGACTGGAGGAATGCCTGGATGTTCGCAGGGATATCACTGGGTTTATTGTATTCAGAGTGTGAAATGTATCATATTATATTTTAAGAGTGCAGTCATCATAACTCATGTAGTTAGCAACTTAACCTTGGCGTGGGATCTTTGAGCTCTCGTCGTGGGATCTTGGAGCCCTAATCTTGGCCATGTTGGCATCTTGGTCTGGGCATGCGAAGAGAGCAGTAGTGTGGGAGGTCAGCTCCTTGACCACCCTCGGCATGCATCATGTAAGCCATGATATGATGGAATTTGGGAACCCAAGTAGAGATAGCTGGTTAGATTATCTTGAGTAAAATTTAGGACAGCATATTACTGGTTCGGGAACCAGTGCAGAGCACGAGAGTCAGGGGTCATGAAGGCTGAGATCCTACGGGCCTCTCCTTGGTGTCCGGACGTCATTCCTGTGATGAAAACTCCTGGTGCCAAGAAAGTTTAAGTTCCGACGAGATATATGCTTTAGGCCTAGGCTAGTAAGGGGTGTCACCTTCCTTAAACACCATTAGAAAATCACAGTTGGTTTTTGCGACCACCCAACATCTTAAACACTCGTAAAATTTAAGATAAAAATATCACTAAGTGGTCAAGTGGTCAGATGGACCAATAAATAATAAGTATACAGAGATTTCTCATGACATGGCATTTTATTCATTTTAACCCTCGTATGAGGCACAAAAACTGCACTGTCTCCACTTTAGCTCGGAGAGCTCTAACAGTAAGAAACGGCGCGAAGCTGACAATGAATAACATTGAAAAATTAAGGTTCAACTGTTAAACGATGGACTGGACTGTGGGATGCCGCACACTCCAGGGGTAACGAGAAAATACTAGATGTTCCGGTAATCTAAAATTGAAATTATGTCAACTACATGACTGGTAACAAAAGTTGAAGACCCTGGAGCGGGCTCACGCACGACCTGACTCACTGGATGCGATGTTGCTATTGACTATCATGATTGTATGGGATCCAGCTCCTAAATGCAGCTTCCCATTTGACAGAAAAATCCTGTTATTAGGGTAAAACTGTTTAAATGAAAATTAATGAAGGCGAGAATGGCACACAGATGGTAAAAATAATACATATTATGGTAATTGTTACGTATTGCGTATCAAAATGGGAAAAGCATACAAACATTCAGCGTGTACTAATATGTAAACATCCGAATTGTTTACTTTGCGGTTTAGTGCCGTATTGCGTATCCAGTTAAGTTCCGTTTAGCATATCCAAATTCGGCAACAATTGTTCCATATCGCGTATCCAAGCAATTTTTTCCGCAAAACTCTCGCGAATATCAAGATGGTGTGTGCGGGATGTAAAATCACAATGTTGAACGGCAGGCACGTTTTTCATTGCTCGACAGATATAAACATGTTTCTCATCGAGTACGACATTCTCAAATCGACGATGCGGTGCAAAAAATGTGGGGAAGGCGAAGCGAAATTGGTGGAAAACAGGGGCTTGTTTTACTGGTGCCGGCTGCGAAAGGAGGACGGTACTAAATGCAACTTTAAAGTGTCGGCGAAACAGGGCAGTTTCGTGGGCGAATCCAACTTGTCTCCGGGCAAGATAGTGGAGTTGTGTTTACTCTGGTGCCTGATCAAATACCCTCGACAGCAGACTATGGTGAACGAACGTTTGTGCTCGGGAAAGACGGTCGTCGCCTGGTCGAGTTTATACCGCCAAGTGTGCATAGACTGGGTATTGACGTACAGGAAACACATCGGCAGGCCGGGCAAAGTGGTCGAGATCGACGAGTCGAAATTGGGCAAACGCAAGAACTGCAAACGGCGTAAAGTTCACGGCTAGTGGGTTTTCGGCGGAGTGTAGTGGGATGTTCTGACGAAATGATTCCTGGTGCTGGTGGAAACGAGGAATGTGGCGACCCTGACCAATATCATTCGCGAGTTGATCGCTCTGGGCATTTCGATAATTTCAGACTGCTTGCAGGTTACAGCAACTTGGACATTCATGGCTACCGTCACATGCAGGTGAATCATAGGAGGGAATTTGTGTGCAGCAAAAAGAGCAGATTGGTAAACACTCAAACCACGTTAAAGATGAAGAGGGGCGAGACGTTGAGGGTGCACACTCAAAACATCTAGCAAAGTTGGTGTTCTGTGCAACACAGCATTCCTTAGTTTGGCAGACCGAAAAAATTTTGGGTCGGCTACCTGGCCGAGTATGTCTGGAAAAAGAATCGTCGGTATGGAGAACAACTGCATGCTTTGCTGATTCACGCAGCCGACATGCACCATCGTAATCGGCGCAGAGGAAATGGCAGCGAAGGCTATCCCAATTGCGACAGGTATCTGTTTGTTACAGTTGTTTTTAATTTGAAGGCCAGGCACGAGCAAGATTGAGTTGTTTCAGTTGCAGTTGCCATTGCGGTATAAAATGAAAGTGTGATTACACTTGCTGTTTGTTTCAGTTGAAAGTGTGATTGACATGCAGTTTGATTCAGTTTAAAGTGTAATTGACTTGCTGTTTGTTTCAAGTTTAAATTAATATTTAGTTGAGTTGCTGTTCGATTTAAGTTTGAATTAATGTTTAGTTGACTTGCTGTTTAATTCAAATTAAAATTATATTTTAATTGACTTACTGTTTTATTCAAATTAAAATTAATATTTAGTTAAGTTGCTGTTTGATTCAAGTTTAAATTAGTGCTTAATTGAGTTGCTGCTTGATTCAAACTGAAATTAATGTATAATTGAGTTGCTGTTTGATTCAAATTAAAATTAATGTTTAATTGAGTTGCTGCTTGTTTTAAATTAAAATTAATGTTTGATTGAGTTGCTGTTTCAGTTAAAGAAATAATGTTTAATTGAGTAGCTGTTTGATATAATTTAAAAGAAAAGAATGAATGGCTTGTTGTGTGTTTTAATTGACAGGTGCAAGTGAAACAATGTGTGGCTGGCATACTGTTTGTGTAAACTTTCATTCGTAATCTGGAAAAAATCCTAAAATAGTCTAGCGGGTCGTGATGGGTCCGTCCGGCGACGATGGGTGTACTGGCATCTGTTGCATTCGCAAAACTTGGGTCTGCCAGTTTCAATTATTGAGGTTAATGGATTTTTAAAAAAATTATATTAATTCGCGATACCGAAAAAGAATAATGCGGCCGTGTATGTCATGACCGGTCTGGCCGGCGGTGGATGTAATTGCATTCGTTGTTGCTTTCGCGGTCTTTGAACCTGCCAGTTTCGAGTGTTGAGTTAATTTATAAAAAAAAGTGATGACGTATATACAAAACTTAAAAATCTATATGGTTAAATTTATAAAAAGTTCCATTTTTTACTACAGTGTATTAAAGTGTTACATTAAAAAATTGAATTTTTAACTTTACATTGTATTACTGTACCCTTTTAATGATTGCATAGTATGAAAAAGTGTGTATTAAATGGTTAAATTAATAAAAATATTAATATTTAATAAATATTCTCTTTAAAATAAATAAAATAACTATGCATCACGAATTGCGGACGAGAAAAGGGCAAAAAAATTAAATTTTTGGATATGCAATAGGAAACTTTTAGCAATAGTTACTTTTGGCACCTGGATACACCACGGGAAACAAATGGGGTCTTTAACACTATATTCTGTTTTCGGTTTGGATATGCTATGGGAAATAATTGGGTGTAGGTCGAAATTTCTCCCCCGACTTGGCAGGATACACAATTCAAATCAATTGTTGTGTGGTACCAATTTCCCCCCTTCCGCTTGGATAAGCAATGCCGTCCTTTTCGGTCCTGCACGTTTTTTTTACCTGGATACGCAAAGGTAAACTTTTGTCAATAACCAGCCTTTTCAAGGTGCGGTGCATATGCAGGGGGAAACTTTGTATTTTATTTGTGCTTTTTCCTGGTTGTGGTTGGATACGTAGTTGGCGGTTTTTTGTCTCGACTTTTTTTATCATTGGATATGTAATTTAGTGGTTTATGAGCGATTTAGATACACAATACGGAACAATATCCAGTCTTTTGATTTTTTCACCCACAGATCCCTGAGGAATCTCTCGAGTTCCAGCCAAATGGAGGATGAAACAGATTCTGAGGTTGTGGAGGAAATGGACGAAACACTTTCGGCTACAGATAATAAGTCATCAACCTCTTCACTCCCTGGGCCATCAACTTCTTCAGCCCCAGTACCATCAACCACTTCTTTCCCTGGACCAACAACTTCTTTGCACGAATTTATGTAATTATCATTGACATTTATTATAATTATTTTCTCTAATGTGATTGTAATTATTATATTTGAGAATAATATTTTTTTTACAACAGCACTGATCGAAGGTCGCAAAGGCATACATCTACAGTCGTTTCCCACCAGCCGAGACCTAAAACAACTTCTAACTTCCATCAACAGAGAATCACAAAGCACAAATCAGCACCCGACACCAGCCATGCCAAACAGAAACATGCACTGAGTAAGCGTTCAAGACAAATACCAACAACAGACATCTCCCAATATCGAAGAAAGAATCCTCAGCTAACCAAGATGACTGATATTTCTCGTAGTGAATTACAGTGCGAAACAGCCTCCAAGACTCATTATAATTTTAGAAAACAAATCAAAGAAAGTATCAAAAATATGGTTCTGATTTTGTATTATAATAAACCAGTATATATTGTTTATTTACAAAAAAATAAAATAAGATTTCTTATATTTTTTATAGTTTTGTTTTATTGTTAAATTTTTTTACATAATATTTACATTCTTGTTAACATTTGAAAATTTTCATTCAAAAAATATATGCATAGATACCTACTGGCATACCCATATATAAATCATTGGCTTCATTTAGTCTTGTTTAGGGCTTTGCTCCATGTCCAATTAAAATTTCACAAATTTTATTTTTAGTAGCTCACATAATTGCAGTTTCACTATTCAAATCCTCAGTCTTCAGGAAATTTCCAATTATTTCCTTGTCATTATTCATTGCCTTTTTTTATATTGTCCAAAACACATAAAACTGTCGATTTATTTTTACTAGATACAGCTTCGTGTAATACTGTAATGTTATTATGTCCCATTAATAAAACTTTTGCTCCGTTTTCTAGCATATAATCTACCACTTCCAAGATGCCGTCTTGGGCCACAAAATGCAGTAACAAATTTTTTTTTTTTTTTAGGAAAAACCTTTTCACCCAAACTTTTTTCAATTAGGTAACACACAATGTTTCCACGGTTTGCATTAGCAGCTTTCACCAATAATGTCCTGTCTTTGTGAATCTCTTTCATCACCGCATCTATTGTTTGCACCAAATACACAAGTATGGGCCAATTTTCAAAATAATATTTGGCTTACCCCAATATGGTTATACCCACTGGATCTTTGGCTAAAACGTTGACACCTTCTTCTATTAGGAATTCTACTATTTCCATATTCCCCGCCGCTGCTGCTCGCTGAATTGGAAATTTACCACCAAAATCCTTTCTTCAAAATTCAATTTCATCTCCTTCATGTGTACAAGTTCATCTAGCCAACCATAATAAGCAGCTAAGCACACCATTGACAGTTCCTTCTCGTAAAACATGTCTTGTTTGTCTTCACTGGCTCTAATGGTGTCTTCATTGGCTTTTATGGTGTCTTCATTGGCTTTCATGGTGTCTTCAATGGCTCTCATGGTGTCTTCACTTGCTCTGATAGTGTCTTCACTGGCTCTGATGGTGTCTTCACTGGCTCTCATGGTGTCTTCACTGGCTCTCATGGTGTCTCTGCTGGCTCTCATGGTGTCTGCACTCTGTAGTTTGCAGAGAGCGAGTGTAATCCCTAGGTTCAATCGTCTCGTTTTTATACATACACTGTGCGAGATTTGTTATTTTTTTTATTGGTTGCGAAGGAATGTAAGTTTTTAAATTTTTTTTATTGGCCAAGAAAGAATGTAAGTTTCTTATATGGTATCGTGAGTTTTACCGACCTTGATAAATCGATTTTAAAGATTTTTTAAATTTGACTTTCCCATACACAATTAATTTCAGATGCAAAAAATGACGGATATATTAGCATTATCTTGTCAATTAAATGAGCAGAGTGTACAAAAAAATAAGCTTAGATTTATGCGAAATGTTAAAATGTAATGCCACTTGTTTTGTTCCTGCAATCATTGCGCAAGTTTCATTGCATACTTCTTTATACCTTTTAACTTTCAAAACATTTTCATGTAAACCACAGATGGACTCATGAGAGATCAGTTTGACTCGCACTCTCGACCTCAGCAGTCTGGTAATCGGAGTTATTTTTTGTTTATCAAAGTTACCAAATAGCGCAGCGACTACTGATGAAACATATTTCATTTTAACATTCGTTTATTACTTTTAAAATTTCAGAATAGTTCTGGCATTAGTGAACAAACTGAATAAAAACACTTTGAGGTTTCTGGATACCTCGGGAGATACAATGACGATTCGTTTGTTATAGGACCCGTAAACTAATTCGATTCCATTTTCAAAAGTCAATTCAATGCGAAATTGTTTGTAAATTAGTGGTTGGTCGAGTAAAGTTTTGTAATTTATTTCATTGACATCCAACGAACCTTTGACTTGGCTGTCTTTATTATCGTTTAGACGAACTGTGAATATAGTTTGCGAATGTTCGCCCAAAAGGTCGGAAATTGTGTTAAATGCTCCGAAATTCAACAGTTTTAAATTCTTAAATATTAACCGAGTAAATACACCCTGGGAATATTCATAGTATATCTCTTTGCCATTTTAAAACGAATCATACTCTCCTCTCCTGGCTTGACGATCGATGACTGTATAGATGATATTTTTGCATTGGTGAAACTAAATTCGTTGGTATTTGTAAAATCATAGGTTTCGGTAGTAAATTCATTTTCCAGAGATCCTGTCGTGGTGGAGATGTGGTTTTTTCCCACCCAACCACCCTCCTCGTCCAATTCTATTATAGAGGTGTCAAAATTGTGGTTTTTTCCAAGTGCATAAACCGAGCAGCATTACAATAATTAAACAAACTATGAGTAAACCCAATCCCATGTAGAGTTGTTTATTTCTTTTATTC
This sequence comes from Dryococelus australis, assembly GCA_029891345.1. Classification (NCBI taxonomy): domain Eukaryota; kingdom Metazoa; phylum Arthropoda; class Insecta; order Phasmatodea; family Phasmatidae; genus Dryococelus; species Dryococelus australis. The sequence continues at coordinate 304,752,922 of CM057009.1, read as the reverse complement.
ATTGCTCATTCCTATATATTGGCAAACGATAGTAAAAACCTCAAAATTACATAGAGCGATTGTCGGTTGTATAGCTGTTCAGCGGGTGCCATGACGACCGAGCTCGGATCGCAAATGATTGTGGGCAAACCATAAAATACTTGCCGCACCGATGTTTGAATGGCGTTTTCATCGTATTTTACCGACAGGTAAATGAGGAATGCATACATTATTAAAACATTTGAGAATAACTCAAGGTGTCGATAAGAGGTGCCATAGATTTACGTATTTTTTAGGGATCGTTTGTTTTTGGAAAGCACTCCCATTATGTCTCTACATCAGCCAATATGTCTACGCTGTAATTTGAAAAGAAATTGGTTGAATATTCTTTCGTACTTGTGTCGTACAGAACCAACTTTATTCCTAAACTCCTCAATTTGAAATGATAGGGAATTATCTTTGTATAGAAAGTTTGTCAACTTTTTAATATTTTAATTGTCTGCCTGTTGTTTGTCTCTCAAAAATATTTTATAATTTTTGTGAGTGATGTGTGGGCCCAAACAATTTTGTTGGATAGCATACTGCTTAAGATGTAGAAAATTTAAACGATGGGTTAATTGTGAAATTTTAAATTTTATTTCAGAAGTGAGTTTATCACATTCAGTCATTAACGAATATATATTTACACATTTTAACCTCAATACGGAATCGTAAAAACATTTGTTATTTATGATGACTGTCATATGAAAAAAATTCAAGTACAGCAGCGGATTTGGTTTTATAAATTCAACCGATTCCATAAATTCAGAATGTGTCATGTTTTTATTTAATATTATCCACGTTTTTAACTTTAGCAACTCTCTAATCGCAAAGATAAAATCACAAAGTATTATTGGTTTTTTTGTAGTGTAATATTAATATACTTAATTACCGGCAGCTGCAACTCCTGAATTAGCAGCACCTATGAAAGATATACTTGTAACAAATAGTTTATTCACCAAGCCTTTGATTTTACTTTTAAATTTCCATAAATCAAACCCTAAAGTTCCAATTAATAAAATAGATCCTATAATAGTAAACACGTATATTTGCTGTTTTTTATTCATTGTATTATATACAAATAAAACCATGTAAAAAATAGTTTTTCACATAGGGTTGGGAAAATTAGGATAAAAAATGGATAAACACAGAAAATCAGAACATATTAGGAAATTTTGTTATATTATTCATTGATGTATTTACAATAGTTACAAAAAAGTATTTACACTTGAATAAATTTCAATTTATTCTTGTGTGTTGTTCTGGATAAGACTGCACAAATTTCGTCTAGCATACATCCCGTCAAATTTGCATAAATGTCATTATCAGTTGTTATTCCTATACTACTCTGAACTGTATTTCCATACGTCATTTGAAGCGGGAAGCCATATAACAATCATTTTCTGTTTTTAGTAGCTTCACATATGTGTTTAAAGGCAAATTTATTTGTCGTATAGAGATTCATCTCAAAAAAATATTTTGGTATTAGAAAGAGGTTGTTTTTTCGCTTCGTCACACATGAGTATTTCGTCTCCAACATGTCCCAAATAATATAAAACTTCATCGATGCATACTCCATGACCATGAATTAAACTGTGGTAAGGAACACTAATGATAAGTGGCAAGTAGGCGAGTTTGAGGTTTTTATTATTCTCTGTTATCAATGTTTTTTTATCGTTTGAAAAGAAAATCGGTGTGAACCCTGGGACGAATTTTGAAAATACTCTGTCCATCTCAGTCACGACAAGCCGGCAGCTACATTCTTTTAGAATTTTTTTTATTTGAGCAAGAACAGCAATCGATACACTTAAATAGAAATAGTGTGATTCGATATATGTAAAGGCAAAGAAAAGAAATGCTGGAAACTTTACCAAGTTTTTCTGCGCCCAGTTCGTAAGCAATTTTGCATTGAGTACCAAACGTGAAGCCGTTTTGATTTTCGGCTCAATCACAGTTGCCAACAACTCTACCGGATACTCAAAATCCAGAGTGAAACTACTCCTGTTAAGATTGTGTACACCGAAATTACGTGTAAACAGTTTCTTCCAATTCGGAGCGGTATTTAAAGTTGTCAGAAATTCCTGGTATGTCGAAACCATGTTCCTAAACTGTGTGGTAAGGAAAAAATTATCACCGCATGGTTCGCGAATAAGCGATATGATTGGGTTTGTTGGTCACAAACGGCTTTAGCTGATACTGATCGCTACAAAATACAATCAATAGTTTACTAAAAGTGTGCTTCACCATTTGGAAAAATTCAACTATAAATTTTGCTAGACATATGCTATTAATACTGTAGCCACTGCCGACAGGACCATTTAATTTTATGTATATAAGTGTAGCCAACTCAGCATCATTCTCATCGAACTATGTAAACAAAGTTGTTTTAACATGTTCTTGTTACATTGAAAGAGTTAACTTTTCCGACATAAAATTTGCCGTTGTTTGCACTGCGTTCGGTTCGGAATTCGATGAATATACAAGAGTAATTAACTTGTCCTCGAGATTTTCAGGTGGAATTTGTTGCGTCCATAAACACATTTCAGTACTACTCAACACATCTCTAAAACATAAACTGCAGTCTCGTTTAGCCGGAAGCCATGCTTCACTCGTAATTTATACTTGTCGATTTTACCAAAGGTATTGATCCGTGAAATGGGTTTTTTATGTTTGCTGAGGAGATTTTCGAGGAACAGCCAAATAAATAAAGGGACCATTGTGATATTTTAAACCTTTCATCATAGACATTGCCGGTATAATAAACAAAGTGACTTACAAACTGAACCTCTCATAGTATTTTTTATCCATAAAAATACTAACCAATATTTTTTTAGTTCGATAAGTGCATATAAAAAGGTTATGTGTTACAAAAATAAGGTAATGTATATTTTTTGTATATAAGACTGTAAATTAAGATGTGGGCAGTTCACAGAGTTTTCAAAACAATAACAATTTAGGTGGTGCCAATAAAAAAAGGGGGCCTTTTACCATTTCAAAAGGTTTAACAAATGAATATTAGAAACATATTTTTCTTATTAACACGATAAATTTTAACAGATTATAAAAACTTTATTTACAGTTTACAAAATTTACCATCATTGAATGACTATAATTTTTTTCTAAACTTCGAAGGGAAAACTTCCGTATAATTTATATTAAGAAGGGGTGGGGAAAAAGGGATATGGGATTAAACATATTAAACAAAAATTTTTAATTTTATCAAAAGTTTATCTAATTTGGAAACAAATTATGCGACTTTTTAAACATTGGCACATTGGCCATTTGGCAAATGACCCACACCACATTATTTGTGCATTAAACAAAAATTGTGCTGAACCATTTGATATATGCGGATACCATTTCTTTCGAGAATATTATCGACTTGGTGGAAATCGAATCAGAAAATCGACAAATATTTCTAAATCTACCCGAATTCAAGCCACTTAAAGTTTCTCAACATCGTCTGAGATTTAATAATTCCGATATATTGGATATATACAATAATTACATACTGGTTTCCGAATCGAATTCGTGTAAAGACTTTGCCAAAATAATTAATAGTTTTGACAAAGTATTAGATAAAAGTAAAACTGTATTCGTGATAATTGCGAAAAACTTACAACTTTGTGAGACTATACTTAACCAGGTTGATGCGGGATGTTGTCTCTAAATCAAATAAATGTGTAAAATACTATTTTGATGGATATATAGTGTTCGTGATGAACTACATGGACATAAATAATTCGATTATTAAATTTAAAAATGCAGTCACTCTACAATTATTGATGTCCACCATAAGCCAAATCGCTAGATATTTTACCTATGGGTTGGATGCTCAAACTATGGCGGCGGTCAAGTCGTATATCACCCAGAATGAAAACATGTCACTAACCACAACAAGAAAATGCTTACCACGTGATATGTGCAGGTAAGGTCCCATGATGTCCAATGCCATTGTTTCAAATGGTTTGGTGGATTCCCTAGGGCATTGCTGTTGGGTAGCTACGGTGCAGCAGATTTTGAACTGATTGCAAGCGATGCATGCACGTACAAATTCTCGCATGTGCACTATCATTCCTTTGTTTGTGCCATGACTGAATGCCCTGAAATTTCGCTTGTGTGTGCATACTGAAGAACCGCTTCATGCACTGCAAATGGCACGTAAACACTCCACTATATATTGCTAACATCTGACCAGCACTCCATGCGATCATCTACGCTACGCCACTTGTCTGAAGTATTTTTACCACAATCCAGTTCCCACCCTTCTGAGAAGGGACACTGCAAGTACGCATTCGTGACTGTTCGGATAAGGATGTCGACATTGTGCGTGGGAGTAAAAACCATTATTTTGCTGCACTGAATGAGTGGTTTTGTTGATATTGGTCTCGCGGGGGAAGGGGGTAGTATGCGCTCCCATTTCTCCTTGTCGCAGGCAATGGCTTCGTCCGGCGTGCTGGACACGTAGCAGTATATGTAAAACGGGAGTTCTGGTTCACCACAATTTTTTGGGTTATTTATTCTAAAAGTACAACAAAAAACGCAGTACACTAAATAGTGTTATTTCGTCTAAAAGTACAGGAAAAAATTTAAAACTCAAAATCTGAAATTCAATGAAAAAACTATGAAAAACAATCAAATTAAAGTAAAAATCAATTGATTTTAGGGCCAAATTTAAGCTCCAGAAGTTTTTTTATAAGGAGATCTCAAAAACAAGCAATTTTAAGCAAAAAAACAAGAAAATTTAGCAGTTTTAAAAAATGACCATGCAGGATTTCACACTGGGTAAAACATTTAAAATTATGTAAAAACATGCAAATCTATCATTTTTAAGATACACTAATTGTGCGAGCAAGCAATCTAAATCAAGTAAATTTACGACAAAATCGAGCAAAATCAAATGAAATATTAAAAACTAAATTGATAGAATTTAAATATTAATTTCAATTTCATGCACAGACATTCAATTTTTCAGTTCTTCTAAGCCTCTATATGCTATAAAAACTTCCTTCTCAGTTATTAGTTTCATAGCATTTTTATCAAGTATCTTCAAATAGTGCTGTGGTAAAGTATTTTTATACTTATCATCTAGAACACAATTAATTTTTTAATCAAACTACACTCATCAATTTCAAAATCTGTAGTGGTAAACCATTTTTTTCTATATTTTGTAGTTTAATCAATTCATAGGAATTGTTCAACTACTTAAGGAGAGATTCCATTTTTTGTGTAATTTATAGAGAAAAAATATATATATAGAAAAGTCTTTTCTCTTTATGTTAATAAATTAATTTTCTTGATAAATAAAAAAAACAATGCTAGAAATGGAAAATAATACCATATCTAAGGAATGTAAGAAATGTGGTGAAGTATTAAACATAGAAAGTTTTGCACCACATAAATTCACTAAAGTTAAACATTTTAACACCTATAAGAAATGCTATAGTGAATATGCTAGTAGTCTTTATGAATTAAAGAAAGAGAGAGTAATGTGCGAATGTGGAAAATATGTTTATTATATATCTCAAAAAACATAAAAACAGTAAATTACACAATACAGCATTAGATATTCTAAACAAAAATCAACATGATAATTACCCTGCAAAGGCAGGTAAAGTATGTAATTAGAATAAATCTATAAAATTATTTTCTCTTAATAAAAATAGTAAGGACAAATATTCAATAACATCTTAAAAAATGTTTTAGTGATTATATGAAGAATTGTCATCATAACAAGAAGTTAAGTATGGATTCCCAGTGATTTAAACACTTTTAGATTTATCCTGTATATCTATTTTTACATTTTATTTATACGTTATTTTCTCTTATAAATACAACTTTAAAATTGAGGCTTATATAAGAGCAAAACTGAACAATGTGGGAGTGAGGAAGTTGAGAGATATAGCTAGATATATTAAAATAACATATATAAGCAGACTAACGAAAAACGATCCTATTAGAACTCTTATGCAATTTTTATGCAAAGGCTTATAGACAAGCGGAGATAAAGAACACTGAGAAGAAGAAACTTTCCAAAATTACCATTAGCAGATGTCAATATCAATTCATTATATCCCAAAGATAGAAAATAATTAGAAGAAATATTTCCATTCTATAATATTTTATTTGTTAACAGAGGAAAAATAAGAATCAACAAATATTAGTTACTTAATAAAGCTTTTAAATGTAGGATATCAACATATAATATTGAAAATACCTTTAATTTAGTACAGCCTATTCATTTTTGACTTCAGTAAAAAATAAGGTATTTGAGATAATACACACTAATCTTAGGAACCTTAGAGGGCTGAAAACCAGTTTTAAAATATATGTCTATTTTCATAAGCAAGATAATAATCAAATAGCGTGATTTACATTTCAATCACCCAATTATATAATATTGAATGAACGAGATATTAAAAGGATTTACAAATTCATTATACAATAAATAATTACATAATTATCTGAATTTCAAATAAGAGGCTCAGAATGGACATTAGATAGAATAATGGGAATACATCTAGCTCTAAATAAGAATAATCCATTAAATGGCTCATCATAGATAGAATTACCAGACGATATTAACAATAAGAAAGTATTCATAAATATTAAAAATAATGATCAAAATTGCTTCCTTTCGGCTGTGAAATCTGCATTATTTCCAGCAGACAAAGATTCGGACAGAGTAACCAAATATAAAAATTTGGGGCTTAATGTTCATAAAGTAATAGATCAATTTGAATATCCAATTAAAATTGATGTTATAATAAAAATTGAAAATCATATTGATGTTTCTATAAATGTATACTTTATTGAAGATGAAACCAAAAAAATCCTCAGTATATCCACTTAAGCTTACAAAACTTAAAAAGGATAAGAATAAAAATTTACTTTATTTTAAAGAAGGTGATAACTCACATTATTGTTGGATTAAAGATTTAGCGATGCTGCTTCAATGCAGAAAAATAATAAGCATGGTAAAACGTATAAATGTTATATGTACCTTCAATTCTTTACCTCTCAAGAGAAATTTAAAATAAACATATAGAAGACTCCTCTAAAAATGAAGCAGTAAAAATCACTATATCTCTGAAAGGAGAGCAAATAAAATTTGAAAATTACAATCATACAATGAAGGTTCCATTTGCAATGTATGCAGATCTTGAGCCTATTCTAAAGAAAATATCAACAACTAAGCCAAATCCACGGGAAACATAAGTTTAAATTAATCCAAAATACTCTGTTTTAACAGAAGATGATATCGATAATGGACTTTATAAAGAAATACTTAAAGAAAGATATATTCTCACTAATGTACAAATAAATAAGATTGGTTTAAATCCGAATGATGAGTCATATACTATGAAATATCAATTACATGAAGCATCTGGCTTTTGCTATTAAATTGTATCTGCTTATGGAGATTATAAGTCTCCAGTTGTATATCGAAGCCGAGAAGCACATAAACAGTTTATTCGTTGTATAAAAAGGGAAGTAGAAAAAATTAGAGAAATATATTTACAAATGAACCAATTCATCCACTAACAAAAGAAGAAAAAATATTACATAGCAAATCAAAAAGATGTGCTGTATGTGAATGTGAATATATAGAGGCAAATAAAAAAGTACTTCATAATAATCATGTAAGTGGAAAATGCATTAATCCTGTATGTAATAAATGTAATCTACAATTAAAATTAACCAACTTTGTACCAATTTATTTCCATAATTTAGCTGGGTATGATGCTAATTTATGTGTCGAATGAAGAGCAAGGCTATGATGAAAAAAATATACATTTAATTGCAAATAATGAAGAAAAGTTTACTACTTTTAGAAAAGCAACAGAAAATTTAAAAATGAAATATATTGACACCTTTAAATTATGACAAGTAGTTTCGATGAATTATCATCTAATTAAGTAAAGATCAAATTAAACACACACAAAAACATTTTCCAAAAGAAGTAGATTTAGTACTTAGAAGTGAATCTGACATAACTGATGATGTTAATGAACTTGGTGAATATCATTACTTATATTTAATAAGTGACATGTTATTATTAGCAGATGTGTTTGAAAATATTAGAAATACATGTATAAATGCATATGATTTAGATCGATCGTGGTATCTTACTGCCCCAGTTTTATCGTGGGAAGCAATGCTTTAAATTACCAAACAATGACTAGATTTATTACATGATTATGACATGGTTTTAATGATAGAAAAAGGAATTAGAGGTGGAATTTCACAATGCTGTAAATTATATGTTAAAGCCAATATTAAATATTTAGAAGATTTTAAGCATAATCCAGAATTAAATTATTCACCACATCTCGACGCAAATAACCTTTATGGATAGGCAGTGTCTGAATATAACCATATCGAGGTTTTGACTGAGTTTATAATACACTAAATGATTTTGATTACTGGAGTGTAAAAATATCAGATTTGGAGGATGATTCTGAGAATGGTTATATATTAGAAGTTAATTTAGAATATCCATAAGAACTACATCATTTACATAAAGATCTACCTTTTTTCCTGAAAATAAAACAGTCCCAAAAACAAATCAATCTAAATTATTAACAACTTTACATAAAAAAGAATTTTTTGAAATTCATTATTGTAATTTAAAACAATGCTTAAAGAATGGATTAAAACTGGAATAGTAAAATACATTGAATATTGATGTTTGATCAGTCCAATTAGTTGATGAAGTATATGGATTTGAATACATAAATGAGAACTAATGTAAAAAATGACATCGAAAATGATTTTTACAAACGATGAATAATTTAGTGTTCGGCAAAACTATAGAAAATGTTAGAAACAGAGTAGATACAAAACTGATATCAGATGCATAAAAATGTGAAAAATTAGTAGCAAAAGTAAATTTCAAGAAAAGTACAATATTTAAAGATATTTTTGCATGAAAAAAGTTAGAACTAATAAGCCAATTTATGTGAGCATGTCAATTTTAGACATAATGAAAGAGCTAACGCATGCCTTCCATTATAATGTGATGAAAACAAAATATGGCAATAACATTGAATTATGTTATTAAGACACCAACAGCTATATATTTAGTATAAAAAAATAAGATTTTTACGAACATATGAAGACAATGTTAGATAAATTTGATACAAGTGATTATCCAAACAACAATATCTATAACATTCCCCAAATAAACAAGAAAGTTTCAGGCAAAATGAAAGACGAATGTAATGGTAAAATAATGACCGAAATTGTTGGTTTAAGAGCAAAAATGCATGCTTGTCAGATTGGGGAAAAGGAAAAAAAAAATCGAAAGGTAGGAAAAAATGTGTAGTTAATAAGATAATAATATTTGATGACTACAAGAATTGCTTGTTTAATGAAAAAATACATTATAGAACAATGAATCTAATAAGAAGCAAAAAACATGAAATATACACAATGGAAATTAATAAAATAGCATTAAGCCCTAATGATGATAAGAGGATTATACTATACAATAAAATATATAAATTGCCATATGGAGTTCAAAATGTTTAATTTTTCTAGTTAAAACTTCTTAGTTTCTAAAAAACATCGATATCAGCACCATCAAAATCAGTTAGTTTGCCTATTTTGTCTCTAATTTCTAAAACAATATAATTAAATCACCCATTGTTATTTTTATCAAAAAATTGGATATGCAGGCTTACAAAATTATATAATCTCCAAAGCTGAACATAGTTTTTGGCAGAAAACTTGCTATAATACTAGTCTCCAAATGGCTAGATTCGTCATATTTTATAAACATACCATATACTTAATTACAGTGGACAGTTATTGTATTAAATTGAATAAAATTATGTAATTAAGTGTCTACATTAATTTGGTCTTTTTCAATAGTTAAAGTTCTTTCAAAACCAATAATATCAGATAGTTGGTCATCAAGTTTAATACAAAACCTATATTTAACTGATATTCTATATTACACTTTGTCTGCTGCTAATTCAATGTTGTTTGTTGAAAATGGATCAATTGACTTTATAGTTTCTTTTAACAATTCGCTATCATATTGAACTCGAGGAATAGTTGTAACTCAATGTTTATCAACATTAGGACTCATGTGTTCAATGGCCATTATCATGTTATTATCTATATTTGGTGTCAAAATTTTTGCATGAAAACTAACCAATGCGATTGATTTATCTTGATGGATTATATCATAATCCATCAAGTAGTTTCTTCTTCAGTATGGAATTATTATTTGTTAACTTAAATAATTTACTATCCATTTAATACTAAAATCATCTTATTAAATGAAAAAGAGGCAGCCACAGCAGCCTATGATGTGCACAGTTAATTGGGGTGTCGGTGTTTTGGTTTCCAAAGAAAACTTTATGCATAAAAACAATGGCAAAATATTGCCTGGTGATATTAGAGGATAATTGTAGGCTCGAGCAATTGTGGGAAAACCAATTTAATAACCAAATGTATGTATAATTTAGGATGGTTGAACTTAAATAAATCGTATGTTTGTTCAAAGAGTTTGAATCAAGCCAAATTATACAAAATGGTATTGATGAGGCATTACAAAAATTAAAAGTTAAAGAAAAAATGGCATGCTTTTTTAAAATAATACTGAGGAAATGGTCCCTTTAGAACAATGTGAAGACTAATCTCTAATTGTAACTGACGATGTTATTTTAGACAGTCAAGAAAAATTTCGGGGGGGAAACATAAAACATAGATGTTTTTTATTTGGCTCAAACATATTCGAAAATACCGAAGCAACTTGTGAGAGACAATACCGAATTTTCTATGTATATTCAGACAAGATGATACAAATGTGAGACACATATTTAATGAATTTGTCAGCGGGGACATCCCATATGATAAATTTAAAGAGATTTGTTCGAAGCGCTGGGACAATAGTAATTGTTTTTTAACAATAGATGTTAGTAGATAGTGGATTACAGAAAGTATCGAAATCAAATAAAAATATTTTATATTTTAACGCTCTCTTGTGAATTGTATAAAAGAATATATATTTTTAATACTATTAAATGGAGAACACTTGGTGCTTGAAGAGAAGGAAGGTCACTAAAAATAATAATAAAAAACCAAAAATACTAGAAATGTTCGATTAGTTCAAATAAGTAAATGTTCAATATGTATTTCTAGTAAATCAACATAAAAAAACTTTTTCCAAAGTTAGATGAGGCATTATAAATGAGTTATATAAACCAGCACGAAAAAATTTCCCTATAAGGAAAGGAATTTCGTATGGTATTTTTGATGTATGGCATATCGATCTTGTCTAAATGGATACTGGTAATTAAAAAGGTATATCACACATAAACAATGGATACAAGTATATTATGAAAATTATCCATGTTTTTTTCAAAATATGTATTCTCAATACCAATTAAAGATAAAACAGCCAAAAATGTAGTGAATGCTTTAGAGTCTATATTAATTAAAATAAAACCAATCAATATTCAAAGTGTAACTGGATCAGAATTTTATAATAAAATTTTTAAAGAACTTATACAAAAATACATCAATCATTATTCTACATTCAATGAATTGTAAGCTAGTTAAGTGGATCAATACAATCATGCAACAAAGATTAAAATGTGAAAAAAAATTTGCTTTAAAGGGCAATTACAAATGGGTACATATATTAAATGATTTAGTTAAAGAATACATCAACACAAAACATAGAACCATTGGAATGAATCCAATTGAAGTCAATGAAAAAAATGAAAAAAATTTAAGACAACTAGATGTTGAGAATGTGTTTACTAAACCGAAATATAAAGTTGGCAATATTGTCAACGTGAACAAAAATTAATGAATTTTTGAAAAGGATTATGCAGCTCATTGGAAAACAGAATTGTTTACTATTGTTGAGGTTTTAATTTTTCATATACCAACTTACAAACTGAAAGATATCAATGGTGAAGAAATAAAAGGCAACTTTTATGAATTTGAAATTATGAAAACCGACTATCCTGATTAATATTTGGTTGAAAAAAGTCTTAAAAACAAAAGGAAATAAAATGTATGTAAAATTGTTAGGTTTCGATATAACTTACATAACTTTTGGATTAATAAAACATGTTTTGTAAATTTGAATATTAAAATTAAAATTAGTTTCTTACTCAATTCGACTAAGTGTATTGATATCATTAATCTATTGTTGTTGAGTATAATGATTTCAAACAATATTAAAATAGTTACGATAACACTAAATGGGATAATTTGTTGATTCTTTCATTCTTTGGTATAAATTTATAGAATTTGTAATATAATCACATTTTAATATTCTTATACAATTTGGATGCATGTCTCTAATTCTATAAAAACTTGTTTGAAGTTTTTTCTTTGAGTTCTAATGACATCATAATCAAATGGACAATTATCATATGATCTTAAAAGAATGAAAGTTGGCCTTAAATCTTGATTTCATGTTTGTGGTACAACATGTGGGGTCAATTTTCTGACTTCTTCATTTCTGCAAGTAAATAGTTCTACAGCCAATTTACTTGGGTCATCTAAATGATAAGTATTATTTTCTATCATTTCATTTATATCTTTTAGGTGCTTTATTTGGTCTTTGTATAATTGCCTTAAATATTTTTAAATTTTATTTAAACCATGTTTTCTAATGAATGGTAACCTTCATGAGTAACCCAGTTTTTAAACTTTTTAGCTTCTTTTTTAGGTGGAAAAACCAAAGAATTAAACTACATTATATTTATAAAATCTGCGTTTTTCTCATTATATGATGGGGTGCTACTGCATAGCATCCCATATATATATTACAATGCCCTACCTTCAACATCGATGTTCTTTCTTACAGCCTGTTGAACATTACTGTATTCGAATATGTCAGCAATGTTATTGACTTTAAACCATTGATTATTCTTCTTATCAATGAACACAGAAACTTGTTTAACATTGTAAATAGGTTTTTTTATGATATTCCTATAGGATATGGCTTTTCTTTTCCAAATGTTGCTTATATTTATGAACAATTTAGTTTACTAAAGAGAGATAAGTTTGGAGATGAAGCATAATATGGCGAAGCAGACAATACTGATATTTGTTCTAACTTTTTTCCTTCTCAGTTTTTTAGGGTATAAATTTCAAAATATGGAAATATTTTTGAAGCTGTTGATAATCCAGATATAACACCAACAATAATGAATGCTTTATTAAGATCACCAAGTGAACAAAATTATTTAGAATTTACTGTGTTTGATAATCTATATCGAGATAAATCTCTTTCTGATAAAACAACAAAAGAGGTTAAAACTGTTTCTTGTGTTAAAACAAATGAAATAATGAATCCTCTTAGATATCTGTTTGGTTTTATTCGTGATAAATACGAATTTTATTGGAAAGGATGCCAACAATTTTTTTTGTATTTCATCTGATAACAACTGTTCATTTCTTTATGAATCATTAGATAAAGATGATATAGTTATGAAAAATCATCCTAATTCTGGTAAAATTGTTACTGCAAAATTATAAATTATGTGGCCATTGTTGAATATGAATCAAATGCAGCCATTGCAATTAAAGAAAAATATATAAATAACGTAAAATACCTATTAGCTTTAATTATTAGTAATTTTTAGAAAAATAAGTTTCTGAAGGAACAACTGTTTTTAACTTTGATATAAAGGAACAGTTTAATAATTTACAATTTGACATGCCCGATTTTGTAATTGTAGGCTTTCAATCTAATAGAAAAAATAATGCTGAACAGCATAAACATGCTGCTATATTCTATTATTTTAATGTGAGAAACATTTATGTTAAAAACAGTAGAAATGAAATTTTTCTAAAGAAAACTGAAATCTAGGCATTGAAAATGGTGTTTTATATTAAACAATTTCTTGTTTATAATGATTTTAGAAATTCAAACACCAAACTAGATACCAACTTTATAAATAATGAACTTCATTACTAACCAACTGTAAACTTTGATGGTGATATTAATTACTACTCATTTTGGGGGTAAAGACCTTTATATAAAGCTCCTGAAGAAGTGGGGACAGTTTGTAATGTTGTTCTAATTAGTAAAAGAAGTCTAACTTATGAATGTTTCGAAGAAATTATTACTGAATATTTATATATTTTTTATATTATTAAATGGAGGAATAAACAAATCGTTCCTTTATTTTAACACAATATTTTAGACTCATAGCTGAGTGGTTAAATTTAAAACTTTTACAAGTTTCTTGGAATTTAGATGAGTTTTTTTATCAAATAAAAAATCGTAATCTAATTAAAAATTTTCTTCATTAATAAAAACGCATGTGTTTCCATGCAGTTTGACTAACATTTTAAAAGGTGGTTGTGGTTCATGACCACCTTCCTATAGATTAGATAATGCATCTGAATATCTTAAAAATATAGTTCGCAAATTTAATTGAAATTTACAATGATACACCTATTAATATTAGATAACATTGACAACAAATATGTACTTAGAGAAATAGGTGATGATTATACGAAGATAGAAGACGTTTTTAAAAAGTTAGTAGAGCTTCGAATATAATATAAATTTAATAACATAATATTTCACTTGATTATATCGTAAATTTACTTGATTTAGATTGCTTGCCTGCGAAATTAGCATTTCTTAAGATAGATAAAGTTGAATGGTTTTTACATAATTTTACACGTTTTACCCTGTGTCAAATCCTCCATGCTCATTAAAAAAAAAAAAAAAAAAAAACCTGCTAAAATGTTATTGTTCGTTTTGCTTAAAATTTCTTGTTTTTGAGAACTCATTTTTTTAAAACTTTTAGAGCTTAAATTTAGCACTCAGATACCTTGATTTTGTCTTTTATTTGCTTGATTTTCATCACTTTTTCATCAAATTTCATATTTTGAGTTTTTAATTTTTTTCTGTACTTTTAGACGATATAACCCTAATTAGTGCACTGCGTTTTTTTTGTAATTTTAGAAGAAATAACCCTAAAAATTGTGGTGAGCAAGAACTCCCCTTTTACATCTACTGATGGCCTGACATCTGATTGTCTTCACCTGCTACATGGTCGTATGATTGCAAATGCAGTGCCGAGCGTGTGAGCTTACTGCTGCTTCCCTTGAAATTGTGCAACCATACGAGGCAACGATTGTTAGTGAGGAGCGTGAACCCTTGGTATTCGAGTAAATGATGGTATTTCTTCATACTCCATACCACCTCCAAACACTTCCGCTCATTAACATCATAGTGGTGTATTACAGCGCTGAATTTTGGGCTACTGTAGTCTATGGTTTGCCTTTTGCCATTGAAATAAGACGGCACCAATTCTCAGCTTACTTGTGTCCATTTGTAAGTACAGATGGCGGGTCGGGTCATGATCTGCCAAGGCCGGGCACTCACGGAAATGCCGTTTGAGTTCGGTGAAGGCTTTCTCCTGCTTCTCCTGCTACTGAAACTTTATGCATGTTGACACGAGTGTAGTGAGGCATGATGTGATGATGGCGAATTCTGAAATGTACTCACACAACCAGTTAGCGAGGCCGAAAAATTTTCGCAACTGTTTGCAGGTGGTGGGTACCGGGTAGTCATCGATAAGGCATAAATGCTCTTCTGTTGGCCTTCTTCCTTTTTCGTTCACTGAGTGTCCGAGGAACTGCATTTCTCCCTTACCGATATGGCACTTGCGGTTGGCACAGGCGAGACTGTTGATGGCGAAATGCTCAAGCACAAGTGAAATATGGCAGATGTGTTCTTCTCAGTTATCTGCCCACACGACCACATGTCGAGGTATTTCAGGGCAAACTCGCCGATAAAGCAATATAGCACTCTAACCATCATTGCTTGAAACGTTCAGGGCACACACTTGAGGCTGAAAGGCATGACACAAAACTGATATCTGAGACCATCAGGTGCGGTAAATGTAGTTTTATGTAGCTCCTCTATTCGCATTGGCACCTGGCAATAACCGCTACATAGATTGATTGTTGTCAGAACTTTAGCATGGCCTAAGCTGCTAAGGGCGTCTTTAATGTGTATGTAGGGTGGGGTGCACTTTGCCTAACTTGGTTTAATTTGCGGAAATCCACACGAAAATGCCAAGTACCATCCTTTGTGGGCACTAATGTGATTGCTGAATTGAAGTCGCTGTTGAGCAGCTCAATTACCCCATCTTGGAGCATTTCCACGATTTGTTCTTTGATGATTTTGCATTGGTGAGGCAAATATCGGAATGGGCCTTCATAAACGGGTTCGTTCGTGTTGAGGGTGATGCAACGTTCCACCACAGTGGTGCGGCATAGAGGATCTGTTGCGGTAAATATGTCACTGCGTTCATCCAGAAAGCATTGAATAGTGTTACAGAATTCAGTAGGTACAATATAGTCCAGCTCATACAACAATACAGGTAGCCATTTTTCAGCTGGCATGATTTCCATGTTATAGACAGTACACTGCTGTTTGTTGCAGAAATGGATGTGGCATGCTGCAGGTTCCAACACTGTTTTGTTCTGTTAGCCATGGAATGCCTAGTCTCACATCTTCTCAGATGTATTCGGACACGCATACTCTTGTATGTGTTTAAATGTCCCAGAAGCTCACAATAATATCTACTTCGCCTGCGACCTCGCTGGTATGTTTATGGGTAGCTGGGTACACTGTCTGGTGTGTGGGCCTGATATCACTGACATTGATGAATGCTATACTTATGAAATTATGAGATTCTGCTTTATCTACGAGTACTCTACATTGATTATGGTGGTTTATGAGTATGGAGATATGGATGAAGCCACTGGTTGGTCCAATGATCTGTGCGAGTAGTGATTGTTGTGGGGTCGGTCCAATTGATGTAGTTTGCCCTAGGGCAGGTGGCGTCGGGCCACTCTACCCCGACGTCCCATTTCTCAGTGGATGTAGCCTCGTTTCTCCTGTCGCTGGTGGGTTTGTCTGTTTGGACACTCGTTGCTCCAATGTGGTCCTTTACACAATCTTCATGGCATAGGAGGTACAAATGGCAGATGCGCAGTATGCCGTAGAGCATTGCACACAGTAAACTGTCCCCTTGTGGTGTTGTTTGTTATGGTTGTATTGTTTGTCACAGAACTTGGTTGCACTACTGTACTCAATTTCTTCTCTAGCAGTCGTCCCAGGTCCCGAAGTGGCTACGAGTAGAGGAGCATGACGATGGCATGGATGACTGGTTCCAAAGCAGCATGGTATTTACAGCATGTGGTGCTGGCAACAACTTCAAATATTTCCCGCGATGACATCTCCGGGTGATATGAGCAGATTAAACTCACTTTAAGTGTGGCAATATTTTAGAGTGATTCCTCCCCTTGCTCTTCAAGGATCGCATGGCTGCGGTCTCGCAATGGGGTGAAAGTTCCAGCGAAACAGCATATGTAGACATTACTAAACTCCGCCCAGATTTGCCATAATGTGCGATGCAATGCCACCATGCCCTAGCATTGACTCCTAGTCGCCCGCCAATGAAATCTGGCCAATCGTCTTCGCCAACTCTGTAGCAGCGAAGCCGGTTGGTGCAGACTCGAATGAAGGCTATGGGGTCTCCACTCGCCATCCCTGAGTACTTTAGCAAAGACTGGAAATGTGTGGGCATGAGGGTAGCTGTGTCTTCGCTCTGCTGGTCCACATGGTGCGATAACTCTGCTGCCCTATCATCTGCAACATTTTTTGTTGGTCGGAGCAGCGGCGTAGATTGGGCGGGGGTCGTGGCTAAAGTCCATCCCCATGTACTGAGCTGGATGTGGACATGGCAGTGTCAGTTGCAGCGCTCATTGAACATGTGAAACTTTCCCATGTTGTATTCTTCTCTCCTCTTCACTGTACAGGTCCTGCTGTGGAATGCTGAATCTGATGACTGGAGCTTCTTCCTGATGATGTGAATGTGGGGGTTATTCTCACCCCATGTGTTATTGTAACATCAAGCATAGTTGATGAGAAAAGTTTGTTGTAGTGTGGTTCGTTCGTTAGATGTGATGCAGTTGTTGTGGTTAACTCACAAATAGCGAGCGCATGCAAGTGATGCAGCTCCGATGCCTTCACACCTACTATGATTTGTATGTTTCCGATGGTTGAGTCTAAAGGAAGTAGGTGCGTGTCATGAGTTTGATTGAATGCCGGAACAACTGCAGACAGCAGGAACGTGGATGGCGTTGACAAAACCATGGACCCGTCAGGGTATCATGCAATGCTCACACACGTCCTCAGGTGTGCCCACGGTGGATCGCCGCCATGTTTCGCGGCAGATCTCGGCATTGACATTTTCCTTCTGAGTTCACATATGCCGATATGCAATTTCATCCCTGCAGAGGTAGGTGTTGCTTTGGAAAAAACTTAGCGCTAACGGATATGGAGAAAGGCACGGGAAGCACAGATTTCAAGCAAAATCTGAAAGGTCGTCCATGTTCCGTTTGTAAGTCCAGGTGTCCAGGATCACCTACACAACACAGTGGACACGGGAGTTCCATCTTGATGTTTGTTTACATGTCTGCCATGGCCATGTGGCTTAACAGGTTCATGGCTAACACCCAGCGATGTGGTGCTGTAGGGGTGGTTTGACCAGCATGGGTCGCGCCAGGCACGACGATAATTTCAGACAGTTTGCGCGGTTACAGCAACTTGGACATTGACAGCTACCGTCACATGCATGTGAATCAGAGGAGGGAATTCGTGTGCAGCGAAGATGAAGAGGGGTGAGACAGTGAACATGCCATGTGCAAAACATCGAGCGGAGTTGGTGTTCGAAGAGATATAGCATTCCCTGCTTCGCCCGATGGAAAAATCTTGGAATGGCTACCTGGTAGAGTATGCTTGGAAAAAGAATCATCGGTACGGCGAACGACTGCACTCTTTGCTGATTCACGCCGCCAACATGCATAATCAGAATCAGCGAAGAGGAGATGGCGGCGAAGGCTACATAACTTTTGACAGGTAGGTATCGGTTTATTTGACATAATTGTCATTTCAATTTACAGGATGATGGAGATTGAGTAACTGTTGCCGTTTCAATTTAAAATTAAAGTTTGAATGGCATGTTGTTTGTTTTAGTAAAAAATTAAAGTTTGAATGACATGTTGTTTGTTTTTTAGTTTAAAATTAAAGTTTTATTGACATGCTGTTTGTTTCAGTTTAAAATAAAAATAAAAATGGCATGTTGTTTGTTTCAGTTTAAAATTAAAGTTTGATTGACATGCTGTTTGTCTCAAAGTTTGGATGGCAAGTTGTATGTTTCAGTTTTTAAAAAAGTTTAAATGGCAGATTGTTTGTTTCAATTTAAAATTAAAGTTTGAATGAGTTGCTATTTGTTTTTATTTTAAATTAAAATTTTTGTTGATTTGCTATATGTTTTAATTTAAAAATAATTAAAATGCCAGTGATTTGCTGAGTGTTCAAGATTAAATAAAAATTTAATTTTGTTGCTATTTATTTTAATTTAAAATTAAAGTTTGAATGGCATGTGTTTTGATTTAGTTTAAAAGTTAAAGTGTAAATAAGTTACTGCTTGTTTTAATTTAAAATTAAAGTATGAATAAACATCTATTTGTTTTAATTAAAATTAAAGTTTAATTGAGTTTCTATTTGTTTTAAATTAAAAATAATTAAAATACAAGTGACTTGCTGAGTGTTTCTGTTTAACAAAATGTGTGAATGACACTTTGTTTGCTTCAGTTAAAAAATTAAAGTGTTAATGGTATGTTGTTTTTTTTTTAAGTTAAAAAAAGTTCGAATGAAGTTCTGTTTATTTCAATTTAAATAAGTTAGAGTGACAAGCATTTGTTTCAGTTTAAAATTAAAGTTTGAATGAAGTGCTGTGTGTTTAAGTTTAAAAAAAGTTTGATTCATATATGGTTTGTTTCAGTATAAAAATAAAAGTTTGAATGGTATGTTTTAGTTTTTTTAAGTGTACGTGAGAGTTGTTAGTTGTTACGGGGTTTAAAAAAAACATTCATTCGCAATCCAGAAAAGGCATAACGCGGTCGTGTCGGCCATGACTGGTCAGCCTGGTGGCAGTGGTGATGGATGCAATCGCATCCACTGCTGTCTTCGTGGACTTTTGTCCCGCCTGTTTAGAATGTTAGGCTAAATGCCAAAAAAAAAAATGGTGTATATACAAAACATTGTGTATTTAATATATTTAAAAAATTGAATTTTAAAGTTTCACCTTTTAGAGTTTAAATTGTCCACAGTTTTAACGTACCCTTTAGTGATGGTGTACATACGAAATATGGAAAACAAATGGTTAAATTTATTTAAAAAAATTGAATTTTAAATGGTCTGCTGTTTTGGCGGGCCCTTTAGTGATGGCGTAAATACCAAACATTGTATATTAAATGGTTTAAAAAATAGATATCAATAATGAATCAATAGTCTCCTTTAAAATAAAAAATACTGCATCGTGAATCTCATGTATTCGAACAGGGACGGGAAAAGGGAGTAAGAAATTAAATTTTTGGATATGTGATAGGGGATTTAGAGCATTAGTTTACTTTGGCACCTGGATATGCTATAGGAAACAAATGGGGTATTTTACAGTTTATTCCGTTTTCGGTTTGGATACGCCATAGGAAATTATTGGGTGTAGATCGAAATTCCCCTCCATCCCCCCCACCAACAAAACAAACCATCACGACTCGTTTGGATATGCAAGTCGGAACAAATGGGGCGTGGCACCAATTTCCCCCCTTCCGGCTTGGATACGTGATTTCGTCCTTTTCGGTCCTGTGTGTTTTGTCACCTGGATACGCAAAGGGAAAGTTTTGGTAAAAACAAGCTTTTTCAAGGTGGGCTTGATACACATATGGAAACTTTGTATTTTATTTATGCTTTTTTCAGGGCCGTTGTTGGATACGTAATTGGTGGTTTTTCGGCTCGACTTTTTGTATCATTGGATACGCAATACAATGTTTTTGAGCAATTTAGATATGCAATACGAAACAATCACCGGTCTTTTGTATTTTTTACCCACAGATCCCTGGTAAAGCTCTCGAGTTCCAGCCAAATAGAGTTGGAAACTGACACAGAGGATGAGGAGGAAATGGACGAGATGCTTTCGGCTACAGAAAATAATGAGTCATCAGTCTCTTCAGTCCCTGATCCATCAACCTCTTTGTTTAAATTCATGTAATTATCATTTATTATAATTATTTTTTCCAATGTGATTGTAATTATATTTGGGAACAATAAATTATTTTTGTCAAAAGCAATGTTCGAAGATCGCGAAGGCAGAGATCTACAGTCGTTCCCTATCAGTTGAGACCCTAAACATCTTCCAGCGTCTATCAACAGAGATGTGCAAAGCGCAAATCAATACCCGACACCAATCATGCAAAGTAAAACCAGGCACCGAGTAAGTGTTCGAGACAAATATCAACAACGGACGTGCCCAACATCGAAGAAAGAATCCTAAACCAACCATGGCGACTGGTGATATTTCTGGTCGTGAATTACAGCGAGGAACAAACGAAAATACTTGTTATAACCTTAGGGTGAGTGAGTGAAGAGATTTGGGCGGCTCTTAACAGCGAGATCTTGAGAGCCGATTAGGGTTGTTGAGGTGAGTATGTAGCAGTGCCGGAATGAGAGGGGAGGGGGAAACGGGAGATCCCCAAGAAAACCCGCCGACCAATGGCATCGTCTAGCACGATTCCCACTTGCGAAAATCCGGTGACCAGGCTGGGGAATGAACCAAGTTCGCCTTGGTAGGAGGCCGCCGTTATAACCTTAGAAAAACAGACCAACGAAAGTATCAGAAATATTGTTCTGATTTTATATTATGAGTAACCTGTACATGTTTATATACAAAAAAAATAGAACTTTTTTTTACATTTTTATGGTTTGATTTAATAGAATATATATAAGTTATTATTTACAACAAATTATTTACATTCTTATTTAGGATTTTGCCCCATGTTTTATTAAAATGTGACCAATTTCACTCGTAGTATCCCACATAATAGCAGTTTCGCCATATATGTCCTCGGTATTTAGGAAATCTTCAAAGTTTGTCTTATCATTATCCAGTGCTTGTTTTATATAGTCTTATATACACAAAACGATCGATGTATTTTTACCATATGCAGCTTCGTGTAATACAGTACTGTTATCATATAACATAAACAAATCATTGGCACAATTTTCCAGTAGACAATCTACAACTTCCACGATGCCATCTCGGGCCACAAAATGCAGTAACAAGTCCTTTTCCAAGAAAACTGGGTCACATAAACTTTTCTCAAATACGTAATGCACAATGTTTTCGCGATCTTCATTAGTTGCTTTCACCAATAATTTCAAGTGTTTGTAAAACCCTTCTATTAGCTCGTCTACTGTTTGTACTAAATACACAATTACAGGCCAGTTTAAAAAAAAATAATTTACATGCCCTAATACGTTGATACCATCTGAATCTTTAGCCGAAACATTGACTCCTGCTATTACGAACTTTACAATTTCCAAATTCACTACCACTGCCTCTCGTTGAATTGGAGATTTACCACTTTGATATTTTTCTTTAAAATTTACATTTATCTGCTTCATTCGCACAAGTTCATCTAGCTAACCGCGATAGGCAGCTAAACTCATAGGTGACAGTTCCTCCTCGCTAATAAAGTCTTGTTCATCACAATTGACTCTCCCGGTATTTTCATTCTGTAATTCGCAGAGAACTAATGTGTGGTTTTTGTTCAATCATCTCATTTTTATATGCTCATTGTAAAATATTTTTTATTTTTTTTTATTGGCTAATAAGAAATGTAAATTTCTTTATATAGTATCGTGGGTTTTACCGACTTTGATAAATCGAATAAAAATATATTTTTAAATTTGACTTTCCCATACGCGATTAATCTCAGATGAAAATACATTACTAGCATATATTAGCACGATCTTGTCAATTAAATGAGTATAGTGTAAAAAAAAATTAAGCTTATATTCATGTGAAATGTTAAATTTTTTTATGTAAACTACAGATGGATACACGAGAGAGTAGTTTGACTCGTGCTCTCGACTTCAGTAGTCGGATAATCGGAGATAGTTTTCGTTTATCGAAGTTACCTAATAATGCAATGACTATTGACGAAACATATTTTATAGTGTGTAAGTTGACCGAATTGTGAGATTTGTGGGTGATTAATAGTTTGAGGTAACACCCTACGTATGAAAAAATCCGGAGTTTTTCTGAGATAGATCTGTCGAATAGTAAGTTTAATTTCGTGTGACTGAGTTATTTTTTAATTCGTTTTTAGTTGGTCGTCTTCGCAAATTTGTATTGTAAAATGTCTATCACGGGTCCTGATTTAACTGGAATGTATTTTTCAACACATTAGCAAAGACTTGTATTTTTGTTTCAAAAGTGAAGGCAATCCCAGTATTTGTTTGTTATAGGGGGATATATTTCTGTCTTATCCCCAAAAAATATTTACACGCGTAGTGTTATCCCAAATCCTGGCCCGTTAGAAAAGAACTGCTCTAAGATAACAGCTTAAACTTCATTAATTTACCTTTTACTTTGCTGTTTTTTGGGATTCGGAAATATCGGTGCATAAGGAACATTTTTCTATGTAATTAAGTCTAAACCCCACATATATACAGTAGAAATATTTCAAGTTTATTTACCTACCTTCTTCAGAATGCGTGGTTAACCTGCCACCAAATATTAACAATGTTCCGAGTGCCTAGGAAGGTGCCCTGGATGGCTCGCGCAGGGGGGGGGGGGGGGGGTGATGCGTTATGCGGGATCATGTAATTTGAAGTCAAGTCTCTCCACTCCACAAGTTCTGCTGGTAGTTGAGGAAGGGGGGTTCCAAGGAATCACGTCATTTCAATACCTGGCATACTGAGGTTCAGCGTACCGCAAAGTTAGCGGTAAGATATCCAGTGGCCAGTGTTGGAAGGGCGGTGGTAGAGGGGAGACCTATGAAATGACGTCACGCCATTCGTTTTGAACGCGACTTCTTACATCACATGTCACGTGACGCGGCAACAGAGCTGCTATCTCTTATCAGCTTGTCAAACCGCACACTCCATGCTATTTGGTAGCCATTTAGAACTCAGCTTACCTCGTAAAATTTTAAAATCACACTTTTAGTTTATTTTTCGGGATATTATTTCCACCAAACTTAAGATTTTTACAGCAAATATTAAATAATTATTTTTTAAAAATAAAAAAAATAACACATTACACTCCTTTAGTAGTAAAATTATGCATAAGACGGAGTTTTAAAGCAGTTTTAACACACCTACAGCCACTCCACATTCGTGCATTAAGTTGTATTATGTTTTATAATTATTATTAGCAAAGCCATTCTCTAATTTTTCAATTTGATATAATATTTATACATAATATACTTAATACATAATATACTTTTAACAAATATTAAAATACATAATATACTTTTAACAGATATTAAACTTATTTTCATCAACACAAACTTCGTTTATATTACCTCATAGTGATATACATAAAAGTTAAAAAGCTTGTTTTCAGTTAGAGTAGCTGCAACCCCGCATAATGATAAGCACTTACTTAAGCACAGTTATAGTAACAAGGCGAGCTCAATTTGATTTAATTATCCTTGTTACTATCGCCACGAGTTAATATTCAGCCAATCAGAAGCCCCGATATTTTTACTATGTTATAAAATGAAAAACTTATTTACGAATCAAGAAAGTGTATATTTTGTCTTTATTTCTCGGGCTAAAGTTTTATTTTGTTTATATCTGGATAATCGCAATCATTGAAGTTTTTTTTTTACATTTTTAAGCAACGTTAATAGTAAAAATTGAAATGAATATAATTTATAATTTTAAAAACATCTCAGATCACTCGAAAAGATATATTTTTGACAAAAAACCACTACCAACTATAAAAACCCTTCATTTCTTTGGTACAAATGTAGCAACATAAATAAACTAATATTATTATTGTTAGCTAGGCCACTATGCACGACGAGGTAAATGTCATATGAGTTTGTTCATTTGATGGGTTTTCATACCGTGTATATGGTCGAAAATCGTAACTCGTGGATATCTGTTAAGAGTGATAAAGGGTTAAATTTATACTTTTGGTTTTTATGAGAATTTTTTATTAAATTTAATTAATTATTTATTTATCTACAATTTCTCGCGAGATGTAGTAATATTTGCGATTGTAGCAAATTACAAGAAAAGTAAGTATGTTAGACAATTGTGTTTTAAATACCTAGGGCAGAGTTACATTGTGAAAAATAAACAGACGAATAATTATATTTGTCATAAACACAGTTCACTATTAAAACACATAAATTTTACATGACCAATATTTACAATCACACACAAACCAGCTAATATTAATGACAATAAAATTGCCATATTTTTTTTCAGAAATTTAACTAGTGACTAACGACATATGTAACAGTAAATTTATTCCTGCTGTGGAAACATACATTTATCACACCGTAACTCACCTGGGTAGGTTTAATAAATACAATATGTAAACACTTATTGTGGTAATTTGAAGTAGTTTTCAAAGCATGGGAAATCAACACCTTGTCTACAAAAACAACGAAATGCAATGCCACACCACTAGTCACTCGCTTGTCACCATGTCTGCCAACCTTTTGAAACTATCTCATATCAACACTATTCTAATAAATATCCCACCATCACATTTAAGAAAGTATACCAAGGGTTGATTTCACCAACAAGGGATAAACTAAGTTCCAGTAAAGCGACGTTAAAGATTAAGTGTCTTTTAAGGATGTTGAGTTGTTTCACTATTATAAAATTCATTTTTGTAAGCACATCATGGCTAGGCATTGTTTAAAAGAAGCAAGTTGTAAATATTCTCATGTTGGTAGTGGTGTGTTGTGGCCATGTAACTAAATGAATTTATGAGAATTATTTCAAAGGAAGTAAAAAATAAAACATTTTTTTCCCTGAAATATTGTGTTTACTTTTGTTATGAGCAAACAATCCCTATCAAAATATTTATTTTTTAATAAAAAATTCAAGCATTATAATTTGACTGATGAATGTAAAGAATCAATTAAAACAGATGTCACTGCATATACGAAAAAGATATGTGTATTCGATTTGATTAATTAACTATGTGTACTGAAATTTCTTTATATTAAAATTACGTACGTTAATATATAACTTTTTATTTTTTTGAGGCTAATTTGTTATAGTGGAAGTGATGTGTTGTTTTGCAATTCTGAGATATTTTGTGATCTCATTTTTATTAATTATCAGTGCTAAGTGTGATTTTTCGCAACAAAAATTACAATGATCCATATAGGCCTGGGCTGTTTTTTAACTAGTCAGAATATTAGTTGTCTTATATTTTATCTATAGTCCATTCCCCACTGCAAGAGACTTCGTCGGAGCCCTGCAAAATATCTACTTGCAGGCCAATTTTGTATCCTTCTGCCAAATGAAAACAAACATTGCCATGTGACTGCATGTAGCATTTGTCAGAATCAATGTTTACATTCCCTTGTGTGTCTACATGTGTTCGTATACTTTCGCTACACCTAGACATAAATATTGAACCGTGACTTCTACTTTTATACCTGTCAAATCTGTTGTTTACTGTTTACAGCCTTCGAGAAATTCTTGTCATATTCCAAAAACCATTCCATACGAAAATTCACAATTGTGGGCCTATAATATTATTTAGGTCAGCTTTATGACATTTTAAAATTTCCTGAATTGGCTATAGTTCTTACGGTTATTATACATTGTTAACATTTTTTTTTTCATGAAATAGCACATTACATGTAATGCACTCTAATATTTTGCGGCGACTGTGTTTAACACTGATACAACTGCATGGTAAAGAATTGAAGTATTTTACCTGTTGTTATTGATATGTGTTGGGTTATTTCTTTAAAAGGACTGCCTCAGTTGGAATAGATATTAAAAATAAGGAACAACCAGTAAAACGAAAGAGACACATTAAATTCAAGAACGCAACTCGTGTGGCTTATTTTTTGTCATAAAAACTTAAAAGATAGTAGTGAACATGCACACAATTAAGCCTACCATAACTTTTATTCCGCTCATGTTTCTATGTATTACTACTTAATGTTTATTAGGATTATTGAAATTTATCTGTCTGGGCTAAGTATTTTGTTGGGACTGTGGCAAATCATTTTCACAACAACTGTGTTTCAAACACCCAGGGAAAAGGTACAACATTGTGTTAAATAAACAGATGTGGATGTATATAATTAACTTCGTCATAGAAACAGTTCACAGTTAAAATGTATAAATAGTGCACATCAAATATTTGAAATCATGCACACTTATAAGGTCAGCATAACGAGCACCACACAGCAACATCACGCCCTTTCACATCAAATGGTTAATGAAACACACATAAATATATATATTATTGCCGCAGAAACACAGATTTATCACAACATCGTAAGATGTCTAGGTAGGTTAAAAAAAACACAATGTGTACAAACATGATGAGGTAATTTGAAGTATTTTTCTGAGTAAGAATAATTTATGCTTCGTGTGGCAAAAAGCATCACGCCATGTCAAGGCTTGCCACATCTGCCAACATCAGGTGGTATCCATCCTGCCATCATATCTAAATATATTAAAATAAGTATCCAAACATTACAATCTCTTTTCAGTTGTAAATTAAAAATTAAAAAATTATCATTTTGCTGTAATAAGTATGAAATATGCTATAATTGAAAACATGTACAATTCACTGTTTTTCCTGTGATGCGAAACTTCCCAAGTGTGAGTGAGACAAAGAAAGAGAGAGAGCGATAAGCCTCGCCCAGCCGACAGTTGCTTCCTCACTCGATAAAACAAACACTGTGCTGCTATGGCCTACACACAATATTGTGTGCTGTTATTTTAAACTGTAAAATGAATTATACTGAAGAATACTAAAAAACTAGGTAAAATTATATTTTAACTGTGAACTATTTTACCTGTCGTTGCCTACACGTCGTTGCTCTCACTGTTGTTAATTCATATTTAATACAAAATAAATATTACATGTTACAGAAGATACTAAGGTAAAGTTTCATTTATTTAATAATACAGTTCTCTAAAGTTAAGTACAGTGATATATATTTGTGGAATACAGGTTATTGAAAAAAAAAAAAGGTAGACATGTAATACTTAGAGTAATTTTTCAAAGGGTCGTTTTCAAAAGTATCTTCCAGTCGGGAATGGACTATACTCGGGTAATGTTTTAGACTCGTTACATATATTTACATATCTTTTGTCAAGCATTTATATTTTCTGTGCTTTATAAATATAATATGTAACTTTAATGTTACATTTTAAAATGAATCTGTTCTCTTGTTTAGGTGCTGATTAAAAATTCCATAAATATAATATATATTCCATATAAAAATCATATTACCCTAAAAAAAAACATCTCTGGGTTTACATTTACTACAAGACCATCCCGAAGTTTTCTACTTAATATAACTGTTTCATGTTTTATGTATGGAATTACTTCTATGTTTTAAAGCTTCTGTACAAGGTTTCGTTTGAATCATTTGTTTTTAATAGACTTTTTCAATGGCAGTAGTGACCTTTGTTGAAATTTTGAAATCCTTTTTTTTTATATTGTTCACAATACATCCTTTATGCACTATGAATTGTCTCGCCGATAATATTTCAAGCAATTACACTATCAAGAAAATACAAATCCCCATTTAGCATAGGACGATGAATTAATATGTTGCCTTTTATCACTAAACAGAATTGAATTTTCTGAATTTGTGATAGTTCTTGATAATAACATTGACTATATTCATGTGTACTTTAGATATGCCTAGTGCCCAAATTTGAATAAATATGATTATCACCGATCATGCCTGTATGGCAGCTTTAATTAAGTAATCGTTAAACATTTCTAAATCAAAACAAAGTCGAATGTGTGCAGAACGTGTACTGCAAATATATCATGTGTAGTAAAACGTAATTATACATGGGTTATATTATATTCAGTCTGTAATGTAGTCAAAGTAAAAAAAAAATATATATTTTTACATATCAAACATACAGGCATAAGGTAGACACATTTTCACTGTAAATATTGCGCAGTGTAGTGAAGGTAATTTTTTTTTTCCATTTATTTCAAATACTTCCGTAGCTTGTGTGTACTCTACTTAATAACATCATATTTTATCAATCAACTACCTGCATTTGCATTCAATTTTCTATGTCATATATTTTTGTTTTCGACCATCATCATAGGTGATTTTTCAGAAAATAATTACTTGTCCCAGACTCAATAAATTTGATATATAATAATTTCTTATTTTTATTTATAAAAGAGTGTAATTATAAAACTAAATACTTTATCACACATTTGGGGTTTCTACACACAGCGTTTTCAGTAGCAGCCATTTTCCTTTTAATTTGTTTACAATGATTTAACCAGAGATTAAGGAGATTGTCATCTGATTTTGACAGCCTAAATGCCTTTAATGCATAATGTTTTATATACGATACAGCTGGAGTGTTCGATTTTAATTTGTATGTAAATTAATTAAATTATAATAATTATAAATCTTTTAATGTCGACATTATAAATATCTTATGTAAGCAACAGCCAACCTCATTTTCACAATGATTGGGTAGCGTACTGGTTAGCGCTCTAGACTCATGCTCCAATGGGTTGTGAGTTCTAATACCAGCATATGCACTTTAAATTAAAAAAAAATGTACATGTCATGGATTGCTCGATCTCCCTTCGCCGTCAGGAATAATAAAAATATGGCGACGATCCACCAGAATGGTAAAACAATGGATTAACAAGCCGTTCGATGCTCGTACGATGGAGATGATTTCGAGTTTGTCCAAACTGTTACTGAATCATTACCACTGAAAATCGTATGACGAGACAAACGTCAAATGTGTTTGTTCATTTGACTGGTTTTCATACTGTGTATATGGTTGAAAATCGTAACTCTTGGAACTATGTTAAGAGTGATGAAGTGTTAAAATGTGTTGGTGAAAAAAGCCATATATATCTATTTTAGTTAAGCTAAAGTTTAAAAATACTAAAAAATAATTTAAATTAAATATAATTGTAATCAATTATATTATTCACAATTTTCAGGTGTTTAGACATCGTAGATATCTACATAAAACACTTAAAAAATATTAAAAAGTAATTTTAAAACAACTAATGATAAAAAATAATAGAAATTAGTAACTTTTTAGTGTGTGTTTCATATATGATACGTTTGGATGACTTGATTTTGTTTGTATGTCAATTAATTAAAGAATAATCATTTAAAAAATAATCTGAATCGATTCATTCGAATTAGATAATTATGAGATTATCCCAGTGTTACTTTTAGGCCTATAAATAAGTACTTTACAAAACATGAAATAATCTGTTTGTACAGGTATTCACACTTCTTTCTCGTTTTTTTCTTTCTGGTAAGTTTTCACTAAGCTTTCATTTTTACAGCAAAAAGTAAAGAATTAAGTTCAAAAAATGTTTTTCAACACTAATTAAACACCCTCAGTATATTTTATATTCTGCTGAAGTCTCTACTAAAAGTATACTTCTGGCCCAAATTTCAGTCATTCATCAGAATAAAAACATTCGCAAACTAAACCCATAATAATTTCACCAAATACCAATTTAAATTAAAAATTTAAATAAATCTTACTTAAAAGCCCCAGCTTTCACCAAACAAAGAAGTTACTATATTATCACATATTTATTTAATTTAAAATAAAAATTAAATAAAATCTTGCTCCCTAAATTTTTTTTACTAAAATGTGATGTTACCTTATAAAAATTATTAATATTTTATATATCATTACTTACATATATATGTATACACACAAAATGTAATGAGATATATTTATTAGTTAACTTAACTCTCTATATTTACCCCATTGCTTTTACTCAATAGGTGGTAAGGGGATAATGTTTCCCAGATAGATTCTTTTCACTGACTGAAATGTGTTTGTATGTATATATATATATAATTCAGTCAGTGAAAAGAATTGATCAGGGCAACGTTACCCATTCCCTTATCTAGCATAAAATGATTGGGGTAAATATAGATTGTTAACTAATAAATACACCTTATTAAATTGATATTTGTAATCTTATTAAATATTAATATTT
This sequence comes from Dryococelus australis, assembly GCA_029891345.1. Taxonomy (NCBI): domain Eukaryota; kingdom Metazoa; phylum Arthropoda; class Insecta; order Phasmatodea; family Phasmatidae; genus Dryococelus; species Dryococelus australis. Next base: position 304,721,795 of record CM057009.1, on the reverse strand, counting down.
AATATTCAATAAAATATATTTATTAGATAACTTACCTATTCGTACTTACCTTCTCCCTTTTGTTCTTGGAGTGGAGAATTAATTCCATATTCATCGTTTATCATTGACTGGTGTCTCTTACCAGATTTTGTACTTATATATGCAAACTGGTAGGAGGGGAAGGGAAGGGAAATGAAACAGTGCAATCTGATTGGTTGTTGGAAGTGTGAAAGGGGGAGGAATGTCGATCATATAGCACTTTGGTGAAATCTCACAGAACTAAACAACTTACCCACTAGTCTCTATGTAATTAATTAGTATTCAAAGTTGGTCTTGTATGGATTCTGGGAAGAGACTTCAGTTGCTGGAAGAGAAGTGATCGGAGAAACACGTCCTCTGCTCCAAACAAATAAAAAAGTGTGTGTATATATATAATTTTAATTAAAACTTAAATATAATCTTGCCCTCCCTCCCTACTTTCGCCTGGCCTCGCCATCATGATGTTACTGTAACTTTTATCTTTCATTCCGGTATTGCTCTATACTCATTTCAATCACTTTTATATCTTCACTCACTCATTGGAGGTTGTTGTAGAAATAAAATATAGTAGTGTAATGTTGTGTTTCACATAAGTTTAAATTGTTATGTTACCTTGCTCTCCAAGAAATGTAAACACGTTGCATTATTATTTGCATCACTCCACGAATGTATAAATAAAACCAAATTTTATTTATAATATAAAAAAAAAAGGATACTCACTGGAGAGCATTTCGTTTTGTATGCCTGTTTACCATTGCGATGGTACTAGTACTAGACTTTACATTTAATCTGGCAGTGCAAATATTGTTGTGTCCAAAAAAGAATTCTAGGTGTATCAGTATGTTAGCTTGATGCTACTAATGAACCTCTTGCTTTGTATGCTTGCCATCATTGAAATGATGGTATTTGTACCTGATGTTGGAATAGGTGTTACACCTCTACAAATGGTGTTGGTATCAACATTCTACTTATATCAGTATGTTAGCATGAGTAGATATTTGGCTATATTCGGCTTGAGTATTGAAATATAAAAAAAGTTTATTATGAATATTTAAATGTGTATTAAGAAAGCCTGTTAACATGGCATTAAAATAATAATGTAATGTATTTACATTGTTTGGTGCACCAACAAGTAGCTAAAGGTGTTAAGAGGTTAAATTAAGATATCAAGAATTATATAAAGGACTACCTAGTTAATTAACAAAAAAAATTCTGCTGTTGAACCAACGAGCTGTTGTGTGTAAACAGAGTTGCACTGATGACTGGCCAGGGAATGAAGGTAACAAATACAAGGGATTGGATTATATGAAATTTAATTATTTATTTACAACAAAATTACTGTTTTGCAAGTGATAATAGAATATTATAAGTTCTATCACTTTTATCAAAGTGCTTGTCCAATTTTGTGTAAATTCCTTCAGTCGCCTTTCTGACAACTTTTCATTGGTCACATATACCTTTATTGTTGAAAAGGATTTCGAAGTGATGAGTGAATAGGGCACATATTCTTGGTACGTTACATCGATGTATGAGGGCTTGATCATGGAAACTGGCCTGTTTGTTTTATAGATAAACATGTTTATGAGAAGCATTATACTGAGAAGTTGGATTTCCAAAATATCTTACCCTGGTGTAAATTCTGGTACGTGTCGAGTTAATAATATGCTGCCCAATGGAGGGGTCGCTTTGCTGTGATTACCCAGTTCCACCTTGTCGAGCAAATGATCAACCAGTGGGCTATTGGGATTGAACTGACTGTATTGGAAAATTTTCACAATGGGAAGCAATCGACCAATCATGGCCATGTCCACGGCCGAAAGTATTTTCTGCCTGGTGATTATGGGTTTAGTAGATATTGGTAATTCGACCGACTTGTTCGAGTACATAAATCTAGTAGGCATGCATCCAATGTTACAAAACACTTCGAAGCAGCTAGCATTGAATGAGTCCAACTCTTCGATGCATACACATGTGTTGTGACTCAAGGTGACTGATAGGGGATTGTGATTGTTGTGTGGGATCTTGGCAGAATACAATGCAAGATGGCTTGGGATACCCATGTTGTGTAGTTTGAAAAGAATATCCAAAAGTATGTTTTTTCCCACACCCATCTTACCGCAAAGTACAAGGAAATTCTGCATCTTTTTACGTCGGAAATTCTAAGATGCCATAAACTTCATTAGGGAGACTATCAAGCCCATGTTGAATTCTCCATACAGGATAATGAATATAAATCAAATGTTCACATGGTCCAAGTACTCTGTGAGTAACAAGTCCTCTTTGGGTGTGTTTGGTACTCTTTGGGAAGATGTTCAAATATTTGTACCAAATTGTACAGTTCTTTGAGATGACCTCACTTCCCCCACTCCCACTTTCAACAACCAATCAGATTGCACTATTATATTTCCCCTCTCTACCCCTCCTTCCAGTGTGACTATATAATTACGAAATCTGGTAAGAGACGTTAGTCGAGTATGAGTGATGAACATGGAATCAACTCTCCCTTCCAATAACAAAAAGGAAAAGGTAAGTTATCTAATAAATATACATTATTAAATATTAATATTTAATAATAATACATATTTATTCTAATTAAATATGAATATTTAATAAGGTATATTTATTAGATTAACTTACCTTTTTATCCTTACCTTAATCCTTTTGCTTTGGGGAGTTAGGGAGTTCTTTGTTCAGCTCTCGCCCTCGACTGAAGTATTCTCTCACCCTCGACTGAAGTCTTTTTTCAAGATTTTGCTCTCATATAGGTCAAATTTGGTAGCGTGTATGGAAGCAAGATCATGGTGTAATCTGGTTGTTAGGTAAAGTGGTGGGGGTAAAGGCATATCGATCATGGAGCAAACTGTTGAATTCATGTGGAACTAGACATACTTAACCATTTGTCCGTTTACAAGTAATCTGTACTCATAGTTATATTAATAACATTTAAACTTCTGTCCATTAAAAAACCTTTGTCAAAATATAATGTTAGACGAACTTTGAATACTATAACTATACACAAGTTACCAAAACCAATCAACTGATAAAAATTGCTTGATGTCATCGACTTCATGTCATCTTAGTCCACTTTCATGTCGTCTTAGGTCCCCATTGCATTATACCGATGCTAACACCATCGACTTCACATCATCTTAGGCCACAATCACATTAAACTGATGCTGATGCCATCACCTTCATATTTTCTTAAGTCAACACCATTACATTAAATGTAGCTTGACTTTCTCTGTATATTATATATGTATATATATATATATATATATATATATATATATATATATATATATATATATATATACACACACACACAAATTTCAATTTGTGGATATTTTTTTTAGTTTCTATTCATGGATTTTTTTATTTTAACAAAACTAATTTTTTTAATGGGTTTAGTCGACCAACATTTGCTCATATTTACTAGCCAGATTCGTGGAAATGTCAAGAATACAAGCATCAACAAAACAAACTCTGCATCATTTATACCAACACCATATTCTCGATCGAGCAACAACATACACATGTTACCACTAACATCAAATTCGCAGCATCGACCATCATGATAATGGTTTCATCTCAGTTTATCCTAGATGATGTTAGTGATGTTGATGCTGCTTCCCACATCATTGTACCTTCAATTTTCACAAAAATTATCACCTTTTTTTTTCCTTTTTTTTCTCCAGTTTCGTAACTTTCGATTTGGCATTGTATGAAATACCAACTGGTAATGACTCGATTTACCAAATGGTCGACTTGCTTTTTTTTGTTTTCATTTTTGAATGCAGTCATTTGTAAGGTCGATCTAAATGTGTCTTTACCTCCTTACTGCTAACGAAACTGTACACTCTGATATGATTGAGCTTACATGGAGCTTCGGGACATTGTCAAATCAACGGAGCCACTGTTTCGACCAACGTTCCGTTGTAGGTGTGTAAAATGTTGACAATCTTGCGTTCTCATTACTGAGCAAGTTGCAGTTTCTGTTCTGTTTTGCTTTCATGTTCGAGTGCAAATAATTATTCATGTTCTGATTTCCAATGTTCCTGTTTGGCACTTCTTTCGCGTTCGAGTGCTAATTGTCTTTCTTGTTCAGATTTCTGACATTCTTGTTCAGCTTTCTGACATTATTCTTCAAATGAACACATCAACCTGTTCATTTGACTAAACAAAGTTTTATTTGTCCTTTGAAGTAATTCAGTTTGATGACTGCCGAAATATTTTTTTATAGTCTCGATATTTCAATAACATGTTTTTACTAAAGAATACAATCTTCATATTTCGATTGCCTTTTCAGTCTTCATCAGCATTAACAAACTTTCATAATCTGTAACACTCATCACATAGTACCATTATTTTGGAAAATATTTGTCACAAATTTCTTTATACTGGATGCTAGGGTTATTTTTCAATAATATTGATACATCTTTTTATTAAATAATTGCCTGAGTAACCCATCCAATTTAACAATGCTTCATTAATTAAAACTTTTTGATTTTGTTCAATCCAGAAAAATCTATTTCACTTGTTTTCATCATCCAAACTTAAAAGTTTGCATACTTCATTCACACTCAAGTTGATGGAACTTTTATCCACTAGTGTTTTCACATCGAGATCAACCAGTGACAATGCCATCTCAGACAATGTGAATGCTCACACACTCTTTATTTAATAAAGGGATGCATAAAACATAAAAATATATACCTTTTTTTATGTCTGTCATCTTAGAGATATGTGATACACCATAACCCAAGTCGTCAAACAAATGTGACAGTCATGAGATGTTTAAGGTTCCGATAGTGTAAACTCTGTGTGACATCAATACCTAAGTCGATGTTGAAAAATTGCATTTTTGTACAATAAATATCATTTTTGGATTGTGATGTCATGTGATATCGACACACTAAGGTGACGAACAAGTATGACATCATAACATAAGTCGATGAATGATTGTGACGTTATGCAGTATGGTTGCTACATTAAGTCAATGATTGAGTGTGATGTCATAACCTAAGTCGACATTGAAAGATTGAATTATCATATTTAAACAGTCATATTATAGTTTGTGTGACATCATAACACAGGAAAGATTGAATGTTTGTACATTAAAAATAATTTTAGGATTGTGATGTCATAAGACACCAACACACTAAGGTGATGAACGAGTGTAATGTCAACCCAAGTCAACAAACAAGTGTGGCATAATAACCTAAGTCGATGAATGAGTGTGACATCTAAGGTTGCACAAAGGGCATCTAAGGTTGCCCAAAGTATGTCTAAGTTTGCACAAGAATTATCTTTGTGTGACATTATAACCTAAGTCAACAAAAGAGCGCATCCTTCATTTGATGTTTAAATTATAAAACAATATTAATATATTTTTCTTTATTAAAAATAAAACAAAGAATACAAACAATAATGCTCAACTATACAACATTTGTTCATTTTCACTAGCTAGATCATAATCGGGGTTTACCGACACCTCATGAATACACACATCTACTAACTGTATAAATTTATCATCATTAATACCAGCACAATTATCATAATTTTATTATAAATGCTATAACATTAACATGCAAATATTGCCTCAAACATAAAATTCGTAATTGAAACTATGATTTTTGTTCAATCTGAATTTCTCTTTTACAACATTGGTGCTATTTACACTGTTGCCCACATCATCATACACCTTCAGTTTTCTCAAAGACTACCACTTGTTTTTTGCTTTATCTTTGCCAGTTTGTAAACTATCCACTTGTCCACGAATTTAATACCAACTGGTTTTTATGTGATTCGCCATATTTTTTGAATGGTCATTGTCTTTATTCTTGTATGTGGTAATTTTCAAAGTAGATCTAAAGTGTCTCATGCACCATCACGATTTTCGAAATGGCACACACTGATGTGATTGAGCTTACACTGTGTTTTAAGGTATTCTAATACTGAAATAACTATCAGTCATTACAAATGACACAACTTGTAAAATTTATCTCAGTACCGACTGGTTGTCACTTATTGTATATAAAATGTTCTCCAAAGTGAGGAGAATATTTAATGCTGATTAGTTGGTCGAAAATCGTGATGCCAGAAAAAATTGTACATAGTGTAGATCACTCAATCACATTTTGTCGCTGAAGTTATAAAAAATACAGCGATGATCCGTCGGAGTGACGAACTGGCAGATTAACAAACCATTCTATGCTCGTGCAATAGAGTTGATTTCGAGTTTACCCGAATTGTTGTAAAAATAATTACCACTGGAACCACTGAAAATTGTCATCGAGCACAACATGCTGTCAACACAGCACACCAAGTCGTCAATGCAGCACACCATGCTATCAATGCAGCACACCAAACCGCCAATGCAGCATACCACTCCCATTTCCAACAAACAATCAGATTGCACCATTTCATTTCCCCCTCCCTTCAACGCCTTTCAGTTTGCCTATATGGGAGTAAAATCTGGGAAAAAAACTTTAGTCGATGGTGAGAGCTGAACGAAGAAACGTCTACCTTCCCAGACCAAGAGGAATAAGTTAAGAGCATGGTAAATTATATAATAAATATACTTTATTAAATATAAAATATTGATATTAATACGATATATAAAATCTTATTAAATATTAATATATATAATCTTACTAAATATTAATATATTATTTATAATCATATTAAATATTAATATAATATAAATTATCTTATAAAATATTAATTTATATAACCTTATTAAAATAAAAATATATTTAATATTATTGAATACTAATATTTAATGAGGAATATTTATTCGATCAATTATCTCTTTGTTCGACTGAAGTCTTTTGTCCAGATTTCACTCCCATATAGGCCAAAATTTGGTAGCATGTATGGAAGCAATAACGGGGCATACACTAATTGATTGTTGAATAAAGTGGTGGGGTAAATTGGAAGTAAGCAATATCATGGTGTGCTCTGATTGGTTGTTGAATAAAGTGGAAAGGGTAATGGTAATTGTAATAAACTCTGATCAAACTCAAAAATTTCTATTTCAATTTTGTTTGACTTGTAAGAAGTTCAGGACAACATAGTGTAAAATGAGCAAGCAAAAAACTTCAATTATGGACAAGTCTGTATAGTTCTGAGAAAAAAATTGTCAGTGAGTGTTGTAATCACATCTGTTTGGTTCTGAGAAAGAAACTTGCCAGTATGTGTTGCAATCACCTTTTCTCCCCCAACCCCCTACTTTTATTCAACAACTAATCAGATTATACAATTTCATTTCCCCCCTATCTTCCACTCCTTCCAGTTGGCCTTTATGGGAGCGAAATCTCGAAAAATCCTTTAGTCGAAGGTGAGAGCTAAACGAAGAAAATCTACCTTCCCAGAGCAAGAGGAAACAAGTAAGTATAAAGATGTATGTTATCTAATAAATATGCCTTATAAAATATTAATATATTATTGTATATTAAATATATAATTTAAAATATTACAAAATGATTTTTAAACATTCACCTTTATGCATACACCCTTTAGTGATGGTGTATATACTAAACATTAAAATATAAATCGTTAAATTTAAAAAAAAATTATTAAAAAGGTCCACAGCTTTACTGTACCCTTTAGTGATGCTGTATATACAACATATTAAAAAACAAATGGTTAAATTTATTTTTAAAAAATTGAATTTTAAAAGGTCTGCTGTTTTGGCACACCTTTAGTGATGACAAATATACGAACCTTGTATATTGAATGGTAAAAAAAATAAATAATTATTAAATATTCTCCTTAAATATAAACAATAATGCATCCTGAATCTCATGTATTCGTACGGGATGAGAAAGGGCATAAAAATTAAATTTTTCGATACACGATATGGAATTTTTTGCAATAGTTACATTGGCACCTGGATATGACATGGGAAACAAATAGGATATTTTTCCATATATTCTGTTTTCGGTTTGGATACACCATAGGAAATAATTGGGTGTAGGTCATAATTTCCTCCCGACTTGGCTGGATATACAAGTCAGAACAAAGGGGGTGTGACTTCAATTTTCCCCCTTCCAGCTTGGGTATGCGATGTCGTCCTTTTTGATCCTGCACATTTTTTCATCTGGATATGCAAAGGGAAACTTTCGCTAAAAACCAGCCTTTTCAAGGTGGGCTGGATACACAGGGGGAAACTTTGTATTTTATTTAGGCTTTTTTCCGGTTCATGGTTGAATATGCTATTGGCAGTTTTTTGGCCGACTTTTTGTATCATTGGATACATAATACAATGTTTTTTTTAGTGATTTAGATATGCAATACAGAACAATCACCTAAAAATTTAACGCTATTCAACACTACATGACCAGCGCATAAAGTAATGGACCCGTGTATGCCAACACGGACGTCTACTCCACATGAGTACCGAAAGTCTACTGGAAATCATCATGTGGGTCTGCTGCCACCAAGTGCAGACTTCTCACATGATGTGATGAAAAAAAAAGTTAAATGCTGATAAATTATAAATATGCGAAATGATGGCATGTGAATACTGATGTTGCTACAAGTTACACATATTGCCCTTTCTTATTAAACTAAAACAGATTAAACACAAAATATCATCAATTAGAAATCACATGAGAAAACATCCCTTACTTCTTAAGCCTTTACCTAAAACACGTGTTTTTGTGGCATGTGTTCATGACTCATGTAATGCATAATTCTGGTTGCATTCATTTACAGGTTTGCAGGAAACTTGGCTCTTTATTGTACACTATGTCACTTTGAATAAAAACATGTAAAAATATAAAATAAGAAAATTGCCACACTATATTTTGTTACTGCGGAAGGCTGTTCTGCCATCTTCATAGACAAATAAGGTGTTACTATATCGGTATCTCCCTTGTTAACATCTTTGAGCCAGTAGGCTCTGCGATTGCAGCATTTTGTGGCAGGCCCCTGCACTAAAACAAGATGGCGGAGGATTTGTGGTGCCATGGAAGGAAATTCAAATTACATGTAAAGGCGAGAATTATGAATTTGAATATATTTGTGCTTATACAGTTGTGATCAAGTTTTTATGCAAATAGTAAAATATTACAGTGTTAAATTAATGTGTAATTACTTCTTTAGGTGCACATCCAGTTAATCTGGTAACGAAAGTACAGCATAAATAATACATTATATATATTTAAATTATACATATATAAAATTGTACATACATAAGTGTATATATATAAATTTATGTTTATAAATATATGTTAAAAATATATTTTAAATATGTATAAAACATTTATATATTAAAATATATATACATATTATAAACACTACTTTTTTGGTGTGGTTTTCTTGCCAAATGAACTATTGAAGTATTTACATAGGTATGCACTTGAACCTATAATGGAATACCAATTGCCCAAAAATAGCTTTGTTTTGTCTAAACATCAACCTAAACCTAACAGTTCTGTAATCATTTACCTAAGTCACAGTTGAGTAGTTTATAACACATTCATGAGTACAAGGCATATGACAATAAAATACAAACGAAAAGTTGCACATGTTCGTGTTTCTGCCAATGACTTACCCAGTTTGTTCTGAGTCACAGTTGTGTCTCATCACAAATAGTTGTTTATGTACAGTTTTCTTTTTTTCTGTTGTGTTAACATATTTCACGAGTGATAATAAAGCTTTTATTTATGTATGTGTGCATAGGTATATATGTATCGGTATGTTTTAACACGTATATTTGTATTTGGAATGTGTTCAAATTCACCTGAAGCCAACTTTTCACATATTTTGTTAGGCCTAAATTATTTATTTATGTTTTAACATAATGAAGTTTCTTACCCTATGTTTAAATTCTTTATATGAAGTGATTGTAAATAATGAGATTTGGAGGGAAACTGATACTCACCTATGCCTGCTATTTTTGAACGTATGAATGATTTCAGGTTACTGGATCTTGCAAAGTCGCTGTAAAGTTAATAAATATTTATTGAATGAAATTAATATTGTTGATATTCTCGGTTATTTAAAAAATGCTGAAGTTAATACTTAAATTTATTTTGTAACATGATTCAGTTTTATTGTTTTTTTATGTGGCAAGCGAGCGCTACTGTAGTGTAGACTGGCACCAAGGAGTTAAGGTATTTGTGTTTTTTTCTCCTTGAGACATCAGGTCTGCACAGCTCATTTAGACAGCTCTGGTTGTTACCATACTCTAGCTATCACTATCTCAGCCCATTTTTGAATGAGAATGGACAATGATTGCATACAGGAGTATTGCGCCAAACATTCAAGAAGGAGGCTGTCTGTTTTGGTCGGCAATGATCTTCTTGAAATAGGCTTGATCAGAATAACACCTTCCTAAATGAACACTCCACAATATAACGATTTTATGTGCCAGGAATGTTGTAAAAGTGCAACGTTGTGGTCTAATGTGTTTGACATTGTATAATAATTTATGGGCAAGTAAGAAGAGGACCTAATTTGCGACAAATTTTAAGATATTTGAGAGTTCAGGCATAAGCCTAATGTTGTCCATGTATGGTAGTATATGTCAACGGTCTAGGACTGGTATACCTAGACATAACACATATTGAGAGAACTGAAAGTTTTTTCTTTTGAACAGTGTACTTGACCAAAATTTTAAGTGCGAGGCTAAGTGTTTTTTTTGTATTTTTGTACAATTTAAGAAGTGCTATAATTTTGTCATGTACTGGAACTTTGCTTAACAATTAGTATACAAGTGGGTATGTCAGATATAGATGCCCAGCAGTGTACTCTGGGATATAAGGGACTCAAATATTTTAACCTCTTCAAGAGCTAGGTGCTCATCACAATTTCAAACTAATTTCTTTTGATTTAAATATTTTTGCCAGGAAAGTATAATTGACTGATTTTTATTCTTATAATTGAAGGATACAGTAATGCTCCATTTAAAGTAAATGCTTAGTTACGCAAACAAATCCAAGCCCACTTTGTAAGATTCCAGATAGACAGTGTATTTTTTTTGGGCTAAGTAGACTGATTTTTTTAACCAAACCTTAATTTTTATTAAACAGTGAAATACATTTTTAATATTCTTTTATTTCAGTCAGTGCATTATCTCAAACTCATCCAAAGAGTGACAAATGTTTATTTCGTACTTTCTTTTGATAAGGAAAAAATTTCATTAAGTTGTCTGGTACAAAGATGTCTATGATGATTAAGTGTATTGCACACACCTGCACTCCAAACGAGAGAGTCACGCAAAGACTTAGCAGATATTTCTTCAATGGCACAGCTAGCTAATATTTCTTTTCTCCACTGACTTGCAGCTCAGTAAAACAAGTGCTACCACTGTTGTCTTTGTTTAAAAGGGCGAAGACAGCATTTAATTTTCATTGAGCAATATTTTCTCACAACAAGGCCTATGTATGATTATTCATATTTACATTAATGTTATTATTTTTCTTTCCCACCATACACCAAACAATAACAAACAACACAAAGCTCACCTAGCCCAGTACTTATTTATTTTCACAATAATCAATAATTCTCTTCATGTTTCTTTGTTGAGCAAGCTAACGACTTATTTTTTTAACATATGTTGACTTGGTGATACTTATACTACTTTAACCATGCCACTGCATAGTGCAACAACTAAAACTAATTAATATGGCAGAATCAAATAATGTTAATGTATCCTTCAATATACTCATGTATTCTGCTAAAGACACATTTCAAGGGCCAAGAAAAATTATAATAATAAAAAACAAGTGTTGAAAAAGTATTTATTTCTTTTCAACATAGTACGACACAATTCATACAACAAATCCATGCAAAGAGACTGGCAATAAACGAAATGGAACAAAACAATGAAATATTTCAAGCTTTTCTCTATTTTTTCACGTTGGCCACTTACTGAAATATCAGTTTTCAATAACAGATAACCATAGTTTCTGCTGGAGCCCTAAAACAACAAAATAAAAATAGTGCAATTCAGAGACAAAATGTGATCAATTGTGCAAGAACAACACAACTAAGAACCTCGAATTACAGTGAGCACTGGAATCCTTAGAACACCTTCCTGGTAGCTGCAGAAAGCTCAATTCAAGCGGTTGCTGCTTTATAATTTAACACATTTTTAAGATTCCCTTGTTAATATTTTGCATTTAACTACAGCTGAAATGAATACAGATTTTCCTATAATCAGAGACCTTGTACGAATCCTCTGATTTTTCCATCAAATTTCGATGATCTTATTTTTACTCTTAATTGAAGCGATGAATTATATTTAATAAATATCTAATAAATGGGCTAAACACCAAAAACTAAATTATTTACAAGTTTCGGATTACACTAAATTGAATTTATAAACAATGTTAATATGTGTATTTATTTTTAAAATGTCGCCAAACTCAGTCTCTTACAATCAACTGGGGTTATATCATTTTACGATGCTGTATTCCACCAGTAATTTTTAAGGGTACAAACAAGTAAATTGTGAAAAACACAAACGTTTCTGCACTTAGAAGTACATAAATGTGACAGTTAGAATGGTCATACAGAAAATAAATAGGCCTGGGTATTTAACACACAGTGGCAAGACGTGATTTAAACATTAGCGTAATCAATTGTGCATGTATGTGTTTTTATAGGTGGCAACTTTTATTACATAAAAAGTGGTGGATTCAGTCAAGGTAAGCCTCATAAATTCAATTAAAGTTAAATGTTTAGGTAAGAAAATTAGAATCCTGTAATTTACTCAGCCATTTGTTTGCATATTAGACTTGGAATATGGATTCATATAGCAGAAATTTGCGATTTATTTTCACCCACATCCCGTGAAACAAAAAACATACGCCACTGATTTTATCCATACCCAAAGTCTTAAGATCCCATATATAGAATGTTTATTGAAATATTTCACTTCCTTCAGAAAAGCCCCTAAAGAACAGAATTACCAAATTCCTTTCCAGAGTGGCTAGCAATACCCTTGTAAAAAATCCTCTGACATTTTCATGTATCTCATTTCTTTTCATTATCAATCTACATTCTAAAAATTAAATTAAAATGTTTATATTACATATTCATCCATCATGAGAGTTATCTCTTGTGATGAATGTTAAATATTATGACATGCGGCCACCAGTTACAGGGCAGCAAGTTCTTGTCGACCTGAGCTGATCGAGACTGTGATATAACGTCGATTGGTTGAGTGTTGCTGTGTAGTTAATGCGTCTGCGATGGAACACACGGGCACAAAGGATACATGGACGTCAGGAACACATCCAACTCACTCTAAACTTAAACCTACAATATGACTTAAATTTATGAGCCTGACCGGTGCCATTCTTCCGACCTCAGGAAAGGATGTCACGATCAATCACAAATATAAGCAGAAAAACTAAAAGAAACAACTTATCTCATTGTGGAAAGTTCTAGACAGCATCCTCCATACCGTGACACACCTCAACCCACACACCCGACCACCACTCACTACCTCACTGGCCTCACTCCCCTCCTCTTCATGTCCTGATATTGCTTTTAATTGTCTCGCCACGCCTCGGCCTACAGCCAATCAGCGGGTGGTATCTCCCCTCTGGTCTGAGCCAGACCTTGAAGGAGGCAGGGTACTACATCCCCCTTTCCTCTGAACAGCCATGCCTCGTCGGGCTGGGGTCAGTAGGAAGCATTCCCCTTGCCCCTGGCAGAACCCTCATTCTGGATGACCACCACCGCAAAAACATGGCGCCATAGTGCTCCTGGAAACTTCTAAAAACATTACATCATGCTCACAAAAATGTGCGAGGTTCAGCTGGCATCTGCTGAAGCCTCCATTCCTTGCATACCATGTTCCTAAAATTCGGCATCACAGTAACTCCCAAAAGGGAACCAAATTACATTTTCGCTTCGTCCGAGAAGGTTCGATACTGAGAACAGTAAATCTCTAGCCGACACAAGCAAATTCCTAACCACCCGACCAAGAGAGAAAAACCTAGAAGTCCCTAATGGTGAAGTGAAGAGAAAATTATTGAGCCTAACCACCAATCGTGTATTTCCTCTTTACAAAAATACACCAAAATAAATCCTATTCAGAAAACTGATAAACTGAACCTCCAAATCTAACATGTGTCCAAACAAAACAATATATATTTACCAAAAAAAAATTACTCATGAAATTTAATGGATGTGACAATATCATCAAATTGGGCTGGTTACCCTTCTACACCATCATATGGGACCCATCCAAAGGTGTGAAATTTATGTCTTCATAAGTCAATGTTTTTCTCTGTCTGTACATCATATATTTTCTGGAGTTTAGTCCAAATCGCCTTAGTATTATCACACCCAGCTACTCTTAGTAATGATTTGGTGTCAAGGGCCAAAGAATTCCTTTATTAGCTTTAGCATTTACCTTTATCCATTTATGTAACTGATCTTGATAGCCTTCTACTCCTTGTTTAGATTTTACTACACTTCCATCAAAACTTCATATAATCCATCACGCTCTAAATAGGTCTTCATTATTATTCTAACAAGCTAAATAATTACCTGCTCCAATATGTTTTTCTATCTTATTTTCTTCAGCCATCATCAAAATAGTAGTCCGCAATCAGTAAGCTACAAAAATAGCACTGCAGAATTCCTTTGTTTACACATTTGAAGAACTCATCAAAAATATGTGTCAAATTGTCTAAGTCAACAATTAAAAAGACAAACTATACACCTCTGCTATCATGTCAGGTTATGTGAAAATAAAATATTGCACTTCTAAATGCTATTTATTAACTAAAATGAAGGACATCTATTTACATACACATGGGAAATAAGTAAATATGCCAAAGAGGTAGTAGAATGAAGATTAAACTTTGAATATAAACAACATCCAATTTTATATACATACAAAGGGGTACATAAAGACACTGCAACACTTATGTGGTAACTTACACATTTCTGTAGGTACTTCGTCAGTTTCAACATCAGTGTACTCGCCAGTTGCAGAAAACCGCTTATTGGTACTTTACCCTTTTACGTAGAAATTCTTAAAGTTGTCAAATAGCTCCAAAACATCTGGCAGGTATTTTATGTTGTTAAATAGCCCCTAGTTGGGAAAGCCATTCTTGATGTGTGCTCCAGTCTCCAGGGATGATGCATTCGCCCATCTGAACTTTCAGACAGGCTAAGTGATTTGCATGCCCCGTGCCAGCCCTTCTTGGAGAGCGTTGAGTAGGGGTCGTCGGCCGACAGCCTAAAAGGATCCCTGGTGTCTGTGTCGTTGCTGGTGCAGTTGCGGTTTACCATGTGCACTTACATACACTGAATTTAAGGTGGTAGTTTTTACTTCCACAAAAGTGTGGGATGTAGGCCTCCCACACACAATTTATTTTTACTATTTCCACTCTGTATAGGGGACAGGAACCACACTGTATACACTGCAAACACGTCCATAATACTTACGACCTTAAGGGTGCATGCCCAGAGTTACGTTCAGGGTAAGTCAATAAAATGCGGAGTTCATTGAATATGTTTTATTTATGTTCAAACCATATACTTACAAGCATAGTTAAGAATCGTGAAAGTGAAACGGCCTCGACACTTAAAGGTCTGCCAATGAACCAATGCTGTTAAGGTGTGCAAGGCCCTTCATGATTTAATGCGATATTAAACTCCCTCTGAAGGGAAATACAGCTGGTCCCACCCCCTGTACGAATACTTAAAATGTCCCTGTTAGTTACTGCAATGACTGAATGAAATGATTGAAAGTGTACATGCTGGTACTAGGGGTGGTAACACAGCTGACCTCCCATGCTGCTGCTCTCTCTGCATGCCGAGATAAAGAAGCTAACTTGGCCGTGGCAGCAGTGCCAAGCGCCCGCACTGAGATCAAGTTACTGTCTGTGTGAATGCACAGTGTATGCCCTCTTACAACTAAAATTATACATGTTATACAACTGATTTAAATAAACATGTTGGTGACAACCTTGCGAGCAGACAAGTATTCTTTTGGGTACCCAAAATTACATATGTGCGGGATATCATCGCACTTGCATAATAAACAATGAGCTCTAAGGCTATGCTGTACAGTCCATTGTACTAGAGTTGATTTGCCACTGAATTTACTACTAATTGAAATGTGTACAGGTCCCTTGCTGCTATTCTTCTGCTACTTTTAAAAAGGTGTCACATCTGCCACCATGGCACTGCAGAGCATCACTTCCACCCTGCTCACACCATGCTCGATGACGTCACAAACATATGAGGTTTCTTGTGCTTGCGAAAAGGGGATACATGCAACTTCATTTTGCATGGGCTACAAATAAAACGTGTTAACACTCCATTTTCGCACAGACGAAACTTGAGCTATTCTCTTCTTACTGGGGTTGAAAAAGGGCTGTGGAGCACTACGCTTCAGCCAACAGGCCCGCCTACAAATGCTTAAATCGACCTTTGTGAGATAAACAATATAAGTCCCCAAGAAAAGTGAATCGCTTGTTCTCGGCGACCTACGCCAGCATACTTTTGGCTGTTATCATTGACCCTCTGTGTGCTCTAACTGCGATTGATGCCTGCATGGTGCAAATGGTCAGGAAGATGCATAGTGAACCCTGCATTTACATCAGTTTGTGCACCAACCACATTGACTGCAATAGACTCATGTAATTTACTGAAATCTTTCATATTTCTCGCCACTGGAGACACCTGCCCTCCTCCCCCATGGTTTGCATTACCCAGGGAAGTGTAAATATCACTTAACTAATTTTGTGGCTTTGCATCATGTTCAGAACAGTGTATCCTTGCTGGTGGACTGACTCCAGGCAAAAGGCAAATCATGTAAGTTGCTTCCACTAGATGTGGATTAATTCAATACACTAAATACACATGTGGAATAAGTTTACATCTATTATTTACATGTTAATAATCGTGGCAATTCGGGGAATGGGCCCTTAAAATAACCATTGCCAGAGTTGTGTGATTTCAAGTGTTTGTATAATTTAGTCATTCCTGCTTCGCGTGTGCTCTAATTGACTGTGCAGTTATCAGGACAATTGACCAACCTGTATAGGTCACCAGTTAACAACCAACCAGATGCATTCAATCGAAATTATTACATATATAATTATTAATTCTGCTATGAAGGGCATTTGACAAGCCACAATAGATCACTGTGTAATACACCAAATCAGAGCACAAGTAATATTAAGATTACGGGCAACATGTATCAACAATGGAACATTATGTCAGGGTAAATTGGCCCACAGCACGATGAGATCACCAGAGTCTCCAGCTCCAGCATCATCATCATTGTTTCCGCCACTGAGCGACACCTTAGTCGGATAAACAACATTTAAAAATTTCCTATCCAAAATTGTACCACCCCTAAAATCCCATTTCACCTTCAACCATGCCACCTCACAGCGTTAAGTGTCACCCTTCTATGTGGCATAAATTTTTGTTATTAAAACTCCCAGCCTGAGGAACCTGACACCATCTGCGGCTAGCAATCAAGTCCTTGTCGACCTGTGTGCACTATCTAGTGGTCCAGCTAAGAACTTTCTGCAGTATAGAGCTGGCCATGCCGTGCACTGCTGGAGGCCATCACCAGCCCTCTCATTAAATGAATCAGTTGGCACCGGCTGTGAGATGAGACAGGGTTAAATTATGATATAAAAGGCAGTTCGAGTTCGCCACACTCTTAGCCAAGTCAATCTGATGCCATGTGTAGGTGTCAAGGGGTGATTGTACATTGGAAGGGCAGTGAGGTTATTGGTTGGAAGGTGTTGTGATTATTTACCCGGTAGGTGCCAGGCATTATTCAGGTGCTGGTGATGCTATGATTTCTCGTAGAACAAACTCTGTGGATCTCCAGATGTAGCATTACCTCTTAAGGGGGGTTAAATGCTGTAACTGTAACAACATACTATTGGAAGGTTTCAAACTCATGGCCTATTGTTTAACCACATACCTCAGATACTGTAGTTATGCAATAATTACATGTAGCAGGTATTTTATGGGCCAGTGTCCTGACAAACCTTGCGGTTAAACATATAAATAATATGCAGTTTCGCTGTTCATATGCATATTCCGTGGCTTTATTAACATTCCAATGTGGAGTAGCATACTGGAATAGCATATATTGATAACCTGGCACAGCGCACCAGTAAGGCTACACTGCAGAAAATTGACCAAAGACCAGACAATTATGTGCTAGTTATTCTTCCTGGGATCAATGCAAAGCACTGGGGAGAGAGGCAGGTGTCTCCCGCAGCAGTTAAAATGGTTCTAATTAATTAATAACTATTGTAGTGAAGTGATTGATCAAAAAATGTTGGCAGCTGGAGTGTGCACGAACGCAACCTTGCCCGCTCGATTTCTCAGATGCTACTACTGTGACTGGCTTGATGCCTAACCGACCCTGGTAAGGGCGAGTGCACCAAGTGGGCACTACTTCCTTGGAACCTTGCAAACAACATTTATTATTATGAAACCATTGCTTACCTGCTAAATGCTTAATACATAAATTATACTTACATAAATTATAACACAATAAAACACTGAACACTGCAATGGAATGAAATTGGGATGAACACACATGAGGTGAAACAACACATGGCAATTATGACCCTTGATCATAACACTCCATGCCAGGCTTTATTTCAGGACTTCTGGTTACACCATTTTATTATTAATTGTTAGTACAGCATCTGCCGTTACGCCATTTTGCCTGGTAGGACTTTTTACACTGCATTGTTGGCACTCATGTGGACCACTCTCCACTGGGGTGCACAAGCATTTGCCAGTCATATCATTGTATTTGTTACACTCACTTCACAAAGTGCACGGGTGCTTTACATACACACACACCACATCAATATAGAGTGGCTTGCTAACTGTGCTGGATTTAGTGCTTAGCCAGGAAAACTGTCTTAGGAGGCGAGGGACACGAGCCCAAGTCACAGTGAAAAATCTATTGATGCCAAAAGGCATACATTTTTATACCAGCTGTAAATTGCAATGGTACAAATAGAAAAATTAGCCAAATAATAACATATCGCTCAATAAATGAATGTAATGTAATTCCAATTAAACTAGCATAGCAGTGAAGGGTCAAATTGCTGACCACGTGGTCATGTAGATCTTGGCCATCCTGCATTATTATGCAAAAGTGCTTACTGCTTTAGAATCACAAAAAATAAGGGAACTTCTGGACTAGCAATGAGCCCTATTATGAAATCAATATTATAAATTATTCAAGTTGGCATGTTGATGTCTGTAGTATGATGCACAAAACAAAATTACTTAAAAGTATTTAGTAAAATTAGTACAATCAATTGTAAAGCATAAAATTAATACTAACTACTTAATTACAAAGTTCATGGGTATGTATGTTTTTCTCTTACACCTCATAGAAAAATTTAATTTGCAAAAAATTGTTAATATATAAAAATCAGTCACACATAACTTTTATATATTGTATTGATGCTCTGTTTAAGTGTCCTGCACTACATGCAAAATAATATGTGTTTAATCCAGGTTTATATTTATAATCATTCATATAAAAAATTTATCCAGGGACATATTTGTTCTCGCACGGCAACAATTACAGGCATCACCCATGCCACAACAACCCCTTCAGTCTTGGTTCAACGGGCGTCGAGGCATGTCACGTTTGCGCAACTTGGAGGTGAAGTATCTTACCACTCATCATGTAATTATAATAGAGTTTATTGTAATGGAACATTTTTATTTCTCTCGTGCAACCTCCGAGTGTACCACCCATCTGGAGCAGAAACAGGGCCCCTCCAGTATATTTATTACTTAAAGATTTTCACTACATCTACGACGCTTTAGCAGTTTAGGCCTATGCAGAGCTTTGAGTCGCATGTCAGGTTATGTTTTTAAATCCTGTATCAGTGTTGAATAATCATCAATTTTATTGAACAGATATGTTTGAGTATATGTATTCTCGCTTTTCGAGGAGGTTTAACGCCGTCATACCTTATATTCGCCAAATACCCGTCACATGTTTACGACAACATAAGTTCTTGAGAGCTGAATGTGTATTTGCCTTGAAGTGTATCTCAGTGTTTTGTAAGGCATGTTGAGAAGTCAAAATATCCAAGCTCGAGTACTGAATATTACTGTTTATGCGAGTATATATCACTTTTATAACATCGTCGTATTCAGACACAATTGGATACTGGGTGATTTAGCGTGGGCTTTTCGACAATGGTCCACATCAAGAGTCTCGTATTGATGCAAGTGGACCCCCTCATTGGTTAGCTAGCACCCTCCAGACATTTATAACTCACATCGAGACCTATGACCATCCTGTTACCAGTCAATCGTACTGCTCGCACTTGGGCTTCACTACGCTGATCCCCGCTAGGCATCAATTGGTACCCCTCTATGTGGCTAAATCGGGCTTGTTTTTAAGAAACCAGTGTCCTCCCTGTCAATTGGCACACGTTTGTGTGGCTAAAGCGAACTTGCTTTTCGAATGCCAATCTCCTGTTCGTCACTTGGTGCCCCTCCATGTGGCTTAACGATATGGCCACATGGGTGACCAGTTTAGGAACAGCCATTTTCCGTTTTTGGCGAACATGGAGTGCGAGGAATATACCATTGTTGGCATCGGATTCTAGGAACTGTACCAGGGACGTTTTTTCCACCACTCTTTCCACTGATTCTCCCAGTTGTCTGCACAGTGTACAGCAGGCAGGGGGGATGGAGCACATGATCGACCAGCCACTGCACTAGCCACAACAAACACAAGAGGTGCATAGCACCCTTGAAGATCTCAGAGTAACCATGCAACCAAGTCATGAAACCAAGTAAATGTGTACGTGAATGTAATTTGTGTAGAAATTGTGGAAAGGTGAAGGACAGCGAACATTTTCAAAGTAAAAGCCAACAGCAATCATCTGCAGATAACTTCAAGGACACACTTCAATAGTATCTATGCCAACACAGTGCATTCAATCAACTGGACTTTCGTACATAATAAAATGAAGGACCAGAGCATAATTTGATGTCTTGCATGTGTTGCTGGGACCAATAACTGCGGAGAGAAACAGTGCATGTACAGGCCATTATGAGTGTTACCAGTGCTGCATTGCACAAGGGCGTACTCATAGAAATCGCTCAACACCAATGGACCATGTTGTCATAAGGGTCCATGCAGTGCCTGGTAGGTGTGACATAAGAGTGCATCTACAAGCCATTGTGGACACAGAGATCTGTCACAACAGCCACAACTGATGCCACAGTCTGCACACCACAACAACTTGTGAGTGGGGGAAACTTCCGAAATAACCTCCCCAGTGTCGGACCTGTACGAGACAACATACTAGACTGAGTGACATAACCACACAACTACCAGTGCAAGCCACAATGGCATGTGAGGTGACTGAGCCACTCAGACAAGGAAATTTAGTACCCTTACTGCCACCAACACCTAATGTGTTATGCCTACCGGCTCAGCAACATGCTACTGAATCCTCGCCATGTGTACCATGCCCTTATACAGCTCCCTATGCAATCCCATTGATGACCCCAGCGAGATTACAAACTCTGCCAAACTTTGCGGGACAGGACTCAGAAGACCCATGGGCATTTATCGACGAGTGTGTGCAAGGACTGCAATGGTATAGACTTACTGTAGAAGAAAAGCCGAGTGCCGTAGGTGCTCAACTGACAGGTGGCATGCGGGTATAGTGGAGGACCATTACCAAAATTCAAATGACTTGGAAACATTCAATCATGAATTTTTTCAAACGGAATACCAGCACGTTGGCCCAATACAAACACAAGTCAGCATCTTCACAGAGTGGCAACATCCACACGACAAACTATAAATATACGAATATTTATCACACAAAAGGTAAAATAAGTCGCCAGATTCTACCCCATGTTGCTACCGCAGATGTGTTAGAAACAGTGAGACAGACAGTGCTACCAGAGTTCGGAGATTTTTGCAACCAACCATCCACCATGGGTTTGAGAACGTTGTACAGACAGCCACTGGGATTTCATGTGACACCTGAGTTGCATCAATGAGGAGCATCACCACATGGTCCAGCGAGTGTAAACACTGCCACTCCCCCCAGCAGCCAAAAATATAACAACATTATGCCTAGTGGTCTACCACCCTCAGACCACACAAGTGGAGCAGCAGTGCATAAACTAGCGGAGAGTTCAGGGGCAAGAAGACATCTGTGCCAAAACAACACACAGCCTGCACAACATGAGAACGAGAGGGCTGGCCGACAACTGCCTCGCCCATGCAGATATTGTCCCTGTGAGAAAATTGACTGGCACTGAGACTGCCCATTATACAGAGAAAGAGAGAACCCAGCATCGGGAAATGAGAGGCAGGGGTAGGAGACACCCACACTAGTCACGGAAGAGCTACTGCAACAAAATTCAAGAAATTACTTTACCACTGACAGATTTTTCAAGACTATGACAGTTTTCTATGCATCCCCGCCAACATGAATACTATTTAAATAGTGCCACTTATAGAAAATGGCAGCATCTCATTTTTATTAAAGAAAAATTAATAAATTCTGCACAGTACAACAATCATAAACATGTCTTTAATTGACAAGCTAACGGCCTTGCATTAGTGAATGTCAACATCCGAGATGAAATAATGCATTTCCTGTTTTTATCATGCCAGACCTCCGGGAAGATATATTCTGGGAGTGTCACGGCTCAATGACCAGCAAGTTTCCATCGTGATTTCCCGTGACTGGATCCACTTTGGAAAGACACGGAGAAAAACAGTATACCACCCGGGATATCATCAGTCTACCATATTGAAAGACGTCAACCTACATGACTTCGACCATACAGTGCAGGAAAAGTTTCAAAGTGATGTACAAGACATCTTAAACGAACGCAACAATGTGTTTTCATGTGGGGACCCACTACATCGCATCAGCATTGTGGAGCATCCTATACTGACCAGTCACGAGTAGCCACTGTAGGCACAGCACAGAGACTACACACCATATAACCGCAACATCATTAACATACAGGTTAGTGAGATGTTAAGGGATGATGTTATCGAGCCCTCTGATAAAAAATATAATTCAGCAATAACTTTAGCCACTAATAAATATGCAAAATGGAGTTATTGTGTTTATTTTCGAACCGTTGCCCTAATAATGAATAGTTCTGCACCACGAGTAATCAATGTCAACAGTGCTCTCAGCTTGCTCAGATCCACAATAAATAACGTATTTTTTCAATTATGTTCAAGCTATTGGCAAGTACCAGCTGAACTCCTCGTGCACACCACACATCAGTTGGGCATCAGGTCAACAACCCTACACAGGGTAACTAGGCCAGCCACACCGTGAGAGGGTAGGGCGATCCCTCTACCCCAATCGCACGACTGAGTTGGTTCATCCGAATCTCCCGCACACGTGGTTTTGTTTACTAACAGAGCATGGCTAGCCTGATCACTGACAGCTCGTTGGAACTGTGGTATCCAAATTGTTTGCGCCCTATGGTAAATGCTGGACAACTAACCAATGAAAATAAGACCTATTGCCAATGCCATCGCAAGACCAGCCCTACAAATACCCGCGCCGGTGACATCTGTGAGTGGAAGAATCACAGTATCAGTGAAGTGATTCAGGACAGTTAAAATTTTCCAATTTTCCCAATGTAAATGAAACATGAAAGTGAACATTTTCCAAATTATGCATTTCCGTAATACTGTGACAATTTGCTATGCAATGGCCAGGGTACTATTGTACTTCAGTGTGTACAATGTGGAAATAAGTATCACCAAGAATGCATCGGTTACACGGAACACAAATCTGTTTTAGGACTTACATTTCTTTGCTTGTCGTGTCAACCGACTTCAACAAAAACCAGCAGGGCGTAAACCGAATATAGAATGTAACCCCAAACACGTCACGTGACCAGGTGTTGGTCTTGTTAGGATAGTGGGATAACAATGTGGCAGTAAATGTAAACAGTAACATTTCACAAGTGATAGCGGCACGGGATGGTAACATTGTGACAGGTGGAGCGACACAGAGCAGAGAAGAGGAGTGGTAGCAAAGTAGGGGAGGAGAGCACCACGAAGCAGGGATGCCACACGTTCCTGCCTTGCATGTGGCCAGTGTAAACAAACTCCTGTCACCCGCACACATTCCAGCCACCCATACCATTTTTCCCGCCACTACAGCAAATGTTTCCAACACCTGTCTACCCTCCAAAGGTACCAACCAACCCGCAAACTTTTCCAAATTTCCCACTTATCAATCTATACATGTCAACAATACCACAGACAACAGAAAGTGTGCTTCGAAGCGGAACCACTGAGCTCAACCTACCTCAACACCCGGCCGGATCGAGTATGGCAAAAACACTATCCAAATTCCAAACATTGCCCACGTTTACAAGTACATCGTCGAAAGATCCAGCAGCATTCTTAGAACATTGTATGTCCTGCCTTACCAGATACGGGGTGAGCCGTGATGAATGGACCAACTGTATCGGAGCGGAACTCCACAGAGATGTGCATTCTTGGTGGGCATCTCTCAACCGTTATGGACTTCAGTGGGAGAAGTTTCGACGTGCATTCCAGTGCCGATTCAGAGGAGTCTTTGCCTCTGTACAGGTCCAGAGCAGATTGACTCTGGACGGTCAACAATTGGGTGAGTCATTAACTGTTTTAACTACACGCAAAAATCAGTTTGTTTAACGTTTCCATCCAAAATTGCCAAAGCAAGAAGTACTTGAAGTAATTGCTGAGACGGCTCTACCTGAATTCAGAGCAGCCTTAATACATTTGTTAAATTGAAAATTAGATGGTTTAATGAATGCCGCAATAATTTCGTAGCGAACGCATGAATTACCACACTGTGAAGCAAATGCAGTAAAATGGTGAATTGAGCAGAGGAAGGACAGTGTAACCAAGTATCTCTCTGGCACATCACAAAATTATCTCAGCATTCTCGTAGCAATAGTGGACAAGTGCATGAAAAAAATGTATAGTGAGTAATTACATTAGACAGGATTTGAAATTAACTCCCGTACACGTATAACTGCAAGGAAATCACGACGTTAACAATAGCATGCAGAGAGCACATGAACACATTTTTTGTTTGTTATCAGCATTGTTTGTATCTTTAATTTTGCAAGTGTGGAGGAGTTCAATGTAAACATAATTTCGCAAGGAAGAAAGGGAGTTAGCGTAGTCACAACCAAGTAACCAAAATGTTAACATTGTGCAAGTCAACCTCATGTTCATCACGCTACTCCAGCAAATACTATCATCCATAATACCAATATTAGCAAGTAAGAGCAAGATGTACATAGCATACAGGAGGGTGTATATGCACCACAGTAGCAAGTAAGTGCAAGAGGTGACACAGGAGTACATGTACAAAGCAGAAAAGGGGAGTATGTACATAAGTAGCAAGCAAGTGAGCAGGAGGAGAATTAGCATGAGAGGAGCAAGTGAGTGGGAGGATAAATATTTACACATCAGCAAGCAAGAGTGGAGGTGGATTTATAATTTATATAGAAGCAAGTGAAGAGGAGATGTCATATGTAGATAGCAAGTTGGGCGAGAGAAGGGTGGCTGCATTGGGTGCCGTCGACAACGAAGCCAGTTCCAATGTGTCCCAACCCCATGATGGCGAAGGCCGTGTCGAGCTCAGGGAGGAGCAAGAGGAGGCGCAAAGTGTGGTGGCACCTCAGGGAGGAGACCTAGCATATTCCCCGCCCATGTGCGCGAACTAAGGATCACCATCAGAGTTGTGGCAGGATGGAAACACAGTCGACGAGCTCCAGGAGTAGAGGAGCGAAATGTAAGATGCAATAGCACTTCAAAAAGATGCAATAGAGGAGGAGGAAATTGTGCAGGAGATACCCGGTGTCATTGTTTCCCACAGGGTACCTGTAAAACCTCAAGGAACAAATACAAGGAGAGAAAGAGGGGCAGGAGCATCGAATAAGCCTGAGGAGCATGTTGATAAGCAGGTTGAGCAAGCGCAAGATGCTAATGCAGGTTCAAGTGAGTTTTCGGGGGCTGTTCAGCCGGATCGCACTTGGAAATAGCGAACTCGGCAGGACGAGAGCAGGAGCATGGAAGGAAACAGTGAGGGCAGTGGGTCGGGCAGCTCACTTTGGCTTCAGTGGTCACTTCGGTGGACACAATCGCCACCACAGTGCCAACAATGCAGACACCCGGAGTTGCCTAGCAGGAAGGGGCAACCACCAGTAGTGCATTGTGCTGCAGGGCCACAGGAGCTGCGGTACCACCTGCGGTTATGCATGCTGGTCCTCATCTGCAGCTATGTGTGCTATATGCTCCCACCCCTAAGACTGTTTGTCTGGCTGTAGTCTGCAATGCCACCACAGCAGGGCTGCACACTCTGTGCCGAGGAGAGTGTGTGTCGATGCAGAGCATGTACAAGGGCACCCAGTGGTTGCTATGGCGACCAGAGACGTCGCAGAGGAGGACGAAATATGCCGACTTATTTTTTAACTGAGTCCAAGGCCTAATTCAGACATTATTTGTTGTTATGGCAAAAAAATATATTGCTTGGTTTGTTTTATTTGTGTGTTAATTTGACAGTGCAATCTTAACGTGTCATAATTTATTTCAACATTCACCCAGTGTTCTGTAATAAATATGTCTGTGAATCAAATCGTATTTACTTTATTTACAGTCGCATCATTCATGTCAGGGGACAGGCCTTTTCAATACCCGCTCACTACATTTACATAACCTTTTCATCTGCAGGTGTTCATAAGTATTGTTTCGCATTTTATGGGCGTGTGGAAGGCCCTGACAGCCCATCTATGCGAAACTGAATGACTAGGTAATCTCCCCACCAAGATCAAGAAAAGTGTGCATAGTCGACCGATGGGCTACTGTTTAGCAAAGATCATTCATCTAGAGCAGTAATTTGCAGGGCAGATGTCAACAACATAATTGGCGAGGAGATTGGTCCGGGTGTACAGTCCACAACCACAAGGTTAAGAGATGCAGCAGCTACATTGACATCGCCTTGAGGGCGTCTGGTGCAAACATGGTATAATTATATCATCGACTTCACTTCACTGCCCCAAAAACATCATTTAACCTTTTTCCAATGTCCCAGCAGACATCAAACACATCATATGACACACTGGTGCACAATAAACCTGTATAAAACAAAACAAACACTGCAGAATTAAGACAATAATACTTACACTGAATCGCACAGGCGATAGACAGGTGCGATGCACTCAATAAAGAGCATGAATGCTAACTGTGGTGACATTATGACTGGTCGGCTGAAAAAATGGGCTAAGGAGAGGGATGCAGCACATGTCAATTGGCAATGTTACTGATACAAATTGAAAATTTGTTAAGGGTGAGGGGTCTGAACCGGAAGGAAATCTCATTGTTAAAATTGTATAATGTCAATGGACGTCGACAGTGCCTAGGCCTCAGGCCATTCACTAAGTCGTGCCAACAGAGATGTTAGGAATGCAACACAACAGCACAGTGGAGGACCTGAGTCGGCGAACCAGTGTCGTGTGTGTTATGTGTCAAGTGCAGGGGTGTATAAAGTTGTAATTAGGGTAATGCCAGTTGTTAGGGAATGTGTAGTGTATGTTTATTTTTGTATGTGTATATCATCTGATAGTGTTAGTGTAAATGTCATCTGTTCTTTTGACACAAATGTTAAATGTTCCACATTGTGCATCAGTGTGCAAGAGTATGCGAAATTACATTGTCACACTATGCGAAATTAGGTTGTTACACTACCAGTTACATACTGACACGAATACCAGTGTACATGTGTCAGGCCGACTACTATGTGTTTTTGTTTTCATTTAGTGTTTACATTTTTGAGGGTCAGTTTTATGTAGTGCCATCTGTTATGTCTGTTTTATTTTTCCTTATTACCTAAAACATGTAAGTACTAGACAAATTATCTCATAGTACTTGTATACTTATTGTTTCAGTGAGTGAAATGTAATCTTGCATGTCTGTAATTATTTAGCTGATGACATCTCGTGCACTAGAGGCACACCATTTTGTGTATTTATATGGATGGCCACAGACGAGGCTAGTTTTACACATAGACGTATCTTTAATATTGCTAATAATTATTAGCGTAACTTTTATGCATTACAAACCATTCTTTTATATTCATAAAGTGAGTTCGACCAGTACTGGCAGGATTGAAATACTGGACTTTCCTACCATGTTCCAAAACGATGCATCAAAGTGAACCGGTGCACACAGCCACGTGGCAAATAGTCACTATAAAATTGTAAAAGTAGTTTTGAACATTTTTGTTCAAAGATGAATTCACATGTTTTGCTACAAGAAAAAATCGTATGGACATCCCCTCTCAAGTTATTATTGCTAATTTACACATGTCGATAGTGAGGTTAGGTTGCCATGGCAATGCGGTATGGTCGTACGTGTGATTTTTATATTTTTAACATGTGCTTTTGTACTTTGTTTTAAGAGTTTATTCATATGTACATCTGATCGGCATTGTAGAATCCATTTCATTTCATTTATTGTGTTTCACCTTAGGTAAAATTATGTCACATGATATTTGAGCGAGAGCGTCGACCAGTGAGCGACCTCCACACCAAACAAAAGGGAGTAGCATCTGAGATCTCTTGAGAGCACCACCGCGCTGTTGTGCTCTGGGCTCTTCATCTTTGTTCATTAACCATTATGTAATTCTGTCTAATTCACTTTAGTTTACTGTAACCTTTGTTTATTGCTCGCCCGGAGTATTCGGTCTCTCACCCTCGGTTCATCTTTTACACGACCGAGGCGTAATGTACCACATAACATCATAGAAACTACTGCCATTTTATCTGTGTAAGAGCCCACCTGGCTAGAATGGCAGTTTTGTAACTTCAGTGCCCCGATGAGGAAGAACTTATATTAAATACATTCTGGTGATATGTCAATGTTTTTATTGTAATTAACCACCTATCGGTTACTTAAACTTTTTCTAAGTTTATATCAACCACGTGTCTTTAATAATGGCGTTGGGTAGCCATAATAACGCTTCGGGAATTAGCTGGCATTTCAGAAGGGCCAACATCCCTCACTAAATGAGGCAATTGGAGTGTAGTACAGAATTGGTGGAAAGGTATTATAACTGGTAACATCTATCAAGACGTAGACATGGGGACAGGCCAATGGTCGTCGGCCATCACGACCCGAGAGGAGAATTCTCTACCAACTGGCCAAAAACAATTCCTATCCACCACACCTCATCCCCCCCCCCCCCATCCAGCCGGCGAATCACTCGCCCAACTTCGAAATGTACAAACTTTCTCATTCATTGAACACCTCAATTTCCTTTATCTTCATAGCCCTCCCCACTACAGTATTTGTAGCTTCTACTTGTAGTATTGTAAATTTAGGTACTGTATTGTTTTGCTAAGTCTTTTTGCTATTTCACATATTTTCGTGAATAAATAGCATGGTTACGTACATATTTTTCACTTGTTTACCGCACAATTTCCCTGATCTTCATAGCCTTCCCACTATCGTTTTTGGGGTTTATTATATGTCTACGTGTAATCTGACACGTGTGTGTTAACTATGTCCAGTGTATAAACTTTGAATATTGTAATTTGACATGTCCAATATCTTTGTACATCTATGTTTTGAAAAAAGTTCTTACAGATGCAATAAAACCAAACAAAACAAAAAAAAAAAATAACTTTATGCCCCTAGTAAATTCGTGTTCTGTGCAATTAGTAGAGTGGAATTAATGTGGGTTTACGTATAAAGACTGAAGAATTATACTTAATGACTCGATAAGCACATTGTTTATTATTGAATTAGCAACTCTTAAGTTTAGCCAATCATAATAATAGGTGATGTAAACCACCGAAATAGCCTGGAAAAATTGACAGTTTACATATATTTATTTATCTGTGGTTACTGCTTGTGTATTCGTTTAAAAAAATTTGTGACGTATTATAGAAGGGGAAGCAGATGCCTACATTAGGCATTTCAACAATAATTCAGAAAAGGTTAGTTCAAGTGAATTAAAAAATCTCTTCCACGAAAGAAAACATGATCATGAACTATTATTTAAATTAAGAAGATATTGTCAGTCGATTAAAATTATTACCTTCATACGATTTCACAATAGGAAATAACCCAAATATAAGTTGAAAATACAGTTTCCCATCAACAACAGTTGCTGTGCTCTTATTTTTTTTGTTGGTTTTATTGCATCCCTAAGATATTTGTTTAATACATAGCTGTACAAAGATATTGGACAAGTCAAATTTCCAGTATACAAAGTAAACACACACATATATATGTCAGACTACACGTACACACATCACATATTTTCCTCATAATTTGACCAATCCTCCTCCAATATGCAGTGGGGTTTCGTCATTTTGCTGAAGTAGAAGAAAAAGGAAACGAGAAAAACTGGAACAAGAAGTGTGCACAAAGATATGTTATGCAATAATTTCTTAATTTTTATAGTTTAGATATTCATATACACTATAAAATGTTAGTTTAGAAAAAAATTCTTTCAGCTGTTTTTTTTTTAAGAATTTTTGGTTAGAGAAGCAAATTTCTTGAAGGTGATGTGGTAACATATTGAAAATTTGGCTACCATGGTAGGATGACCCTTTCTGGACAAGTTTTAAGTTAACTGAAGCCATGTGTAAGTGTTTTTTTTTATTCTAGTGTCATGCTTATGAAAAGACTCATTTTTCTGAAATAAATGACTGTTTTGGACATGAATATAAGTACTGAAAACATGTACTCACGTGCAACTGTAAGAAATCTTTGAGCTCTTGAAAAGAGGTCTACATGAGTCTGACTTTCTTTTGCCATTGATTATTCTTACAGCTATCTTTTGCATGTGAAACACTTTTTTGGTGTCAGCGGAATTACACCAAAAAGTGCTTTGGATTGAAAATATGCAAAATATACTATTTTTGCTGTATTTTTGTACAAGACCTTTGTAACACTCCACAAGGTGAAACATGCTGAACTTAGTTTAGGTAAAATATACATACGCAATGTGAGATTTTCAGTTAGTAAATTGTCTACTTTTAAGCCAAGAAACTTAATCACTGCAGTTTAATTAATTTTGTCGCTGTTACTGATAACATATGAATGAATGTTTTTTATGTCCTTTATGAGGAAATTCATGAGATTAGTTTTATCTAGGTTGAGATTTAATTTGTTTTTGCAGTAAACATTTCATTTTGCTCTGTAAATGTTGTGTTCATTTTTGTGTAAGATCATTTACTGAGTATACAGAGATTAAGATGATAGTATCTTCTGCAAATAGAATTGGAGTAGTTTCTGGGGTTAAGTCACATGGAAGGTCATTTATATAAACTAGGAAGAGTAGGAGGCTTAATATTGATCTTTGTGGTACCCCATGCTTTATTTTTCCTGGTTCAGAGTAGAATGAAGTAGTTTTTCCTTTGATCCGCACTTGTCTGTTTGAAATGTACGGCTTATTAGATTATTTGGTGCATCTAAGACTCCATAAAACTTAAATTTTTCTTAAGTATGTTGTGATTTACACAGTCAACTGCTTTAGTGAGGTCGCAAAATATTCCATTAGATGGCATCTTGTTATCAAGTGCATTAAGAATGCTATTTGTTAGTTTGAAAATTGCATAATTTGTTGACTTGTTTTTCCTAAAGCCAAACTGGGAATTTGATAATATTTTGTGATTCTCAAAATGTTGCAGCAACTACCTGTAAATTAGTTTTCAATTAATTTTGAAAAGGATGTAAGAAGTGAGATGGGTCTATAATTGTTTACTTCGACCTTGTCTCATTTCATGAACAATGGTGTTACCATAGCCCATTTGAGTCTGTCTGGAAACAATCATGTATTGAAAATATCATTACAAATCTGGATTAATGGAACACTGAATTCAAAAGCGCATTGCTTTAATAACATACAGCTA
Organism: Dryococelus australis; assembly: GCA_029891345.1. Lineage (NCBI taxonomy): Eukaryota > Metazoa > Arthropoda > Insecta > Phasmatodea > Phasmatidae > Dryococelus > Dryococelus australis. Next base: position 304,689,854 of record CM057009.1, on the reverse strand, counting down.
ATGCCATTATAGCCTCTAGATAATTTTGGTTGTAAAGAATTGGTTGTTTTCCCCACTTCTTTTGGAGTTGGACTGCCTACCCCGCTCCGTTCTCCTCCACAAACTCTGAAGCTTCTCACTGTTGTTTCCTCTTCCTCTAAATACCCCCTTACTTTGCTTGCAGCATAGCACTCCCCATCCTCCCTCTTCATTCACCAACCTGTACATCCTGACTAGCTGTTCAACTTTCCTCCTGTCCTTCAATGAGCTCCACCTCATTTCTTTCATCATCACTGATGGCCCTTCTTTCTCATCATCCTGCCCCTGTCTTCTCCACCTACCCTTCACCCATCTTGCTGCCCTTCTCTGCACCTTTTCCAGTTCTCGCACCTCCACCTCCACATACGGGCCCCATACTGCTGCAGCATATTCTAACATTGGCCGTATCATTGTGCCATACGCCTTCTCCTCAAAGCTGATTCTCTTAAGTATCCTTCCCATCATACCCAGAGCCCTTCTTCCCTTTGAAACCACCCTCTCTCATATTGCAACCATCCTCTAATATTCTGATGGAATAAATACAAAAAAAAAATCATTATTAATCGTAGATTTTTCAATATTTGCAAAATTATTGAGTGTATCTGGTACTGAGTGTAAAAATAAAACTTGACTACTTCGTCTTGAAATGTACTTAAGATATAAAAATAACATTCTCTTAAGTAACGCTAAGTATACACACGACCCGTCAAGACCCGCACACGACAGACGAATACCCTTGAATATATAATCCAATTTTAAGCACACAGCGAACTTATTCTAGTCAATCGTAAACCCTCCTTTATCCACTGTCTGAGTTTTTTCTCTCAGAAATTTCTATATTATTTAGAATTATATTTACAGCAACTTTCACTCAGATGAATAAAACTGCCAGGTGTCGAAGTTGTTTAATGTTCTTTCACGCCATGCGTTTCTGTGGTCTAACAATTAATATTTCAGAATCTTTCATATTATTATATTTCTTGCAGTGAGGTCTTGTATGCAAGGCCGTGGTTAACATTATTGCTATCTCAAGCAGACGACGCGAACATGTAGCTTGTGGTTTGCGTGTATGTGGTTTACGAAGCTGTCAGAAGACACGGATAAACTTAAATTGTTATAATATAGGGAATGAAAATGTTGTAATTCTAAGTTTTTGTTTGAATGCAGCTAAAAGTGTAGCATGTTTTACGTACATGTCAGCGGAAAGTGATAATGATACATATTTGTTTAACTGTCACGAATGTGTATGTTTGTAGTGTGCTAGCTTCATAGTGGTGCGTTTGGACATTTCGAATATGGCTTCTACTCCTGGAGATAAAACTGTAAATAAAGTTGCCCTGTGTTCAGCTATATTTGCTGGATTTGCTTATGTGGGATATTCGGTGGTCAGGACTGCATTTTGTCGGAAGTTGGGCCGGCGCGATTACGAAGGTACTCACTACTTAAAATAAGGATTTACACAGAGTTCACGATAATTTAAGCTCATGAAGAATATCAAGAGCCTGATTTTACTGTTTTAGGCGTGTAATATAATAAACCCTTGCGTGGGGATGGATTATTTAAAGATCACTTTCTCAGACACCAGCATTGCCATAATGCTTTTCTCATATCTGCAGTACACAAGATTAGGGACTTTTATTTTGAAAGTCTAGGGTTGGGGGATCCTGAGAAAATTCTATATAATGTATTATCCATGCAGAATCATCACATATGCAAGTTATATTTTCATTCATATTATGAATGAAAATATGTGAGAGGGGGAAGAAAAATGTGGGGTCAAAATTGTAAAATCAAACGAAAAGCCACACCTTAAATGCAGAAGGGGATGAAAAATGTTGATTAGTACACCAACACATGGCTCCAGGAAAGTGTTTCTATGTATAATCTACACCACTGCATCCTGGAGTGAGCAGGTTCATACATTTTTACTTGCTACATAAGGTTTTATCAGCTATGTGTGAATCTGGTAATAAACATGTGAAGCAGGTTAATTGATGTGGCCTCTACGCTCACTGTCCGGGAAGTAGTGGCACAGATTTGCTTGAATTCACTCTAATAGAGCTAGTTTGTAGTTGATAAATACTCTTAAAAGGTGCAAATCTCTATTAAACACAAAAACCTACTTAAAGGCTGTTCACGATCAAGTGAGCAGTGTAGAAATGAACCTTAGAAAAGTCACTGCCCCTGCATGCACATATTTTGATTGAATGCTATAAACTAAAACTAAAAAATTGTTTTGCATTTATACATATATATATACACTCACAATTAGGCTACCGCCCGGTGGCGAGCTCTCACAACTCTCCTTCACCCAACCAACTCCTTTTCCACTCCCTTCCTGAATTTACCAACCCCTCTCACAGATACCAATTCCTCCCTCAACACATTCCACTCCCTCACAGACCTCACAAGCATGGACTGCCTACCCCGCTCCGTTCTCCTCCACACCCTCTGAAGCTTCTCACTGTTGTTTCCTCTTCCTCTAAACACCCCCTTACTTAGCTTGCAGTGTAGCCCTCCCCATCCTCCCTCTTCAGTCACCATCCTGTACATCCTGACTAGCCGTTCAACTTTCCTCCTGTCCCTCAATGAGCTCCACCCCATTTCTTTCATCATCACTGATGGCCTATAGTTCCCTTCTTCCGCATCATCCTGCCCCTGCCTTCTCCACCTACCCTTCACCCATCTTGCTGCCTTTCTCTGCACCTTTTCCAGTTCTCGCACCTCCACCTCCGGGTCCCATACTGCTGCAGCATATTCTAACATTGGCCGTACCATTGTGCCATACGCCTTCTCCTTCACCTCACAGCTGACTCCCTTCAGCACCCTTTCCCAGCATACCCAGAGCCCTTCTTCCCTTTGCTACCACCCTCTCTATCTGTTTAAATGAGTGTACTGAGTGCTATTCACCCAGTAAAGTCGGTAGGCGTAACAATGGATGGAAAGTAGTTCCATATCTAAAACGTCAAATAAAATGTTTTAGGTAACTATTTGTGATAACGTAAAATTAACTAGGCCTATTACATTTTCAGTTTCTTTTTAATACATTGAAGTGTAAAAATGAGCAGATGTAAAGTATTTTATTTCTTAATAATTTCACATTTTCATTTGATCGACGCATGAATAAAGTAATGTGGCCCATGGAAATGTTTATTTTACGTAAGTTGGAGGAATACACAGCGTGTATACAAGTAGATCTTAAGCAGGGCTTTCAAAAGTGCTCATTTTACAGTAAACAGTCTATATTCTCATGAACATTGGTGACGAAAACACACTAATACTTACCTTAGATAGAAATTGGCATGAACATTCACAACATACTAAAGAGAAAATGTCATATTTAATGCAAACAGGTGTGGCATTGACACATTGACACAAAGATAGGAATGGTAATTAGGAGTTTGGAGAGCAGTAAGGCATGAGGTCCAGATGGGATAGGAAACGCAGCACTAAAGTTTGATGGCAGGGAGTTGGTGAAATATTTGGAGGTGCTGTTTAAGTCGTCCTTAGAAAAGGGTAAGTTACCACAAGATTGGAAGAATGCTATGGTGGTACCTATACACAAGCAGGGAGAGGGGATAGGGGGAGGCCTGGCAGCTACAGACCGGTGAGTCTCCCATCAAGTACAGGAAAAGTAATGGAGAGGCTGGTGGTGCAGTATGTGGTGAGGGTAATGAACAATAGGAATTGGTTGGAGGAGTCCCAGCATGGTTTCAGGAGGGGATACTCATGTGAGACTCAGCTGGCTGGGTTATTAGAGGATCTGGTGCAGGTAGTTGATGAGGGGAAGCAGGTGGATGCCTGCTTCATAGATTTTGAGAAGGCATTCGATAAGGTGCCCCATGGGACATTGATGAGGAAAGTGGAGGCGCTGATACCAGACAGGAGGGTAGTGGAATGGATAGGGGACTTCCTCAGGGGGTGAAGGCAGAGGGTGAAAGTGGGGGAGGCAATATCGGAGGAAGAGGAGGTTACGTCAGGGGTACCACAGGGAAGCGTGCTGGGTCCTTTGTTATTTACCATAATGGTAAATGATATGGGTTTGGGGATTAAGTGAAAAATAAGATTGTTTACAGACAATTGTGTTGTGTATACTGAAGAGGGAGAGGGGGGTAAAAATTTGCAGGCGGACATTGATAAGATATGGTTGTGGGCCAGGAAAAATAAAATGAAGATAAATGTAAGAAAAACTAAGGTAGTGAGGTTCACAAGGAAAAAGTTGATAAGCAGGGACATGTACAGATGGGAGGGGCAAGAGATAGAAGAAGCAGCAGAATATAAGTATCTAGGGATTGTACTGCAGGGAGACCTCAGGTGGAAAAAACAGGTAGAGAGGGTGTATGCAAAGGGAAGAAGGTCTCTGGATATGCTGGGAAGGGTGCTGAATGGAGTCGGCTGTGAGGTGAAGGAGAAGGCGTATGGCACAATGGTACTGCCAATGTTAGAATATACTGCAGTAGTATGGGACCCGTATGTGGAGGTGGAGGTGCGAGAACTGGAAAAGGTGCAGAGAAAGGCAGCAAGATGGGTGAAGGGTAGGTGGAGAAGGCAGGGGCAGGATGATGCGGAAGAAGGGAACTATAGGCCATCAGTGATGATGAAAGAAATGGGGTGGAGCTCATTGAGGGACAGGAGGAAAGTTGAACGGCTAGTCAGGATGTACAGGATGGTGACTGAAGAGGGAGGATGGGGAGGGCTACACTGCAAGCTAAGTAAGGGGGTGTTTAGAGGAAGAGGAAACAACAGTGAGAAGCTTCAGAGGGTGTGGAGGAGAACGGAGCGGGGTAGGCAGTCCATGCTTGTGAGGGAGTGGAATGTGTTGAGGGAGGAATTGGTATTTGTGAGAGGGGTTGGTAAGTTCAGGAATGGAGTGGAAAAGGAGTTGGTTGGGTGAAGTAGAGGTAAGAGAGCTCGTCACCTGGCAGTAGCCTAATTGTGAGTGTATGTATGTAACGGTGTATTGGTCTATGTAAAATACCATTTTTCAACTTAAAATAATTACAAAAAAATAACTTCTAAATGTTGGTTTTTCAAAAAGACTTTGTATCATTACACTTTACCACCTTTTTTAATACCTTACTGGTGGTACGTTATCTGACGTAAAAGTGAAAATTGTGGCATTACAGGATGTAAAGAAATGTGGAAGATTGTGTAAACAACAGGGGTTAATGCCTGAAACTATTAAAAAAATGTATAATGACCTTTTACTCAAACCACAAAGTGTTATGTGATGTAATCACTTATTTTGAACGTAGTAAGCTTTGCAAAAGCCAAATATAAAACTTCATACTGCTCAGATGTTTCCTTCAGATCAGCCCCTATTATTTGTAATTAGGTACCACATAAACACAAATATGTAAGCATACATATTTTAGGTAGTTATGTGTTGGATAATTGTTCAGAATAGGGGCTTTTCCAAAAATTGGGAAAATAATACGTAAATTTTATATCTGATTAATACTAATCACACTTAATAGGAATTTTAGTGGGACTTCATGTAGTTTGTAGTAAAAAAAAAAAAAAAAAAAGAAATGTGATAGTGTGGAGGGCTAGCAAGATTGCAGTGTGTATGCAGTAAAACACGTAAAATTTACGTCCAATATAGCCTATTTGTATCGGGTTGCTAAATTGTATTAATTTAAATGTGAGAATATATTCTGAAACCAATCTGTACTGTATTAAACATCATTTACAGGGTATATTTATGCTGTGACGATAGAATTTTTCATGTGAACAACAGAGCAATCGCAGTGTTGGAACAACATGTAAGCCCTAGTTCTGGTGATTCAGTCAAGGCTTACCTTGTCTATGTTCACAAGAGGATTGTACTACCTATGTAATGTATTATTAGCAGAATAAATATACATATAGTAGATCATACAAAACGATGTTCACAGACTGTGTGCATAAACAGGTGCCTTATAATGCCATGTTACATTACGATACACGGTAACCAATAACGTACAAGAGACAGGAAACACATGTGCGTCGAAATTGGTTGATATCACAGGTCAGCAATTGTATTGTAAAAATTTGCGTCACTCCAGTTAACATCTGCAGAAGTGCTGTTTGGCTTGTATTTTATTGCAATTCATTTTGTTGTGTATAATAATTGTATGAAATTACAAGTGTGTCTGGGGTATTATATGCATGCAAAACTTTAAAGAATCTCTGAGGTAAAATGTACAAAATATGTATGTAATCTTAATATTTTATCATGAAAACACGTTAACTTGCAAAAGACCTAACCGAACAATACATAAATGCACAATATTACCAAAACTATTCAAGCGTAGCATTTTGTAGTATGTCGCAGCTATTGATGTGAAATACGGAAGACCTTACCTAATTAAACCAAAATTCATGATAGGTTGTAGTTGTTGTGATTTGATATTCAAGCGTAGACCCTTCACACTTAAAAATACTGTGCTGACGTCTCCCTCACTGTCCCGCTCGGAATACAGCCCACTGCTGCTCTGCTTGTGCACCAGCCACGCACAGCCATGCTTCAGTGTATGGGTCACATAGGTCGTTCATGCAAGAAAGGGTCTTTTGAACAGTTCCTGACCCGCTAGACCTGTGTTACCAAGAGAGAACTCAGCTCAGCGATTGCATAGTGCTATTTTTGTGTGTGCCCCTGAAAGCAGAGTCTAAATAATAAAACAGAAAGTGTCATCTCCCGCTTGCTCCCCAAAAGTGAGGCGTAAATAGCCTAAGACTGCAAAGCCACGTGGGTTACGTATGTTTACTAATCACAGACTTGTGATGCTCATAATTAATAACATATTTTTACAGTGTTTTTGTTGTGTTTGTTTTGTTTGGAAAGGGCATATTTCTTTCTCTCAGATTTTGTTAATGTGTAATGTAACCTAAATGATCTCGGCAGTTTCGGCGTCCGCCATGCCATGTGCCAAAATTCGCATTCTCTAACGTTATATTAAATTATTATTGTAATTTAATATTGACCTTTTGAATGCTAATGTAAGTGTTAAATGTTTTGTTTTACTGTGTGATGATTTTCTACATGCTTTGTAAGCCGAATCTGGCTTTTCCATGTAGGCCTAATTCTTATTTTTCCTTCATGAATAGCAACAAGAACTGTGGACTTTAAGTAATTGATTTCTTACATGTGAATTACTGTCATAATTCCTCCAGATCTTGTTTTGTGGTTTTGAGTGTTTTCTATGTACATTTGTTCAAGTTTATGTATTTTGTAAATTCCCTCTCCATGCTGGTGGGAGATTGCTGCCAGGTAACAGGGTCTCGGGGCCACCATCTTCAGTCTAGACCAGCATTCCAACGAGGATACACATGTTACGTGGCACAGGGAACTTCCAAATCATTTTATGTACTCATCTTAAGTGAAATAGTAAGTTATTTGTGTACTGGAACCATGTGCTTATTTTTGCTTATTGCCATGTACGTGTTCTCCTCTCCGTCAGACTCGCAGCTCCGGAGAGTTTATTGTATGTAAAATCACCACATGCTTAAATGCATCTTCTACCGATTTGGCAGATGGCAGGCCCAATGGCCATGCCCGCTTTAGGGGAGGGTCAGTGTATGTTGGACTGTAAATGTGCTTTCATTTCATTAATATACATCTTCAGAGTACCAGAGTCTTAATTCTTTTATTACTTACTATAATTACCTTAGGGATCTGGCCCACTTCAGAGTCATGTGCTCGATTACATGGACAGTGTAATTTGTTTAACTTGAACTTTTCTCTTAATTTGAACTTTATTCTGCTGAAACACGTGCTTGTGAGGGGACCACCACGTGGCTGTCGACCTGCTGCTGCCCTGAGAAGAAGAGTCCACGTGCTTATCTGTGCATAGATGAGGTGGCGCCAATGGGAAATATTGACATATTTTCTAAATTTCTAGCCATTTATCAGGGTTTGTCTCAAATCCTGCATACTCCGTCCCTCACTAGCAGCCAAGCCACGTTAGTAGAAGCATAGCCAAATATTAACACACCGAGCTAGAGTCGCAGCACCAGCAGGGGAGTAAATCCCCAAAACAATGATTCAACCTCGCTGGCTTTCTTATTTTAGGCAGTGACCACAAAGCAGTCATGCATCAGCGAAGCTTGGAGTTTCCTCAGAAATGATTTTCCAGCGTAGCCACCCCGCACAAACTGTGGTCGTCAGTCACTACCGTAAAAGGTTTTAGATAAATGTTTGACCTGAACTGATCCAAAGCATAAACTAAACTCAAATATTCCAGATGAGTGATGGGATACCTAGATTCAGCAGGTGTCAAAGTACGGCTGGTGTAAGCTACAGGATGTAACTTCCTTTCCCGTCTTTGCATGAGTATAGCCCCAATACCCTGGGTGCTATAAAAAGCTAGGAAGGTACAGCAAACATTTTTTTTTTTTTCATCCTAGTTATTAACTACAGCTGCTCGCTTAAAATTTTTCAGATACTCTGACACATATTCCGAACTGTTTCTGAAAAAGTAACCAGGGTCTACAAAGAACCGGCCACCTTCCATTTCTACAGAATTGTCACTACCTCCAGAGGTTAGAGTCCCTAAACCTTTATCTGAACTGTCTCCTAGCATATCATGTGTACTTAATTCCAAATTTGAACTACTCTTATATGATTTGTTCCCTGCCTCAATTTGGATGGTAGGTTGAGCTTTCGTTTCACTAGGTTTCTGTTTTGAATGGCTGCAAAGTTTACGCTCCCAGAACATTGCATAGACTACCTGCCATAATTTACGATTCTAACCTCAGTCCTAAATGATTAGTATTCCACAGAAATTATAGGGAGCCAAAATAAACAAACTGAAAATAAAAACTAGAAATGCACACAAACATCAAAACAAACAATGTACGACACTTATACTTTAATACTTGATTAATTATAATTTAATTAATTATTATTCTAAGTACTTAAATTACTTATTACTACAAACAATGACACCACCATATCAGATCCTTAGCAGCACCAACAACAAAAACAAGAAACCACTATACCCACAGATATTGGGGGTAAAGGTAAGTCAACCATGACCCACCCTCACACCATCCAACACCTGGCACCAAACACCAATTGTACCAGTGGTGGAAATTTAAAGGGGGAAGAAAAATCATTTGGGTTGCCTGATACTCAAAACCTACAATATTGGAAATAAAAAAAGAATAATAAAAAATAAAAAGTAATTGTAAAGGAAGTTTAAATGTGAAACATATATAAATTTTAGTAATTATCTTGTCGTCCCAATCATTTCCATAAATACTAGCAAAAAGTAAACTGCATGCACCACTGGACTTATTGGTGGGTAGTCTAGGTACCCTCAAAACTAACACTTCTATATATACTGTTCACGGTAAAATGAGCACTTTTGACAGCCCTGCTTATGGTTTACTTGAATGCACGTTATGTAGTATTCTGCCTTATGTAAAATTAACACTGCCCCCGGTCTCATAACTTTATTCATGTGTCTGTCAAGTAAAACTTTAAATTATTGGGAAAGTAAATATTATGCATACTTGCTAATTTTTACATTTAGCGGCAATAAAAAAAAGAAAGCGAAGGTAATAGTTTCACAAGTGGTTAATTAACACTTTTTATTTGACGTTAAGAAATGTAACTATTTTCCATCCATTGTTATCAACTTCATTGTACAAATGTCACTCACTGTGCCTATTCAGGGGCAGTGAAATTTTTCTAATGTTCATTTCAAAAGTGCTCACTTTATAGTGAACAGCCTTTACAACAAAACACCTCAAATACCTGTCTCTCTTGAAGAAAAGTCTGGGCTCCACCTCAATGAGCCATTTATCTAATCTAAAAATTCTGAATGAGAGGGAAAACATGGTAAAAATGATCATGAAAAAGGGGAGGGGGTGTTAGAAAGAGAAAGGGGGTTTTACTTACCTGGCAAAATGCTCGAGGTAGAGTGGGAGGGGGGGGGGGGGGTTTGTGGTTTCTGGGGCTGTAGGAAGGTAACATAAGGTGCAGTTCCCTATAACTGTACTCAATTATTCCCAACTATTTTCAAATGTATCTCAAGTATTTTAGTCTTAAAAATGAGATGAGAAATTCCTAACCTTATTCTTAAAATGTCAAATGACTATGAGTGAGTCAGTTATGATTGAAGGGTGAGTGAACAAAAGAAAAACCCATCAGAAATAAAAAACTAACCAGATCTGATTTATTGGAAACAATATTAAGAATAACAGATTTTAATAAACTTTAACAAACAATAAAATCAAATAGTCCAATACTTTTCAAGACAGAAGGAACAATGTGAATGAGCACAAAACACAAGTATAGAAAACGTACATGAAATTTCTGGCTTACGAACAACAAAATTTATAAAAGTGTAGTTATTGGTAGAGTATTTGGTTAGATTAACCACAGATAAAAATATTTAATCAGAACTATGAATTATTTGTCAAATATTTCTGGTTTTTGAACAACAAAGATAACATTTATAAAATTCATGTACAGCAAATGTAATCAGATAGGTTTGCTGCAGTAAACAATTTCAATCAAACCTTGCATTATTCTTATAAAATTGATGTTTCTCAAAAGATAATATTAATAAGAAAAAAAAAAGAAAAATTTAATTTATTTAACAACTAGTGAATTCCAAACTCTTTAACATAAATTATTCAAATAAATTAAACCTTTAAAATCATTATCAGCAAAGTGATCCTTCAACCAAACACCGAAAGAGATTAAATTATATAAAATAACATTCTCATTACTAGAAAAAATAGGGATGAGAGGTTCAATAAAAAAAGGTCTTGAACCCTTTTGTGTTTCAAATTTTTCTGAAGTGATGTCTGCATTATAGGTTACATCTGTATAAGCAGCAATGTAAACATTAACACAGTCATTAAATGCACTCATTAAAACTGTCTAAAAATGACTGATTTCATCACTTTATCTTAAGAATTTAAATAAATAATCCCTCACCCTTTATTGATTGGCCACAATTATTAGGAAAACTAAAAGAATAAGCAATATGTAGAAAGATACTATGATCTAAGCGTTACGAAACCCTTAGGCTATCAACACAACACACGACAATTGCAAGGGAATGGCTATCAAAACAGACACAACTCGGTACCAACATCGAAGACCTGAATCCAAAATGGAGTGAACTCTTAAAACAACCACCACAAACCAATACGACTAAGTTCTCACTTACTTCTAAACACTTTTTAAATTATTTACGACTAAAGTTAAAAATACCTGTAACAAATAAACGACAATCTCTTCTTTTCACTCACCGAAGTCTATTCTCACAACTGCGTGTCTGTCGGCCTGACTGACAGCGAATCAACCTTTAGACTCTTGATTCTTACACTCTTATACCCTTACACTCTCACACTCTTCTAATTTCTCTACACCTCACTCCTAACTAAATATAAAATTATGACTATTTATATGGATTGAATCGCGACATTCTTCCTGAAACTTCAGAAAGAATGCCCTGATCAATCATAACAAAAACTATTACTTAGCTCATCGTGGATGGTTATAGCAGCCTTCTCCCCTGGCTGTACACGTCTACTCACGACACCATTTCACTGAATCCTCACCTCGCATCCCTGAACCTATTTACATCGCATAAAGTTCCATCCACAGCAGCCAATCAGCTTCCAGGTTCCCTTCCCCTGGCACCAACTGACCGGCAACTGTCCTTGCTGGAACACTCCCCTTTCCCCCTTAACTTCCTACACTCTCACACTGCGGCCCTAGGGTATGACCAAACTCCCAGCTGACGTTGCACAACCAGATTGTTGTCACAACCACTCTGGAAGCTATGATGTAAACACTGCAGTGCCCAAAGATGCAACAGCAATGTTCTGGAAGTGACTAAAGTATATGTTGATGACAGTAATGGAGTGAAAGCCTAATGACCAACTCAGCACGACAGTTCGAGAAGGATCAGAAACAAAAGTGCCAATACCGAACACATAATTCTGGGCGAATCAATCACCCACTACTGTGAAAAATAACCAAGAAACATCTCAAAGCTATCCAGCCGAAAATTCCAATAAGTTCAACTTTCCTTTTAAAATAAAAAAGGAAAAATTAAAGGATTACCTTTCCTAAAAAAAAATAGTGCCTCATCATAACAAAAAAGAAAGACTTTTCTCATAGAAAATGAAAGTTTGTGAACAAAAAATATAGGCGTAGTTAACTAAAAAAATTCTTTCCCTCAAATTTTACTGCGTAGCATCATAGAAAGGTGTCCAAAGTGGCTGTCTGCAGTTGTGGTTGAGGTGAAAGAATGAGTGCCGTTCAAAGTGCTTTCAAAATGGGGGTTTTGGATGTATTATGACATTGACCAGCTTTGAGACCACGCTCAGGGGAACCCAGGCAAACACCACCTTCCCTGACCATCCAGCAGAAGAGCCACTGCATGAAGAGTACTAGGGGCAGCAGAAACAAATCATCATGATATAAAGAAGAACGTTGTTATGTAATTTGTGCATATAATTAAATTAGAAGTCTTTAAGGTAAAATCTATTGCGTAGAAATTAAAATTAATCATAATAACTGCATAATAATTGGAAACATTTATATTCTCCCAGAGTACTCAACCATTGAATACAATTCTTATTTTACCCAATTAAAATTGGTGACTTTGAATGAGCATGCTGCTCTAGGAGTTGTGTGATACAGACTTACTTAATTGTATTTATGAGAAAATATTCTTTTATATTAAGGTGTTTGTTCTGCAGAATTAAATGTTTTTTTTCTTTGTTACACTGCATGTTATACAAATTTTTTACTACATATATCTTTTTTTCCCTTAAGGGTATATAAAACATATGCTCGTTAAACATAAAGGTGTAAGTTTTCTTAGAACATTTTTTAAGTTTCCACTGAATTCCAGGTTCATTTAAATCACCAATTATAATAAAGTAATTTTTATACTATTGTAATTTCTGTTTTATAAAAGTCTTCGGCATCTTCCTCTTCTTCATCCTCCCCCTCCCCTATTACCCTCTCCCCCCTCCTCTAATACCCCCTCCTTCACCCTCTTCACCCTTCTACTCTTTCTGCTCCCTCTGTCACCACCTCCTTCCTCTCCTCACTATCCCCTCCCCCCTTCTTCTTTGTCCTCCCACTCGGCCACTCTATTCTTCTCTCTCTGCCCCCTTGTTCTCCCCCTCCTCCCTTCACTCCTACATCACCCATCTCATCATCCTCCTCCTCCTTGGATACTTTGCTTCTGAAATATAAGTATAAGTACAGAATTTTAAAATTGAAATATTATAGTAATGGTGACAGTTCATAGCCAAGTCACATTATAAATAGTTTGCAGAATAAATTATTATATCACATAGAAAATTGTGGAGGCAAGTTTATTAATATGTTCAGTTATCAGAATACAAGTGCAAAACAGCTGCCACATTTTTTTTGTATTTTGCTTAAGCAAAAGTAATGATTATTTTTTTATTTTATTTCTTCAGTCTTTTTTACTTGCTGTTAATCATTCTCTATATGTGAAGTCTTTAAAAAATGTTTTTAGTATCAGTTCATTCCTTGAAAATAAAAAAAAATATCTAATCTATTAAAACAGGATTTATTCTAAAATATACCAGGTGAGTTGCCCACAGGTATTTTCCCATATATATACGCAACCTGCACACAATAATACTCATCTAACAAAACATCAATCATAGTAGAACCCCACATGCATATTTATTCATTGACAGTACAGTAAGCGGTGAACAGATGGTGTTAAGATGTCAGCAATGTCTTGAGAAGCAGTCACTTTTCAAAGAAGTCACTCGCGTTTATTGTGTTGAAACATTATTGAGATTACGAAATACGTTGGTATGTGACAATTGCATAATTTGTAACACACATCTGTCTTGCTTCGAACCATTGTGTTTCTTCATGTGACATAAAATTACAGTCACAGTTTACTGTATTGACAAAATAAATCAACGTGGACATACTGATTTATAGCGATTCTCTATTTTGTCGCAGCTGATTGGTGCATGCTGACAACGGCGTCAAATATTCAGCTATCAGGTGAGGTGCCGTAACGAGTACGTACACAGCATGGGACCCAGCTACACCAGACACAATTACTTTACAGCGGAGGAGATGTTGTGTTAAATGGGTAGTATTATGTGCTGGTTGCATTGACACGGAAAAATATTTGCTGGGGACTCGTCTGGTATAGAAATGTTTAATTCAAAATTTTCCTAGTGAGAATTTTCTTTTTTACTTTTTCTGTTTAATCTCTGCCTTAAACTCTTATGTTTAAGTTTGTTATTATTATTTTGTCATAATTTTTTGATTTGATTGGCTTGTGTGCCTAGAAGAGGGGAGGTGGAAAATTTCCCCCATGCATGCTTAAGAAGGGGAGAAGGTCCATATCTGGGGGCTGTCGGTACCTCTACTTAAGGTGTTTTTAATTGAAAATTATGTTTAAGACCATTATTGTGCAATAAATAATAAGTAGTTATTTTCATGTATTTATTTATTAGTGTGTTTCTATAATTTTTAACCACATGTAAGAATTTTGCATATAGCCTATTACTGCACATATTAAAAATTTGTTTGTTATTATTTTTGTCATTACCTTCTTACGTACTTCATTCGTGGTTTAGAAGTAAATAATGAGTTCCATTGATTTGGCCATCACGGCTTAGATCTTTACGAGTATAGTAAATTCCAGTCAAATTCTTTAGTATGCAGGAAATGCCTAATTGTTTTACTTACAAATCAATATATTTAAAGTCTGTGATATGTGCATTTTTATAGTGGTAAGTAACATATTTTGTAATTTTTAATGAAACCTATTTTTATTTATTTATAGGTTATCCAGATGAGCATAGATTGTATTTTCGCCGTCTCTCCCAGACAACGCAAACAGATGTGCTCTTGGGTAACCTAGATATGACTGGGTCTGGAAAAGTGATATTGCGACCAATGACTGTGCAAGAAAGAATTCGTGAGCTCAATGTGAGAGCACGAATGTTTACAGATACAATGTTGGCTATCCAAGGTTATGGAATGTCACCCCGACACAGCCCACTGCCTGGTCCAAGAAGCTTGCAGGTACTAGTAATAAGTGCATAGCTCTTATAATTTACGACAGTACATTTATGGAACACTAAATCTGAATTATAAAAATTTTTAAGATTTTTTCCTTGATGATTTTAGTGCCAATGAAACTAAAAACAAGCAAATGTAGTTTGGAACTAAGAATTTGTTAAACTGAAAATAATTCTTAGGTATGAATGGCTGTAAGGCCTCCATTTTGAAAATAAGTGTCTGACCACTTCAAATGTATCAGTTTACATCTGCCACAGTACTACTTGTTTGCCAAATTGGGTAGGAATATTTCAATTGTTTCCCAAGATATAAGATATAAACTTCATTTATTCATTTGTTGCTGTCTTACAAAATGGCAAGCAAAAGGGGCTATTTATTGGCATATATGATGCTTCTACTAGATACTTTCAGCACACAAAATTTAGTCAAAATGTGTTGAACGGTATGGTAGACACATGGAATATATAACAAATAAACATAAATTATTTTTATGTCAGCTATTTTTAAAATAAGTCACTAGTCAATTCAAATCACGTACAGTTTCATATTCTATCATAGTATTATATTACTTGCAGAATTTGACAAAAATTGGTTGAGTAGTTTTCGAGATATAATGTAACGGCTTTTATTTTTTCATGTGTTGCTATCTTCCAAAATGGCTGATCAACAACAATGTCCAGTCCTTAATTCAATGCTTACATGATGCACTGCCAACATACTAAATTTGTTTTAAATCTGTTGAATGGATCCCAATATATCAGATAGCCCCCTAAAGATTAAAATGGCCATCATTTTAAAAGTAAGCAGGTGGCATGGTCTTAAACTATAAAAGTCAATTTCTCTTATTTAGTGCTATATATGTATCGAGTTTGGTAAAACTTGGTTCGCCCCTTTTAAATTTTTTTTCGGACACATACACAGACAGAAACGTGATCTCATAAGCCTTTCTTTCCTTCAGAAAGTAGGCTAAAAACTAACAACATGTTGTTGGCCAGAAGGTCATTTTTCTATAACACCTAAAAATCCCCAAACCCACACCAAAATGAATAATCTGAAATCAGGAAATCTAGGTAAGACTAAAAATATGTAGTTCAAAACAAGCAGAGTTATCTAAATCCCATAAGAATGAAAGGGCAAAGAAAAAAGAATATCTGCTGAATAATTGATTGCGACCACTCTTTCTTGGACAAAATTATGTAAACTTTGTCTCAGACCTAAAGTTCCTGGAAAAAGAAAATGCCAAACATTTTTGCCAAATTCCTCCAGTATTGCCCTATGCTACCACAGAGATTGGTACTCACCAGATTCATGGCCATTTGAATACAGGTTCAGCCAGCCTTATTTCAGGACAGATTTTTCAAAAATTACATGAGGAAAATTTAATAAAGAAAACAGAGCCTGTAGCAGAAAATGTGTTGCTGCATCTGAACTACCTCTAAATATTGAGAAGGTTGCAGTAATAAAAGTAAAATTCGACTTATTCTCTTCGATTTTTCCATTTTTGGTAGTTAATTATTAGTTAGCAACTTATCTTATTTACTGCTGAAATTTAATTTCCAAGACAGGATTAATTATTAATCTCCAAAGAAGAAAATTTGAGTTCAAGCTTATTATAAGAAAGTTAATTTTTCATTCCCCGAAACAGGGCATGTGGATAGTATCAGTCCAAACCTATAGTCCATTCCCCATTGGAAGCAACTTTCTCGGAGCCCTGCTAAATATCTACTTGCAGGCCCATTTCATATCCTTCCGCCAAATGTAAACAAACATTGCCATGTGACTGTCATGTAGCATCTGTCAAAATCAATGTTTACATTACATTTTGTGTGTACATGTGTTCGTATACTTTCGCTACACCTAAAAATAAGCATTTTAATGTGATTTCTACGTTAATACGTGTCAAATGTGTTGTTTACAGCTTTTCAAAGAATTTTGTCTTAAGTCTGTTTCAAAAACCATTTCGTACGAATATTCACAGTTTAGGCCTATGACATTATTTAGGTCAGCTTTATGACTTTTTAAAAATGCCTGAACTAACGATAGTTCTTAGTTACATTACATTAATATATTTGTTTTCTGCGACACAGCACATTACATGTAATGCACGTTAATATTTTTCCGCGATTTTGTCATAACAATAACAAAAAATTAAATAGTATTTAATTTTTTGTTATTGATATGTTTGGGTTATTTCTTTAAAAGGACGGCCTCCGTTCGATCAACGAAGGAATAGACAGTCCAACAAAAAGCGACATTAAAATCAAGCACGTAACTCGTGTCACTCATTTTTTGTTTTGGAAATTTAAAATATAGCTGTGAACATGCACTCAAATAAACCTACCGTAACTTTTATTCTACTCATATTTATATGCATTGCTACTTACTGTGTATTAGGTTTATTGGGGTTGGGCTTGGTTATTTTGTTGGGATTGGTGGTAAATCACGTTACATGACTGTGTTTCAAACACCCAGGGCAAAGGTACAATGTTGTGATAAATAAACATACGTGGATGAAAATAAATAACTTCGTCATAAAAACAGTTCACATTTACGATGTATAAATAGTTCACATCATTTGAAATCACACATACACAGTTCCAGCGTAACTATCACCAAACAGCCATGCCATGCTATTTCACACGCAGCGGTTAACGAAACACACCGTAACAGTATATTTATTACTGCCGTGGAAACGCAGATTTATCACATCGTAACCTGCTTAGGTAGGTTTAAAAATCACAATTTTTACAAACGTGATGTGGTAAGTTGAAGTTTTTTTTTTTGAGTTAGTATAATTTACGCTTCGTTTGGTAAAACAGCAACACGCCATGCCATGGCTCACCACGTCTGCCAACTTCACATTGTTGCTTCCCCGCCATCATGTCTAAATATATTAAAATAAGTATTCAAATATTAAAATCTCTTTTCAGTTGTAAATTACAAATTCAAAAATCATTATTTTGCTGTAATAAGTGTGAAATATGCTACAATTAAAAACATGTACAATTTGACACGTACTAGCGAAGTGAAACTTCCTGAGTGTGAAAGAGACAAAGACAGAGAGAGAATGACAAAGCTCGCTCAGCAGACAGTTGCTTCAAAATTGCTCTCGCTCGATAAAACAACACCGTACTATTACGGCCTACTCACAATATTTGCTGCTGTTATTTTAAACTGTAAAAATGAGCTATGTTGCCATTGGGGCTACCTAAATATTTAAATATTTCGATAGGCACCATTTAATTTACAAATAGTGTACTAAAAAACTATGTTAAAATAATATGTTAATTATGAACTATTTTTTTACCAGCTGTTGCCAACAGGTCGCTGCTCTCGCTGTTGTTAATTCATATTTAAAAGGAAATAAATATTACAAGTTATAGAAGATATTAAGGTAAAGTTTCATTTATTCAATAATACATTATTCTAAAGTTAACCATAGTGTTGTATATTTGTGGAATACAGGTTATTGAAAAAACATGTTGACCTGTTTTGCGTAGAGTGTTTTTTTCAAAGGTTGATTTTCATAAGTCGCTTCCAGTAGGGAATGGACTATAGTGTACACAGTTACAAAAAAAAAAACATTTTGTATGTGGAACATTTAACTAACAACAATTCGCTATCAAAAATATTTGCAGTCAGTGCCCTGATGTTTTAAAATAGAACTTACAGTACACATCTTATTGAATATGATACCAAGCTTTTGGACCGAAAGCCATTACATTTTCACCCCATCCAGCCCTGTGTGCCAAAAATGGCAATATTGAGTGACCAAATTCAATACTTACTGATTAAAGATGTTTTAAATTTCTAAAACAAGCAATAGCCAGTCTCCCTGTTCTATGCATGACAGATTTTTCAAAACCCTTTATTCTTCAGACAGATGCATCAAGTGTAACAGTCAGCACAGTGTTTCCCAAGAGCTTGATGGACACAGCCAACATTTAGCTTTTGCTTCTTGTACCCTCATCAAGAGAGAAAGGTATCATCAGTGTGTGAACTTGAATGTCTTGCTGTCATCATTGGCAGAGATAACTTTAGGAAATTTTTGGAACATATAGAATTTCTCTTAGAGACAGACAACCAAGCCTTTGCATAGATTTTGGCCCATCCTAAACAACTAGGTAAACTAGGTAATTGGATTGTCAAAATTTCTTCTTTAAAATTCTCAATCTACCATATCCGAGGCACCCAAAACATAGTTGCCGATACAGTGTTATGAATGTTTGAAAATTTGTCTGACCAATAACCGTCTAATGAAACCCTAAAATTATGCTGTGCCCTTCCCACTGTTTTTTGTATCACTTTTCAAAATTTCACCAGCAAGAAAAAAAAAACTGGAAGGTGTTATGTAATCAGAGTCCTTTATTGTCACAGTGAATGTTGCTTACAACACCTATTTCAGACCACCTAGTCTCTCAACCTTTCATGTTGTTTTTTGTTGACCACCACATATTTTTTCAATTTTAAAGCACCCAATGACAATGGACAAATATTTGCTGAAAGTTTAGTGGCAAAGCTCAACTCTTTGCTTATTGCTTCCTATCAATATTTTTGCCAATCATTAGAGACCTGTAAAATTCACATTTTTATTTGGGGACACATTAAACTTTAACATGTGTACCTTTGCAACATGTTTGTCATTGGACCATACTTTATATGACATTGCTAGTTTCTGTTGCAGTTAATTGACTTTATGGTGCACTAGGTCCTGTGCTCAAATCCTATGCAATTTGTATTTGGCGAAGCATAAAACTTATCTGTTCATGATCTGATAAGTATCTATTATACCTAGCTTAACAATCTATTTCATTTTTTTCTAATTTATATTAATCAAAAATCATGTTATGTAAAATATCTCCCCAAAAGCTAGATGCTGGACATGGATAAGATGAAGTTTGACTATTGCGTGCGCTTGGCTGAGTGCATTCTACAATGTGTTAGAATATGAAACTTTTAAGGAAAATACAAGATAGTTAAAGAAATGTGCCAACTGACTGAAACAGTAAAGATCTTGACAATTATGACAGGGTACTTTAAGCCCGTTAGTTTGAAAGGGAAAATGTATACAAAGGAATTATTTTATACAATAGGGAAGTTACTACCTGTGTGAAAGGTAGGAGCACGCCTGAGGTTTGGCAGTGCTGGATGGTCATGCCATCTTTTGTCCAACGTGCGATAGCAAGAACATTTAGTTAGCAGTTAATAGCTGGTTAGAAGCGTGTGCTTTGTTTTTGCACACCGTAGTTGGTTCATAAACTACAGCTAAGTACACATTTGTGTTTGACATGTTTTTAAATAACTCTGTTGTAATCTGTATGTGATTACTAAACGTGATGCAAACATAATGGCGTAAGCCATGTGTTAAGTTTAAAGCCAATAAAATTTATATGAGTAACAATTACATAGAACTTAGGCTAAACAATGCATGAAAAGTAAAGAGGGATTGATTATAACAGTAAAATATTAATGAAGTACAGTAGTACAGATGCAGATGTGGCAAAGAGGTTATTATAATCTTTATGGGTACGCCTGTGGCATGTAATTAAATGTTCATATTCTTGATGCATTTCACTTATAGTGTGCGAGGGCACTTATTAATGTTTACTTTTAAGATGCATGTGTTTGGATTCACCAAAGTCCAACAGTGTAATAGCTCGCGCGCAGGCAGAGCTTTGAGTCCGATTAACTGTTTGCACTTGTAATAATAGTGTCTGTGGTGAATCAATTTCGGAGAAAACACTATTGTTTGTAGTGCAAACTGCACACATGAATACTTAAGTTTAAAAGGCTTAATAGGTGTCAACATTGACAATTTATACAGAGATATTCGTGAGGGCACGACTTTGAAATATATTGAAACTTACTTACTAATAAATATCTGTTATGTTTGACACAAATATAAAACAATCTTAATACGATAATTCTTAACAGCTTAAATTTAATAGTTTACATTTATTTACTATATGGAGGTTGTTTTGCAAAACATTTTATTCAACATATTTATATACAAATAGTTTGTTGAAGATGTATACGAATACCTGCAGGTGGAAGGTAAGGAAAGGAATAAAATGAAAGTTTTGTACAGTAATGAACACAACACATAGACGTAACATGTTGATTATCACTGTGATAAGCATACAGTAAGGACCACTGTTGATGGTCGTAATCTATAATAAAATAAAGTTCAATATCACTCATATGCACTTTAGTGCAGTTTACTCAGTAGATCCACTTGAATGGAATCAACTTTACTTTAAGCATTGAAATGCAATTAAAACTGGAACAACTAAGCATGCCAGGAGGCATTGGCTCTTAGTAATAAAAAAATATAAAAGGAAGTAAATAATTATATACATATGGACCAGTAGGCCTGAATTCAATGCAGAGGCAATGAAGTGCTGTTGTTGACATAACCAGGAAATAGCATTGCTTGTATGTAGTAATTTATTTTATATTTGACTCGTATTTATGGAAAATATATACCTTACCAATATCTGGTAAACACCATATTTAGACACCAATAACAAATATACTTACTTTGCAGCTTCGGTATATTCAAGAGAGTTGCAACACTAACATTGTGAGACAGCAAATACATGGTTGTAGAGCTCATGGGGGTGCGTTAATACAGGAAAAAGTATGGACATGTGCACTAGTTTCACATATAATGTAATAACAGCAAAAACAAGTAAAAAAATAACTGCCATAGAGGAATAATCAAAGTGGCTTGGCTCCAAGATAGAGAAAAGTTTGTTGTTTCTAAACAGAACATGGTGGTGAATGGTATCAACAGTTGGCAACAGTGGTAAGTCCATTAGATTTAAATGCCAGTTAGTATCAAGTGCAGAAGTAATATTGGAAAACTGAATCGTAGACGTCGGTGACAATTGTTGTAGGTGGAACGATTGTTCAACCAATGGACGGGTACCACAGTCTGCTCTCGTATAATAGTTGGGGCACGAATGTCACATAGCCATGTGGTCTCAATGATAGTTTTGTCAGGGGTGGCAACACGACAACTGCATGGCACCTGAAGTTTCACACTCCACAAGTTGTAGTTCGTAATATTGGTATTGAGGGATGCATTCAAACACAATACTGAAGTATTGGAAGGGGGGTTTATTATGAAATACTGGTGAGACATTATATGTTTGACAGACAATGACGTATCAGGGAAACACTGAAACTTGCAGGATGTAAACAATAGATTTGCATCATCAAGTAAAATTGCATCTTTTATGCACTTGGCATTGGTACCCATTATTGATTCCTTAGGGATGATTACAACATCCGTCGATGTGGGGGGAGTGCGAGAAATGGATTTCACCATGTCCATGGCAGGATCAATGGCGACAGTCAGTGACAGGGTATGAATGATACACAAGTGTTTCTAAAAACGATACGGGACTGGAATGAGGTTGTATATGTGCCATGCGGAATGTATACTTTTAATGGGGACTTGCAATTTAATAACCATCTGTGACGTCGTGAGGGAGCATTTGACTAGGTCATGGGAATAATACTTTATAACGTCAGAAAGATCAATACTGTGGGTGAGATCTAATTTTAATAACTCTAATTTTAGTCTCGTTAGGTCATCTGTGAGTTGGCATTTGTTTACTGCATTGAGGGACAATCTGTTTAGTTGGCAAGCATGAATATACGACTGGACCAAGTGTTCAAAAAAAATGTTATTAACTCTAAAATACTTGTAGAAAGCAAGTGATTTTGTGCTTCAACATTGTCGATCTTACTGACAGTTAAAGTTGTGTTTGCAATACCTTTGAAATACTGTTGGCAGTTTGAGCAAAGCTGCTTACTTTACACACACACACGCATGCATGCACACACACACACACACACACACACACAGAGATAGATAGATAGGCAGACTGGCTGTTCTGTAACTTACCCAAAATATTTCTGGATGCGATTCCTTGTGGAAAGTGAAGTTGGCATATCCAGTACAAGTTATAGTCTAGCTCAATTCCTAAGGGAGATGTACACCCTTAAAAATTGAGCTTAGCTTGTATATTAATCAGGAACTTAAAGTGTCTAATCTTAAAGTAGAAAATTTAAAAACAAGATATTACAAATATTCGTCTTTTCATGTTGCTGTAGAAGAAGCAGACTTTGAGCGTATTTTTAATATGGAATTCTGGCTTGCTGGCTGTCTTATTAGTCCCTTTTATGGTAGGCTTCAAAATGATTAACTGTATTGTGCGTGAAATTTGTCTGCTTCAACTGACTTTAAGACCACTAATGAAGTTCAACCTTCTCATAGCATTTCTGAGACAGCAGGAGGAGCCGAAAGTGTTATAAAATAATACATGTTGGCAATCGGAGGTGTCTACACTAAGTATAAATGAATAGTAGGAAAGTTGGCCTTGGTGTTTATTATCAGAATGTGAGAGGTCTCAGAACCAAATATTTAATATTTAAAAATAACAGTGTATACTATTTTATAATTTGTTTAACTGAAACTTGGTTTAATTGCAACTTTGTCGACTCTCATTATTTTACAAATAATTATTCTATTTTTCGGATAGATTGTGACCTCAAATTAAAAACCTCAATAGAGGTGGTGGGGTTCTAACAATGGTAAATTCCTTTAGATTACCACGTACAGTACAAAAATATGATCTTCAAAAGCAAAATATAGATGCAGTTTTGATTGAAATTACCAGCACTAATAAAAAAAAATTATTTTAGGTAACTTATATCTTCCCCCATATTTATCTGTTTTTGAGGTTAAGGAATATTTTAAATTTTTAGAGTCAAAATTAGCAAATTATCCAGATCAAATACTAATAGCCGGTGACTTCGATATACCGGGTATTGATTGGATTTCCAATCATACCCAAAATATGACTCATTTTTACAATAAACAAAAAGGTCAACTTCTCTTACAGCTAATCAATTTATTAAATCTTGACCAACTAAATTGCACTAAATCCTTTTCAGAATCCTTAGACTTGGTATTTTCAAACTGCTATTTACATGTAGAACAAGCAATTGACTGTTGCGGAAGATAATTATCATTCTGCACTTTATTCTTATTGTAATATAGAATTTGAAAACAATGTTGGTAGAAATAATTTTGTATACATTAGAAACTACAAAGATTGTGACTATTTATTATTATATAAAGCATTTAATACATTTGATTGGAATACAATCTATTATATGGATGATGTTAGTGACATGGTTGACTTTTTAACTTTAAATTCACAATTACTAATAAATCACTATGTACCTATGAAGAAAATTGTCAAAAGTAAATATCCTATTTGGTTTTCAAAAGAGTTAATTAGTTTGTAAAAAAAGAAAGCACATTTTTATAGATTATAAAAGAAACTGTTGAAAATTATTCTCGCTTCTCCCGTCTACCTCATTTTCCACAAGGAATCATCTCCAGAAATATTTGAGTTTCTGAACATACTATATATGGTGTGTTTTTGAACACTGACAAACACTCACAGGTTATTCCTTACCAAAGTATAACACAAAAACTCTTTCCTTTAGCAATTCCTAAGGGAGCTGGGCATCCAAAAAAAATTGAGTTTTAAAATATTTTAGTTTAAAATATCACTAAATTCTTTCAATTAAGGAACAGATTGGTGAATGGTGATTTTTATAATGGAGGTCCAATATCTCAAATTGTGGTTTGTAACATCATCTCCTTTCATTAAAAAAATGGGGGTTGGCACCCTTTGTATGCATGGAACTTTTGAGCACTAAGCTATAAACTATTTGGTATGACAAAAAATAAACTGTAGAGTCTCAGCAAAATATAAACTCATTAAAATTCATGAAATTAATATTTGAAAACACTATATTTAACTAAATAAAAGTTTCTCAAATGGCTAAAATAATTAACATTAAATCTAAAAGACTTCAAATAAGCAAAATATTTCGAAAAATATGCAAATATTTAAAAACTGTACAAATTTTTTCACACGTAGCAATTTCTCAAAATTAAGAACAAAGTATACTAATTAAGTGATTTATATATATATATATATATATATATATATATATATATATATATGAGTAGAGATGTATTTTTGCAATTGAATGCTTTTTTCATTGAATTTATTTGAAATATAAAATATGTGTTAATTGATGTTTGCAGTGTTCTCCTTGGAGCTCGCCTCGTATCTTGAGCCCAGTGGATGTGCGCCACATCTTGGCAAGCAGATCCAGTGAGAACTTGTCAGGCATTGGTTGTCATGGTGAATTGGTAGGTTCACCAATCAGAAGAAGAATGTGCCGCCAGTCATTGCGCAGAGTAACTCCATCCAAACACCATCAGAATCTGGAAGAGTCCCGGAACAGTGAGGAAGCAACCAGAAAAGAAGCAGAAAAACTATTGCGGGAAGGAGGGGAGGAGAAACTCCGTTACTGTTTGGAGACATTAAGGATGAGAGAAAGGTGTGAACTTATTCTGTTAATTTGTGTTATCAATGTTTTAAGTTGGAGTTCTCAGTAAGCTGTGTAATTGCAAGAAAGCAACCATGTCTTTGCAGATAAAACTTTGCATTCTGCTTCCGTGAAAGGATATATTATGTATTTATAGTCACATGTATTCCATTCGTACTTAATTATAGTGCGTAATAAGTGTCAGATATTTGAAAGTTTTTTTTCTCGTAAATACCTATGAGCTTTGATTACCCAGAATTGGCATGTTGGGGCAATTTATTTATTCCTAA
Organism: Dryococelus australis; assembly: GCA_029891345.1. Lineage (NCBI taxonomy): Eukaryota > Metazoa > Arthropoda > Insecta > Phasmatodea > Phasmatidae > Dryococelus > Dryococelus australis. The sequence continues at coordinate 304,664,075 of CM057009.1, read as the reverse complement.
AATACAGTGCTAAATGTAAAAATAAGCTAAATTTACCTTTGTAACACTGCAACCTTGAATGTGCAATTTGGGTGATTATAATAACACAGCGTTACAACAGAAACCAAAAATTAAGATTTGCATACTACCAAAGTACATAAAAACAAACATACTGAATTGGATCTGCATATAAATTAAACTTATTTTCTTGTGGCTAAGTTCCTTGGTCTCTTCAGAAGCAAAAACTGAACTGCTTCACACTACTTTTCATGCTCTAGCCATCTCATAGTCATTTGAAGGCAATGAAAAGCTTTGTCATTGGTTGGTACTCTTTCATCTCTGATATTGTTTTTCTCCTCCTCATCATCCATGTACTTGAGGATTGACCTCACATTAGCAGGAGAAAAATCACTGTGGATATTCCACCTTTTGTTTGCAAAAACTTTTCTTAGGGATATGAGAGGGTGTAATTTACTATAAGGATTTTCCCAGTGTCACCAGTTCTTTATTTCTTTTTCCTTTAGGAAGAAAAAAGTTTTCACTTACCGACAAAGGCGTCAGCAAAAATTTTCTTGTTCCATTAAAGCATCTTGGTTGCATTGATTTGGCAATGACTAGTAAAGGAAGCGTATTATGTGTGTCTGTAGTTTTAGTGCATATCTTTGTTGTAATATGGAATTGGATAGAATTATATCTAGGTGCCACCATTTCACATTTAGACATCAATAAATTTATTTTCAATAGGGCCCAGTTTCATCAGCACTGTCAACTATGCTTTTTCATAGCCTTCTTTTTCCACAATTTTTTTTCCAATTGTTTAAAATGTCTAGCGGTTTCCAAATTAGCTGAACATTTCTCACACTGTATATCTATAACAATGCAATTCCAGACCGTCTCCCTGATTTGGTAGGAGTACCCCCACCAATTGTAAGTGACGACACATTTACCAGTACAATGAACCTTTTACTGAAGTCAAGAATAATTTATATGGAATGATGGGAAATTACATATATACTTCAGTTTACAAAAGGCCTTCTCTGTTTCTCGTCATATGAAAGGCTTCCCATTCTTCCTCAGCCTATTAAGAGAGGTACACAATTCTGCATAATTTTCTATGAATCTGGAAAAATATCCCTACATCCGATGACCTTTTTGTGATTTATTGTGAAGCCCAATTCTCTCAACTTTCCCAACACTGGGTGCATATGCTCCAAATGTTCCTTTACAGTCCTAGAGTAAATGCATATGTCATCGAAAAACAAGATGACAAACTTAAAATGAAACTCTTCTAACTCCTTATGTAAAATACAAGAAAGACTTTGCCCTCTGAAATTTACTCTGAATGGGATCTAAGTCCATGTGTAGGGTCCCCAAGACATCACAAAATTCATATACCGTATTTCTTGCTTTTCTTTTTTCAGATAACAAACGTTGATATAAAGTGTCATTAAGATTGTTCACCCAAAAAACTTTGGCTTGACCAAAATATTGCAATACCTTTCAACATTCGGCATAGGGAATTGACAAATTTTAATAATTTTACAAGCTAATTGGTACTCCACAATCAAATGGTGTTACCCTGCAATGCCGGTGCTGGGACTGTGAAGGATTGATTTTTAAAAAGGGTTACCTGACTAGGCGCCAGACACCGTCAGCAGGTGGTGTCAATGTGAAGTTGTTGGTACTCTCAGGCTCGTGCAGCCAACTGCCTGGACATACTCCATTCTCTTGGTAGTTGCATTGTTGAAAACTGCCCCATAGGCACTGAAGAAGGAAGATTTCCTCAAACCTAGTACTTACATCTAGATTAAGTGGGCCTATTGGCTGACCCACACACCTTAAACTGTGATGACCACTAAATTAGATAAGTTGTGCATGCTTAGGTGGTTGTGAAGCTGTATTTTACTACGGGTTGTAGGGGACCCGTACCCGAAATGCCTCGTGGTGGTGCTCAGAAATGAAACACACATAGTCTGCAGGCTGTTGTATATTTTCCCTTGCATGGTACACTAAAGTCACTACAAAGTGAAGCCTATGCGGACTCTGGCGCCGCGCCTGCCAGATGAGCAAAACTTGAAAAATGCATAAACGTGTGGTGAAGAATTAGGTGAAAACTAAGCTTCCCTGGGTGATATTAATCCTGGGGAAGGAGGGATGGCGTCTCAAGGTGTGAAAATGAAAGGTTCCGGTAATCTACTGATGCAAGACCTGATTGGCACGAAAACGTGAATGCATTCGGAGTGTAACGCAATGCGTACCGACCCCTCTGACTGCTGGACAATAATTTACTATGGGGGGCGCTCACAGCTGCAGTTTGGCAGCAGGCTGCACGCTGGAACTATTTGTGTGCTATATGAATGAAGAATATAGATACTTGCTCTTGCAAAAAAGTATGAAAAAATATAACAATAAAATTTACGAACATATACACTTCCAATAATAATCAAATGGTAGGGTGAAATGAGGGTGATGTAATGAGTTGGATACAAGAAACTCACGTAGACATGGATAAAAACTGAAAATGCTGTGGGGACATCTCTCACATTTTTGTACACGTCCCTGCATCTCTATGAAATCAAAATAAATTAGCTTTTAATTGTCTCATAAATTAGGTTAGAAAAACCTTTCAGCTCCTACCTTCACCAGCTGGGTGGAGGGGGTGGGAAATTGTGACACTGCCTTGTCTGCACTTTTCACTACACCACCCACTGACTCTGCATGAGGGCGTCGTGCATGCTGATGCGATAACGTGGGGTGCACAGCATGGCAGATAGTCTAGAGGGCTGGATGCCATCCTGCATCAACTGATTTTTTAGAAACGCAGATGTTGCAGAAGATAAATATTAAGGTTTAATAATTTTTTGATTTTGCAAATATGTAATAATCTCCCTAATGGACTTAATTTTCTCATAAAGCTTTAAGCAAAACAGCTCATTATTGATTATCTTAATGTCATAAGGCTTACACCTAAAACACCCAAAATTCTTGGTAATGTTTTAAAACTCACCGTACCCCTTGTCTAGTTCTGTTATGTTCCTTATCAAGTATTTGCCCTTTACTGGCAGTATCAGTGCATAAAACTTCATGACCTTTTATCAATTTCAATTTTACTCCTGGATATCTTGGATCAAAACTAAATTTTGTAATTTTCTTTTTAAAATATAACACAGCATATTTTGTGTTAAGCTAAACCCAAGAATTAATATACAGATCAAGTCTGGCATGTTCAAAACTCTTTGGTCCACAAATATTGATTTACTTCAAAGTGTAATCTAAACATTCTAACCTCAAAACTTATTCCATTTGTTATGAATGAACTGAATCCCTCGCTCATTTTTAACTGATTTTTCATATCTGGGAATTTCTTAACTAGAGCGCTTGCTGATTCTTGGCAAATAAAATATCCACTCACACCTGTTTCCAGTACAACAGAAATCATCTCTTCTTTTATCCAAGTCTCTATAAACAACGTATTCATATTACTCTTTTGTTCTACTACCACAATACTCTAAGGATTTCTTTATGGAACTTCCTTTTTTTCTCTTCTTAACCAGATTACAGTAGCTTTAAATGTGCCCCAGTTTGCCACATAAATAAGTCAAACTATTCTCAAACAAGATCAATTAATTTTCCAGGTGCCCCTTATTACAACAAAAAACAAATGCAAATTCTTCTTTATTTCCATAACTACCTGCTCTGGTGATATTTTCAGATGCACCAATGTTTCCTTCATTTCGTGCATGTGTATCTGTTTGTGCGTGCGTGCATGTGTGTGTGCATGTGCGTGTGTGCATGCATACACATGCACACACACACATGCACGCACACGGAAAGAGAGTAACATACATGACACCTAACTGTACACAGGATGTCTAGCAAATGGGAAAACCTGAAATTTTACTGGAATTGTAGCTCTCTGGAATAATCCCGGCATTGTACTAGAATTTCTTAATGTGTCTGGGATTAATACCATAACAGAAAGGGCGTGGTGTAGCTACAGGAGACATTGATTTTCTCTTTTAAATTAAAGGAAAAATGCATTGTTTATGTCAGTATTAGGCCACAGAATAAAAAACTGAGCTATTATAAGTGTGAGCTTGTAAATATTGGAATGAAAAATGAGAATAATTTTATTTTTATGTTTGCATACCTGTTATAGTTATCCTTTTGGTTCTTTCCATTGCAATCCAGTCTTCAAATGGCAGTCTTTTGCGAGTGTATCAAAATTTAGAGTATTATTTTTTGTGAGATTTCTTACTCTTGTGATGACTTGCTTTGTCTTAGTTTCCTTTTGTGTTTATAAGTGTATAGGTACAGTTATCATGACAAGTACAATGGTTTGGCTAAACACTTGATGCCATTAGTGTGTTTATCTTAGTGCTATAGAATTTGTTGGCATCGTTCTTCACCTGTTTTCATGAAAACAAATTTTTTCAATTAAACCAAGATGTTTTAAAATACTGATTTTTTTTTTCCTCCAGTTTTTGCAACTAACATCGCTTCAAAACATTCAGAAACTTCATTATTTACAAAGTTCAGAAGTAAACAAATTAATATAGCTGTACACTGTGATTAGTTATGTCGTTATCATTGTTCAGGATTGTAAATTATTTAATATTTAATTACAGTGTCGTTGAACTTGAGTATAATTTATTTTTATGATGTGCTTATAGCAGTTGTACTTGGGATATTAGTTGACAGACAGCATTCATGGGCACGACACTTAATTGAAATGATAAATTACACAAACGAGAATGTATCACACTGTTCATAAGTATGTTTTACTATCAATGAATAATCTTAACAAATAGGTTTATGCTCTTATTTATTGATTTGTGTCTTTAGTTTCAAAGCTAATAAATTACAAAATACTGCTAATCTATGTTTCAGTTAGAAATTTTTTGTGGCATAAAAATTGAGCAGCATCAATGTATGTTTAACTGCAGTACTTAGTATTAAATATGTTGATTTTCATCAGTATAACAGTTTTTTTTTTTCGCACTGTAATGGTTTTATCTAAAAATGTAAGGCTGCTTTTTTTTTTTACTTGGATCTGCTTTTTTGTGATTTTCATATAAAAGCATTGTTAATATTTTCAGATATTTCATCCACAAATTGTTTAAAATTTTTACATTCACCCTTGTTAAGATGTAAAGAATGAAGAGTTTTTAAACAAAGGTTTGTTTTGACGTAAGTTTGCACATTTTAGTTTTTTTTTTTTTTTTTTTTTATATGTTTAATGTTTTTGTGCGAATTCAGAAATGTTTGTGTGGTACTTAAATTTTTATACATGTGCACGGGAATCGTACATGAATTTTGTCAAGGTGCTATGCTAGACACCTTGTCTATATCTCACGTACACAATTCAATAAGCGTAGATTGTATTACTTACACTCTGCTGCCGGACAATAGGAGAGAGATTTTCAAACACATTGTCAGTCAACTGTTTCTCTTTCAGGTTAATATTTGGAGCACCCGAGAAAGCCTGATCAGCCTGTACAGAGTCAAGTTGCACTCATTTGGCCTTTGAAAATGTACACATTATTTTTCACTAAGATGTCTTTCTCCCTTCTAGTGCATAATTCATCCCACAATTTATTTTTAACTATGCACCCATCTTTCCTGTTTGCAGTTCTATTCAGCAAAATTTATGCAGCTAAATCCGAACATTTGCACGAATTACCTTGCATTAAATATACATCAGACTCCTTAGTTGCTTGTAACTTAATCTACTTCAGAACATAAGTATAAAATATTCTGTGGTTTGTAATTTGTCAGATTATTTATCATATAAAAGAAAAAAACGCAAAACTCAAATGTTGTTGGTTGTGCAATCTGATTTCATTGTCAACCAACTGTTCTGTGGACTCACCCTTTTAAGAAGCGCTGATGTAGTTTTGTGCAAATTATCAATAGTCGCTGTTTCAGTCAAGTCGTTGTTGTGCTTTGCTTTGTGGTCCTATAGTTTTCTGTATTTCTTCAAAAAGAATTTCCTTCTATTATACTTTGTTATCAGCGCTTGTTTGTGTGAATGCATTCCTCTTGTTCCTGTACTTACCTTTTCACTTTATGACTATTTTACCTACCAAACTGATTTACTGTATTTGCTGCACACTCTGTGTTGGTACCATTTGTCTTGGTATTTGGATTTTCTACGATTGTATATTCCCAAACAAAATTAATGACTTAGCCTGGTTTCCTCTTTTTCCATGCACTTTTGTGAATCTTTCCGTTGCAGAGACTGCACCCCTGCAGTTAATGTTGCAATTTTCTGTTGTAATTTAATTATTTTGTTTCTCATTTTCCCTTGCCATACATTGATTGTATCTTTTTTGCCCTAATTCTACCCTGTTCAAGTGGTTTAGAAGTTTCTCTATATTGTCATTGTGCAACCCCACTATTTCATCCACTATTAAAGGCAATAATGATTTCGAAACAATTTCAATAAATCCAAATTTGGCATGTTCAGATTGTATTTCTTTCTATAAAGTAGCGACCTTCAATATGTGATTGGTGGAAATGCATTTCTTAACTGTGTGAATATCTATCTCCAAATGACGTGATCTCCTATGCAGTACAGTGTTTGTATATGTTATTTTGGCTGTTCGTTTTAAGTAGATCTTTAGATATCTACACTTATTTTCTTTGTCACACACTATAATGATCTAAATATTCCTCAATATCCTCCACGCTTTTGCCTGAAAATGTTGACAATTTTTTATGCTTTTTGAATTACTACTCTTAAAGGTTTATTTTCTGCCATTTTATCACCTCTACAGTAAAGTTCACATACATTTTCGTTCTCATATAAGTGTGTAGCTGTTTCTAAATTTTCATAGTGATAAGATTGCTGTCTCATAATGTTTGGCAACTCTGAGGCTGACCTACTTATGTTGTCATATGACATAGATGTATAGTCATCTGTTTGATTTGGAACTAAGCTACCTTGCATACTTTTCTCCACTTGTCCTGTTATGTTATTTTATTTAGTAATTTAGCTATTAGATTAGGGTTTTCTGTTTGCTTTTGTATTAAAATATAAGTTTCTCCATGTTATTGGATACATTATATTCTAGAGCTTGCCTAGCACCTGAGAAGCATATAATAGCTGTCCTAAATAATTTCTTTGGCTTCGGATAAAAGTATCTTATTTTTCTTAGCGCTCATAAAATGGTTAAATATGTGTTTGACTATTTGGATTTTCATTGCATGTATGCCGACTTAACATATATCAACTTTTTGCACAGTGCTTATAGTAGCACAACACATTGAATCTATCTAACTGCATACATGCAAGAAGCTATCTACGGATGAGGAGGATGGGGTGATTTATGAAAGAGTATGGAGGAATTATCTTGTTTGCAAAAGGTTGGGAGGGGCTGCGCCTCCACCAGTATAATGATTCTTAAGAATCATTCAGAGGGGATGTAATGAGATCACTAACAAAGCTTTCTGCTAGGATGAGGTTGACGAATGAATAGTAAGGACTGAGTCTAAATTCTTTAATAAAATTACCTTAGGTCGCTCACAAATTCTTTAATTAAGTTACCTTAGGTCACTCACAGCAAAGTGATAACCACACCGATTCAGTTCAAATGAAGCTAAGTGATTAGACATTAACTCCAAGCAATAGAAGGACCTACTTCACCTGCAGCAAATGTCCTAAACATAACTTACCACTGATAGAAATCGCAGAACTTTTTCTGTATGGTACAGCATGCAAGGGCTTGCATGTGCTCTTGTGGGTCAATGTGGGGACAACCTTTCGAGCAGTTTGACCATGTGTGGTGGCAGCCCATGACAATCGTCTTAGGTGGCAGAGGAATGACCACACTATGCTTCATGTTTTCACCTTTATTGTCTCTGCTGCCCTCATTCTTGCTTGGTCGCTCAGTTATTCACAAAATAGCACCCTGCACGGCCTGCGCTGCCTACCTGCCTTCCTGGTTTTGTAGTCCACTCAAGCTGGGAGATGGACTTAATATATGGCTCGGATATTTAGTTTCCACGCCACTACATCTTGAGCACTCATTTCAAATGTGCGACCATTATTGCAGTTTGGCTAGATAAACCCAAAATGAGGGGGGAAAAAATTATCAAGTAGCTGGTTTTTTTTTTTTTTTTTTTTTTTTGTAGTTTCTTTGTATATTGAAACTAAAATGCTCGGTTAACATTTGAGTTTTTAAAAACAAAAAGTGAAATGGACAAACATGATTTAACATTACAAGTTTCCCCAAGTTGAAATCTTTCTCATTCCACTATGTCTCAAGCCAATTTTCTGCTTAGTTTTTCTCATAGAAAGTAACATATTTTTTACTTTACTGTCACATTACATAGTTTTATCTACCTGAAACATTGGTGAATAAAATATGTTACCCATTGCTGCAATTCTTTGGTCTTGATAATGTGAAGTTCAGTTTGTATATCCAAATTGGATACAAGCTGCTAAAAAGAGATTAATTCAGGTCGTGCCACTACTGCACTGTACAAATTTTACCAGCATGCTGAGCTGGGTAAGCCGGCAGTGCAGCAATTGCTAGTGCTCCCCTTTCATGTGATCAAGAGCTGTTTTAAGGTGACTTGGTGCATTTGGTTTGAAGGAAAAATTAATGCAAATTTTTATATGCATATATGCATATATGCAGAGGCAGAGAAATTGGGCCTGTGTTGTGTTTGGCAAAATTTGAAAATAAATAGTTTTAATTTGAAGTAGGTAGTGTTTTAAAACGTTTTAAAGCTAGCCTTTGGTAACAAATGTAGAGGGGTTAAGAGGGTGTCCATTGTATAAAATAGGTGTGGAATTTGGGCGCCTGGTTGAGTGTATCCATGAGTTAAGGATAACTGGATGGGGACAGAGATGAAAAACATCTTTGTATCCAAAATACAAGCATTTAGCTCTTTATTTTAGAAAATTTTCTGTATATCTTAGGTATTTTTGCTGTGTAATTTTGTGTTGTGGAAATATTTATGCTGATTTGCCTTATAATTATACCAGTAAATAATGTCAATATTCCTTGGTATTTTTAAATAGGATGTATTTTACCTGAGAAACTTTTACAAAAAAATGCTAATTTTCATAAAACATGTTACAGGATATTGTCTAGTTAAGCAGCCCTGTCTGTGGTTAATATAGAATGGGTGATAATTCCTTATTACCTGGTCTAACAATATTTACAAAAGAAACCTCAAGTAGTACTGGTTTTGTTCATTAGAGGGTATAGTGTCCAGGGGGAATTAATTCCTTTATGAAACAGAATATATGAAAACCTTTAATGGTCTTATATGTGCGTTTTTTTTTCTTCTGTTCGCTATCAAAATTTTGCTATATCATAGGAATATGTTTTTATAGTCTTGTTGAGTATAAAATGTGTAATTATGTAGCACATGCCCAACTTGCATTTTGTGGAGAGGAAAGGTGTATGCATTTTTGACGTTTTCTCATAGTGGATATGAAGTATCATCATCATCATCATCATCATCATCATCATCATCATCATCATCATCATCATCCATCAATCATCAATCAATCAATCATCAATCATTATCATCATCATCATCATCATCATCATCAGCATCAATCTGTACTTCCTAACATTTGATTCAAGTCAAACTCATATTTAGTCCAGACACTGAATGAGGGCAGACTTGTAAATTTTTCTTTAGTTCGGAAATTTGGCTTATGCTTGTTAGTTAATTGTTTACACTGTGAATTTAATGGTTGTTAAAATGGGGGCTTCCAGACTTCTGAAGTTCTGTCTAAGTCTTGGTAGTTTGTTTTACCTGAAATTTAAATGGTGTTTAAAATGTTTACCTAAAGTAAATAGTTTTAATTAATAAGCTTAGTTTAAAAGTGAAAAATATGTATTTGACAATAGTATAGTAGGAAGTTATATTAATATTTAGGAATGTTTTAGGTATATACGCAATTAAAAAACTTCCATACGTACTATACTTGTTAAGTGATCTATTTCAATTTCAAAAGTTTTAACTAATTCTGTCAAGGAAATTGTGTTTGGCTTGTTAAGTGATCTATTTCAATTTCAAAAGTTTTAACTAATTCTGTCAAGGAAATTGTGTTTGGCTTGGTGTACCATAAAGTATACATTGCAAAAATAGTTTTATCTTTTCAGGGTCCTCACAAAACAAGAAGCAAAAAATTTAGTTGCATTGTTGCATAGCAATAGTGATGCATTGTTAGAACAAACGCTTGTTACCATTGGCAACTATGGAACTTTTGCACGGAACCAGGTAATTAAACTTTTTACATATACTATTTTTTCTTAGTAATTATTGTTTTTTCATTTTCTTTTATATCACTAATGATGGTATTCCTAAACATTCAGTTTGTGGACCGGCAAACTCCTTGTGAATAAGCAAGGACTGTGTCTTAAATATATTGCAAATGGAGCTCAAATTCAAAATAGAAGGTTTGCGTTTCCGGTGATTTTCCTGAGCCCTATATGGTATGCAAGGCTAAAAATGCAAACTCCTTTTAGTTACCAACAACTAGGAAGAAGATCAAAACTTAAAGAGATTTGTTGAAGTACACTTGTGTTAGAAATATTTGTAAAGTAATGTATATGTTACTGAAGTTGGAACTGGCAAACAATTAAACAGATAAATGTTCTTATAAAATACAACACACCCCAGAATTGTCCTATATATTCTTCCAAGGCATTCTTCATTCTGCTTTGGTATGAAATTATTAAATCCTCACTTAAAAATTTGAAAAGTGAATACACAAAACCTGCGACAAGGGGTAATACTTGAAAAATATGGGGAGTAATTGGGAAATACGAACTATTATCAACATGTACATTTTTTCTTTGGCAATAACCTAACATATATTTGGTAGTTGAGTGGTTTTGGTAGCAAATTTGTAGTCTTTTAATTTTTTGTTGAAATCCCAATTCAGTAGTAGATCTTAAAATTTTTTTTTATATTGCTGCTTGAAACTTGCATTATTTTCTTCTCAAATAACTGTATTAGCATCACAAGTAATGGTGGTTAAGTAAGCATATTACAGATAGTTCTGTGGAATTTGTAAACAATTCTTTCCAGCAAAATGGAAGCTTTTATGAACATAGCAAGATTTATGATACTAGTTAACCTAATTTCATAGATGTTTTTTTTTCCAATATATTTATGTCATTGCCATTAAAAAATAAAAAAAGACTTTTCTGCATCAAACCATTAGAAGATGAGCAGGTAACAGATAAGTACACTGTAATGACAAAAGTCATGGGATAGCACTATGTACTGAATGACTCGTGGTGCCACCGCTGCAGAATGATGTTGCGTGGCCTAAACTGGTCTCAGTTGTGAACAGGTGGTTATGTAATTCAGATTGACTGTTGTTTACATGCCCAGGGCAAGGTGATGGGAGTTATCAGAGTTTGAAAGGAGTGTGATTGTGGGTTTTAGAAGTTGTGGAGACCTTCAATATTCCTTGATCCTTGGTGTCACGTGTGTACAGGGAATATCAAAATCAAGGCATTACGATCCACCATGGACAACGCAGTGGCTGTCCAACGTTACTTAATGATTGTGACTGGCGGAGGTTGGGTAGAATTATCTGTGCTAACAGAGCAGGAAAATTTGCTCAAATCATAGCTACATTCAATGCAGGAGGTGTCAGACGTGTATCTAGCAGATCTGTGCAACGTGCATTAGCTTCCACTGGCTATGGAAACAGAAGACCCACCAAAGTGCCCTTGTTAACAGCATGACACTGGGCACACCACTTTACATGGGCTCATGAGGTTGCTAATTAGACACTGGAAGACTGGATACATGTGGCCTGGTCCGATGAGTTACGATACAGGTTGTTTCGGGCTGATGGCAGAGTTCAGGGATGTTGCAAACCCAATGAGGCCATGGTTTCCAGTTGTCGATAAAGCAACGTGCAGGCTGGTGGTGGTTCTGTAATGATGTGTAGTGTGTTCACATGGCATGGGTTGGGTCTACCTGTCTATGTACCCATTAAACTCAATGGTAACCTGTACAAAACTCTCCTTGGTGACCATTTGCAGCAGTTCATGGACTTCAGTTTTCCGGACAATGATGGGATGTTTCAACAGGAAAATGCACCTTCTCACCAGGCTGCGGATATCCAGGACTGGTTCGAAGAGCATTCTGGAGAGTTTCAGCAAATGGAGTGGCCAGCACGTTCACACGACATGAATCCATTAGAGCATTTATGTTACATTGTGGAGAGAGTCATTTGCACCCAAGATCCTGCACCTAGAAATACCAGGGAACTTTGGGTATCTATTGAGACAGCATGGCTTATCATCTCTCCAGAGGTCTTCAGTCTACTTGGGGAGTCCATGCCATGTCGAGTTACAGCCTTTCTTCGGGCTAGAAGGGGCCCTACACATTATTAGACGGGTATCCCATGACTTATGTTGTGTCAGTGTATAATTGTACGTAAGCCATCTGTTAGTAAGGTAAGCACTTTAAAATACAGTATTAGATTTTTAACCACATCTTCATTTGTATGCGTTAGGAACAGTATGTTACCATTGTAAAATAGTTATACCTGGTAGTGAATTGCATCTAGATTTTTGAAATGATGGAAGGCTTGCGCCATTTTTACAAGTACAAGGATAGGTTAAAGGGATGCAAGTAATTTAGGTGAGGTCAAAGACTCTTGCAACTTTGAGAGTGCTCACAGTTGTAACCAACATGTAGACATTGCATTGATCATTCAAGAATCTCATTTCATGCCAAAACAAGATACATGCCGAATGTGACTCGGATCTTCATCATAAAAGTGACTATTAATACCAGCATAAATGTTGATTTTGTGATTGCCCTGCATTGAATAGAACTGTTATCTTTCTGAGAGTAAAAAAGTACAAATTTTTGGGTCATCCTAAATTTACCATAATGAGATTTCAGTTAAATGAAGTTAAATGTACACTGCCTAACAGGGAAAGTGCCACACTATGAAGAAATGCTCGAAAACAGATCTAACTACATGCATAGCTAGCCAAACAGGTGCAGGAAAAATTAATTAATTTTCACATACACAGAAGGCTGCAGTGGTATAAAATTTGGGATTATGAATAAGTAGTTGGACCTTCAGGTGGGGAGATACATTGCTGAACCTGCTGTTGCATCAATTCATCAAGTGTCTGAGTAATGTCTGGGGTATTGTGGACCATGTATTATGATCTGAGTAGACAGGTCTTCATTTTTTGGGTTTGGGAGGGTATTCAACCAACGTCCAGTTTTATCCCACATTCTCAATTGGCAAGAGATGGAGAGATTGGGCTAGCCAAGGCCGTACCTACACATTTTGCAAAGCATTGAGGTTGATATCAGCTGTTGAAAATGTGCATTTTCGATGCCTTGCAGATGTGGTAGTGTCACGCCAATAGCACTTCTACAACATAGCTGTGTGTTGTTAATGTGCCCAAAATATGTACTAGAGGTGAGTGGATGTTGGCATTGATAGCTTCTTGATCTATGACTCCACATTGACAGGCTGTGGTGTGGTGCTTCTCAATAACAGAGGAATCTGCACAAAGGTCAAGTCGCTGCCAGACTCGCACAGTGCATCATTGGTGAGACAGAAATGAGATCCATCACTGAAGATTACAATGTTTCATTCTTCACCCCACGCAGCTCTGGTGTGATACCATTCGAAGTTATAACAGTGATGACTCGTTGTTAAGGATAGCTTTCAAACGAATGGCTGGACAACAAACCTGCATCAGCCAATCTACATCACACTGTTTGTGTCAATATCAGAGAATCCAAACTGCCTTACACACTTCACAAAATACCATGAATCATGGATTTTGGGTGTACTACACCATGGCATCAGTTGCTGTGACCTGTGCACATTGACATCAATTTCCAAGCTTTGTTCATACTACGACGATGCACGTGTACTTCCCGAGACCACTGTCGCAAAACACACTCTTCGAACAGCCATGATGTCTTGAATGATGGCATCATGTGTTGGTTGTCTGCCTATATCACGAGCATGGTTTATGTGATTGGCCAAAAATGCTAATCAAATGCATAACAAGCTTATGTACATCTACTTTGCACATTTTGTGGTACTGCTTTCATGCCTTCATGGTGTGGCATTTTCTCTGACAGGCAGTGTACTTAATATCTGATATGGTAAGGAGATTTTCTTGGGACATTGTGGTTTTCTCCCTTGTATTGATTCCGCAGTAGCTCTTGCTTCATCTCCATTCCATCGTTGACCCCAACCATTATTTGGATAGGTTGGAACAACTGGGCCCCACAGGTATGTTAGCTGGCTGCAGTTAAGTGTCAGCCTGAATACAGGAACAACGTGCAAATTTACAGTACTGTAGTGAACATTTGAAAATCAAGGTAATGTTCAAGTATAGTTGGTTCTGTAACGTAATAAAATTGGGCCACATGGAGATTTTAATTATTTACTTATTAATGTAGTTGCAAGATACTATATGATTTTCATAGATATTGTTTTCACTGGCACATTAATTATGTTAATTGGTATGTAATGACACTGCTCATTTAAATTTTGAATTTTTCGTTTTATCATAAACGCATTTATATATCTTTCCAGTCTGTTTTTTTGTAATGTGTTTAGAAGGCCCTAGTATATAAGCAGTTATTGATCCGTTGCTATGGTAACTAAGTGGTGTGTTGGGTAAAACTGTCTCTAGATCTCTCATAACTGGGCAATTGTGAACACCATTATTTAATTATTGGTAACATCTGGATAACTTATAATTGGATCATTAAATCATTACTAACGTCTCTCACTCATCAGCTTAACGTTAACTAAACGTCACTTAAATAAGCCTGTCAAACTTCACGACTCATAGCATCAACATGACTAGACAATGTCGAAGCATAAGCAATGGCTTCATCATCTCAAAGTACAGCAGCTAATAGCAACTTGTCAAAATAAGCGGCTAAACATCTAAACCTACAGGAGGTTGCTCCACCATGTGCTAATTAAACGTAAAGCAAGAGGGGCCAGCACACAACCCCTACAATAAACTAATCTTCCTTAGAGCGAAACTCTGATCTCGTAGAGCATTACTTAACTAGCCTAAGAGGTACAAGAAATGGGAACTTTTGGACAGTCTCTACTGACGTTAAAATAACCACAGAAAAATTAAAATGAAATAAGTAAATATTAAATAAGATAGGATTTATGAAATAGATTGTGGGAAATCTGACTCAGTCAAATTAGACCCAAATAGAATAAATAACTCTAGGTAAATACCAGATAAGAGGGGAATTTCTACTATCTAATAAATAACAGAAACAAAAAAATAAATAAAAAATATTGTCATTTACTAAATTTCTTAAATAGGTATAAATGTGTTATAAAAAAAAACATAACGAGTATAAAATTTCAGAAATTTGTAACAAAAATTGAGATAGTTGGTATACAATAAATTATTAAATACTGACTGAAAATATGAGTGCAAAAGAATAGTTATTTAACTTCGGTTACTTACAGGTCCTTTCCAATTAAAATATTTTCAATTAAATCTTAGCTTCCATTATAATTGTTAATTTTTTTTAAAACAGCTAAACAAAAAAAACGTTGTACAATTGGCTTTACACATACACAAAAAAACTGATTTCGAATTATTTATAAACTTCATCTCGTCGGTTTTGTGAACTGAAAAGCTTCAAAAATAAAATTTGTAAGCAAAATGCTTTTTGCTGGTATACATCTATAGTGACGTGCAGGAAAAGGACAAAAGTTACTCATCATAAAAAAAACTCGCAACACAAACAAGTAACAAAAATGTCTAACTTGATCGGCAAAACTTTAAATACCTCTCAAGTGCTTATTCACTCAGTGTGTCGACTAATTACGTCAAAACAAAAATGAATTCAAACTCCCTCCACCACAAACTGAATTTAATGAAAAATAACGGCAAAGCCTTACTCTGGCAAGTTTTCTACCAATAACTGCTGCAAAATTCATCCATTCATCTTTTGTCGACATAAACTTCTGAACTTATGATTCTAAACAAGTAATACTGATAATTATGCATCATAATTAAGCGATATAAAAATGTTGCATCATCCACTATTTCTTTCTTATTTACTTACTGAACTTACTACTAATCGCTTACTGGACTCCTTTTTGGAACCGAATTAAATGAAATATAAAACTAGGTATATAACTGGCATTTAGCTTTCAAAGGATTACATAATGATTAGCTCCCGAGGCTCCTCCAGCGTCCTCAAGCTTCAAGCGTTAGCCTCATGTCCAAACTCCTTGACGTTTAGCTTCCAACTGCCACACAGCGCAATATCCTACTTTGGCTATATCCTCTATTATCCTCCCTCTCACCACTCTACCACCAACAAATAGAATCAGTTCACGTACACATGTGGCAGCTCATAAACAGGTAATCAGCACCATCTCACTTCCCCTTACCCCAGAGTGCCCTACACCTTGTCTGCTGTCTGTAGCACAAAATCTTCCCTGTTCCCCTGAAATCACCCACAATCTCACAGCTGTTGAAGCGGAATGTCCTCGTCAGTATAACTCCCAGAACTTGTGCGGTCAACACAGAGCGACACGAAAACACTCTGTGAAAACAATGATTGCACATTTAAGCGACAAAGCAGTGAAAACAAAAGGTGGAACACAGCTGCAGCTGGCACAAAAGGAAGTGCTGGGGCTGGGCTCAGCAAGGGAAGTTTGAAAAACATTTCCAGCACCAACTCTCTGGAAGCCTCTACTGCCAAACAGCAAACCTAAGGACTATTCCTGGGAAGACAAGCTGAACATCCTTATAAAATAATTTAAAGCCATCCGAACAAAATAAATCATAAGACTCTAACCCAACATAAAAAAATTAAGAGCTTCTGAATAATAAAATAAAATTAAAAATTGTGAAAAGGCACTAAAAGTCAGAATCCAAACAAAAACACAACTACTGTGTTAAGGTCAAAAGGTCCTAAGTACATGAACATTAAAAGATAAAAAAAACAATGACTCCAATAAAAATAATTATCAAAAAAAAAAATCCCGAAAATTACAAAAACAATCGGCAACTGTGAAAAATACCCAAAAAGTGACCTGCATCTGGACGAAAATGAAAGGCAATAGCTGAAACGACAACAAATCAGAAAATTGTGACAGGCCTGCATTAAAAAAAAAAAAATTAAAAGGGGAGGGGGGGGGGGGGTTACAATTTTCACTTCTTCACATTTTCCAAGATGTCGATAAATTTGTTTCCTCGCAAATTCCATATATCTACTGACATCTACTGAAACTAATAGTTTACATTTTCCTTTGAATTTCTAGTAAGAAACAAAAAAAAAGTACATACAGTTAAGTTAACAAACATTTAATGCAATTGTTAAAATTAAATTCAGATCCATCTGCATCATCAAAAAAATTAATAAATTCTATGTCGCTTAACTTCAGCAATTCAACGAGGAGCAGCAAGTCTCTATTTTATATTTTCGTTAACTTCAGCATTGATTTCATTTAATAGTTCATAGCACAGTGAAAATTTCTTTCTAGTAGCTTATCTGTGTCAATTCTTGGAGATGGTCTCGGTAATGTCTCTCAGCAGGTGGTGCCTTGGAGCGCGCTGTGGTTGAGGGAGTCATCACCGTCATAGCTGAGCTGTCTTCAACAAACGTCATGTGCATATGCAGGTAGTTGGGGGAAAGGCAGAGAAACTTGGACAAGGTATAAGGATATAAAGTTAACTGAGCATGAATGTGTCAAGAGCTCATGGCAGCTGGGAATGGTGTTACTAGCAAATAAATTAATGTTTATATTCCAGTGATGCAATTTCATTGAAAAGGTGAAAGATAGAGGTATTAAGACACGATGGAGTTTGTGTTGCCAAAACCGGGAACCTTCCTCTTTCCCCTCAGCCCCCATCACTTTAACCCTCTCCGCCAGTGGTCCATGTGGCAGCAGCTCTTCCATGATGATATGATGTTTTTGCCTGTCCTTTACATGGTCTATTGGCTTATGCTAATGAAACCACCTCTGTTTGCTTCAGCTTGGTAGTTCACTTGCAAGGTGACAGCTTGGGTTATCTGTCTTCTTGTTCTCATTAAATCCAGTGGTTACAAGGTGGGTAGGCAGAGCAAAAGAGTTTTACTGAACCATCTTTACCCCTATCCCGTGAACCCTGAGAATTTTTTTGTGTACTCCTTACCATTACTCTGCTGCTTCCTTCCCTACTGCTCACTGTGGGCTCAGAATGGTTCTGTACTACCTTTTTGTCTTTTGATGGTTGTGAGGTGTGAAGTCACAGTAGCAGTGTTCTTGCATGTAAACAATAATGGGTGCATAGGTTTATCAGGGAAAGCTTAGCTTGCCATCTGATGTGTTTTATTCAGTTATCACAGAACTCTTACACTATTATCGCCAAAGAGGTTTATTGCCAATAATTAATTTCTAGTAGGCTGGCTTTTAAAGGGAGGGTGAGAATGGGTTAAGCAAGATCATACAGAAAGGTGAACCTAAGGAGTTGTTTAATTCACACTCGCAGCTTACCACATTTCTGTGAAGTGTTCTTGTTCTTCACTTAAATATTGCCCTCTGAATTTTGGATATATAAGGTTTGCGATGATATGTGGTGTTTTGATTGCCTGTTGAAATCTTTTCTTGAAGTGATGATGGTAAGGCTTCCAGAACATCAGAAGGTAGGTCTAGCCATATTTCAACTGTCTCAGAACTACATGTAACTGTTTCTTCAAGATACACTGCTTTGTGGTAAATTCCCAGGTTAAGATCTATGCAACATTTGGATGAAAGTGTTGGGCATTTTCAAGGATGATTTCCCTGTACCTATGATAATTTGTCACAAAAGATTTTACCCAGTCAGGGTGAGAGTTCCATAGTTTTTCTTTTGACAACTGCAGCATCACATAATCTTTCTCCAGAAGCCACCCATGTGCTTGATGAACATTTTGAAAATACTTTTGCACTTCCACAATATGACCCATAACTATTTTAGTAGATACACCTTTCTTGACTAAATTAAAAAATGTGCTGAACAGCCATAGGTGATTAGACCTGGATGTTTTTCTTTCAAAATTTCCCACATTTTGCCAATTTTGTTTTCATTGTCAGTAACTGTTGAAAGGGGCTGCTGTGCAAGTTTCCGTGGCATTTTTTCATTGCTGCCTTTATAATTGCTGCACACTGCTCAGATGTTTTTTCTGTGACTTGTCATCATAGACTTTAAGAAGATAACTTTCTGTCCCTGTATGGCTTGTAATGGTTTAAATTGGGTCATTCTTAATGCTTGACCATCCATGCAATGTTACTGTTAAACTGTAAATTTGTACTTTTTCTACCAGATGTAGCTCTACAGGATGTCAGGTAATTTGCGGATATGGACTGCACTTCATGAATCTGTGATCAAAATTAAGTATTCTTTGGTAAAAAAAAGCTAATGGGCCTTAGTTTATAAGAAAAACAACATTTAAGTAGGTAAAATTACTATATTTCATGTCAAGTACAGCACACAGTATCAGAAGAAGAAAAAACATTGAAACACCATAATAGGTGTTCGAAGTTTGCTCTGCCCATAGAAAGGCATGGAGTTAGGCCACCGGATGCACACATGGCCATTGCCATGTTCCAGTACTCATTGCATGTAAACTCCATGGCCTCTTTGGCACTACTGAGCTTGGCTTGTTCTTTTGCAGTATGCCTTGCGACAGAAAGATTAGTTGCAACATTGCCACATCACCTTAATCCAATTGGAATACAACATTTTTCTACAATGGTTTTTAGACTTTTCACCTGGTTTTTCTCGTAAATGAATGGTCTTATGCTTTTTTACCGGAGAGTATTTTCTAATTAGTTTTATCACAGATTCGTGTGGTGTAGTTGCTTTATGTTAGTGGATGAGGAAATACTAGGTACTGGACTTGGACAGGCTCGTGTACAAACATCTGTGGAAGAGGATCTACTTGATTCTGTAAAGGAAAGCTGTGCTGCTGCTAGTAGTTATTGTTCCAGATTTTCTTCACTTTCACACTCCTGTACTGATACGAACCATGAGGCTATGGCAGATGCTATAGATGAAGATAACATATACCTATATTCGTCATAGTCTACCACATCCAAAACAAATAGGAGTGAGCCCCATTTAATGTTTTAGTTACAAATAAATGTAATCTGGATTTGTACGTTTCAGAAAACAGATAATAAAATGGGGCTTTGATTGTCATACCTGCAAATAGTCTTTTCTGTACTGCAAACAGCATCTCAAACATTTCAATTATCTTCCTTCAAATTGTATTCTTATGGAATAAGTACTGAAGCTATATAAATCTCCTGTAAATGCACAACAAATGTTAATGAATAGGTAGGTGACAAGAGTATAACTATTACAATACAGACAGTGTAATCTAGGCATCATAGGCTTGAAGCCCAGGCTGATATGAAGTTGACCAGCATTTTTCACGTTCATTAAATGTGTTATAATATGTGGCCAATAAATAAACTTACCTGAAACGAGATATCAAAAAAACATTTTCATAAAATTGCAGTATTGGTGGGCATATTCAGTGCAAAGTTCTCCAATCAGTGTGGTACATGATTCATATTTGTGATTTTTTTGTCTTATCCACTCCTTCACCCAACAAATGTGTGACTTTCACTTATTATTTGTATTTCTCATTTAGAAGCACTAAAAGTGTGGATGCCACTATTAGTAGCGTAAATGTGGATATGAGTACATGGACACAGTCCTGCGAGTTTAGCATCCAAAAATTAAAAAAAAATTAGCTCCACAACTCTGTTTACTCCTGAGAAATAAAACAATCATTTGAATACTGTCCTACTAATAACTCTCAAGAGGTTTGACACCTCTCAACTGTAATTATCATCTTGGACACATACCTAGATGTGACATTTTTTAAAACTTCAATTGATTTTCTAAATTTAATTTTTGGTAGGCTTTGAAATTTTTCCATGTGTTGTGAATTTGTGTAGTTGTTTAGAGAGATTGCTGCTTTTGATATTTTTGTAAAATAATTTTTGAATTGGTGCTACACACAGTTGATGGGGCAGTGGTTAATATTTTGTTTAATAGAGATCCATTTCATTTTTATAATTTTGTCATTAAAATATTAATAATATTCCTAAATATAACTTTTGCCAGACACAAGTTTATTACAATTTATCACACATTACGTTTTGTAATTAAAATGAAGACATATAAAATGTTTAACATAAAATTCACAGGGGAGGGCTCATAAGGAGCCAAGGATACCCTTTATATACCAAAGTACAAAAAATAAATCAAAAGTTATTATGACTAATAAAATGCAGCATAAAAAAGAGTACCAAAATATCACAATGTCTAAGATTCAAAGGTGGATGTAGAATACAATTCATCTAGAAGCAACCAAGCAAAAGCAGTGCGGTACATTTGACTTCCGCATACATTGCAACTTGTCGCCAGCACAGGCTAACCAAATAACCAAAGGCAAATCATCAAAAACCTTCAACATAGTAATACCAATACTTTAAAAACACTGTCACTGCACCGCGTAAAGTTAACTGAAACATAATTAGAAACGGGAGGCCAAAAATAATTTAGAATAAAACGGTCAGCAAAATCCGGGTGATGTCAAGAAGTCCTTAAAACAATATCATTAAAACTTTAATTAAACACGTCAAATGTTCAACCCACCTGCATGGTAAAGCAGCATCTATGTTCACACCAGTAAATCATGTAACTATATCCAGGCTGGAGAAGTGCCTATGAGTCTGTGCCCAAACGAACGGAGAGGGAGTGCCCAAAGGCTTATGCAAAAACTAACACTAATGAAAGAGGGGAAGGCTATCTATCATGCATGCATGGAAGGAAGGGTTACCAAGGAAGCGGTAGAGAGGGAGCAGGGGAACGGGTACCGAGATCCGATACACTGCGGAGTGGTGGCAAGTTCAAAACCAGAATAGCACGTTGCAATCAGTGCAATCTCCTCCCCTAAAAAGTCCAAGTGCCCTAAAAAAAAGTCTAGAATCAGAGTCCACTATGGTATGAACACACAGAAGCCGAAGAATACACAGAACATCCAGAAGAATAAATTTTGACACAGTTCAAAGAGATGGATACCAAAAAAATGTTCAAGATGTTCACAAATGTGTTGAGGAGGTGAAAAATTACTTTCACAGAGTTACAATCACACATAGTAACATGACATAATTTTGCAGTTTCAAATTCTTGAAGCATCAACTAGTCCAAGTTCCAGTCCCTGGGAACCAAGTGCTGTTCTGCGCATCCCAGCGCAGAACAGCACTCGGTCAATGCTGCGCAACCAGCACCTGACAGACCAGCAACTTCTCGGGCACCTGAAAGAGGAGGGAAGTCTTCAGCATGATTGCAGATGCAAGTTCAACTCAGAAGGGAGCAGGAAGACGGCGATGGCCACACTCAATGCCAGTCTTGACCACGGGCGAAAAAAACCAAAGAAACAAACAGGCATTAGAAAAATGTACAATTAACATAATATAGGGAGCGATGATAGGAAGGGAAAACATAAGCGTAGCAATTATAAAAAAGATTACTTCTAGGGCACATACTTTTTCAAATTACTTGACTTTACAGAACTCACAGTGAGACCCAGGGACTGAGAACATAATTGTGTTGGGGCCAAGGAACTTAGAGATGGTGAAGGGGCCAGTTTACCTTGGTATGAACTTCAAACTCAGATCCTTCTCACCGTTAGCCAACATGAAATTCTTACACAATACAGAATTCGCAGCCGAAAAGGACACAGTAATTCTATTTTTATCAAAATCAAAATGAGCCGCTACCTCACATTTAGCCATGTCCAAACAGAGAGCCATGTCATCAAGGAGGCGGCCCCGGGTAGCAGCATCCATGGAGCAAGGTAAGGGAATGTCCCAGTTGTTCGAAAGAGGATGGGTTTAATGACAACCCAGAAATTGCAAGGATGGAGGGAACTCTGTGGATTCATGTACCGCACTGTTAAAGCCTACATTTATGAAATCTAGATCTTCATCCTGGTTGTAAAAATTGGTTAGACTAGCTTAAATATTCTTATTAAAACTCTCTACCTGATTTCCTTTTGGAAAATAAGGGCTTGAAGTTTAATCTTGATTGACCAACGGAAACACACATCCTGACTGAAAATTGTTTGCGTTGTCCTTACTAACTCAATCGGAGCACCAGAAATTTTCTACACCTGATCAGATAAAGCTTTAACAATCTTTGCCGCCTTCATGTTCCTAAGCAGTAATAAGACAACAAATTTAGAAAAGATATCTTGCACAATAAATAAACAAACATTTCCCTTTCGCGAATGAACCAAATTCCCAAAAATATCCAAATGGACAACATGCCTAGGGCCCCCAGGGCACCTGAATTTTAAACTGACCAAAATTTGTCTGCGGGGCCTGCTGGCAATATTGGCAACCGTGACAAGAAAGCACATAATGTGCATCATCTATCTTCAGAGTAGGCCAGGCAAAATGCACCAAAATTTTCAAAAAGGTTTTATTTAAACCTAAAGGTCATCTGAAACGTGAGTCATGGAAATATTTTAATATCCTCAAATGTAGCGCCTCAGGCACCACTAACTTTCTGGCACACCTTGATTTAGCATTAAAACATATAAAATCATCTTTTATCACGTATGGACATGTGACTCCTGCAGCGATGTCAGTTTTATCTGATTAGACCACATATCAGAACCCTCTACCTGCCGAAGATGTACAAAAAATTAAGGAAAACCGTGTATGATATTTAATGAGGCAGGAATCTCGGCCTCCACTGCCTCAAAATTGGTTGAACATCGTGACAACACATCCGCAACCGGATTGTCCACTCCATGCAGATGAACTTTAAAGCTGAACCAGGACAAATGAAAGACCCACCGCCCTAGCTTCCCAAATTGGTGTGGGTGGCTAAGCACCCACTTTAATTTAAGCCTGGTTATCCGTGAACAAGTTGCACTCGTCATGCTCTATGTATGATGCAAATTTCTCCAGCCCAAACAGACATGCTTGTGTTTCCTTTTCATATGTCCCCAAATTTCATTCAGACTCTGTTAAGGACCAATTAGGAAAGGCTACTGGTGTGATGTGTCCATCCACCCACTGGAACAGGGCTGCTCCAAGAGCCAACATAGAGGCGTCCATCTTTAGTACAAAAGGCATGAAAAATTGGGCAGCGTTAAAACATATGGACTACTAAATATTTTCCTGAGCATAATAAAGACCTGCTCCTGATCTGGGCCCCAACTAAATTCAATCCCTTTATTTTTTAATTTAGTCAAAAGAGCAACTATTTCAGAATGTTCAGTGAATTGGGCATAATAGCCCAATAACCCTAAGAATTCCTGTACACCCTTCAGGGTTCGCAGACATAGAAAACTTACAATAGAGGCTACCCGATTGGGATTCAACAATAATTTTGCCTCGCAAATTACATAACCAAGGACACACTAGTGGCAGTCAAGATCACCTTATCCAGATTAACCGTCAGACCCACTTCTTTAAAACCCTCCAGAACTTGATGTAGGGGAACAAAGTGAGATTTCACATCTTCACTATAAATTATTAAATCGTCAACATAATTAAAGACAAAGTTATTCTTAAATTCTTCCAACGCTTGGTCCAGGACACGTGACAAGGCTTGGCTCCCAAAATGGCCTCCATGGGAATTCTATTGAACTCATATTGATTCCAAGGAGTGCTGAAGGCAGTATATTTCTTACAGAAAAGTTCTAAAAGACATTGATGGAAACTATTGTTCAAATTCAGTACAGAGTACACTGTAGCATGACCCAGATGTTGCAATGCACAATCAACCGTAGGAAGCAGATTTTCTTATTTGTTAATGCGTGATTAACTACAAGTCTGTATATGTTGTCATCCTGTTTAATTAAAAATCCGGGCAAACAATACTCCAGTGTGGACAGAACAATGACACTGCCTTGCAATAAATTTTGTATTATTTTGTGAAAAGCCTGCATCTTAGGAGGGCAGCAAAAATGACAATCACAAACAGGTACGTCGTCTACAAGAGCAAACGTATGAGACAGGACAGTGCATTTGCCTATCCTTGTAGAAATGACATCACTGAACTCTCCATGTAATTTAGATAAATGCTTATCTAAATCTTTAAGAAAACTAGATTCCATACAGGATGATTTTGCCCCTGAAACTGCACATCTGCCCCCTCGCCCAAGACTAACTTTTATATTGGGTGCAAACCCAAACAATAAAGTGAAGTCTTCCAGATTGACTGTAGCATGAGCCCGACCAAGAAACTTGTTGCCCAAAATAAAATAATTAATATGGGCAATACCCAAAAGGGCAATGTAGAGGAGAATCTGCCAATCTTAAAATGAAGATCAACAACATGCGTGCCCTTTAATACATCACCATTAGCTATGCACAACTGCAATTCCTCGACATGCCAAATGTGTGACCTTAAAAGCACCTTAGCATGTATCAACTTCGTTATGAAACTCCATCTTACTACACAGTGCATAGCACCAGTATCGACCAAGGCCATGCAACACGCACAATAGAATTTTTGATCAATGTTTTTTTTTTCAGATTTGAATGACGGCTGGAAATAGCGCCCAAGTCCCTAGCCGTAATTTGTTTCCTGACTTCGTACAATCTGCGCAGATGCCCAAATTGCATTTATATAAAAAAATTTGTGCTTATGAAAGGCAGTACGCAGTTGCATACACCCATGACTGACGTATCCCTACATAGCGCAATTTCCACAACGGCTATTTTCCACACTATCGCATACCATGGTAACATCACCAACAAGTGCCTGTGAAGAGAATGATTACGTTGGTGGAGGAAAAGCCGATTGATATTCTGCTGCGGCAGCAAGCTGCCCTTCTATTTCTACAGCAACTGTCTGGAGCTCTGAAATAGTTTGTATGTTAACTATTTCCTCCTCCGGTAATTCTAAACACAAAGCCTGTTGATGAGCAACCACAGACTCAACAAACTCTATCAACAGCTCACCCAGCCGTGGAAAATGGTGAACCAAATCACGTGTGCATGTGCACTTGACACGTGCCAGCAAGGCATGAGCAAGTACTGTTTGGTGAAAGTTGTGAAATGAACTATCAAAACAATCGGAGAGTCCACTGCAAAAATGACTGCTGTCACTGTTTCGTCTAAAATAAGTTAAAAATAGCAATACAAAGCACAGAGTGTGTAGAATCTACCACCAGAATTTCATAGCAAAAACACTAATAGTCAACGCGTAACAGCGATTTACAATATATCCATACATGAAAAGAATGCTAGATGTCAGTGCCTTATAGGTGAAAATGGCTGGTTGTCAATCTTAAAGGAGAAAAATGCTGGTTGTCAATGTCAAGGTTTACCTTGCCTGTTTTCATAATATCTGTGGTGATTTCTGGTGTCTTTGTTTATAATGTTTCACTGCCAAATGTTAACTAACCTGTTTTCATATCTATGGCAATTTCTGGCATCTTTGTTTGTTTCTCATCGTTTCCAAGTGCTAATTAACCTGTTGTCATATCTATGGCCATTTATGTTATGTTTGTTTATGTTGTTTAGTTGTCAAATGTTACCTAACCTTTTTTCATATCTATGGTCACTTCTGGTGTGTTTGTTTATGTTACAACAGACTATGTATCAGTTGTTAGTCAAAGTGTGTAAATATAAGTGTTGCTGTGATTTGATGTGAAAAGTATACCCATGGAAGGTGAAGAAAGTTAAATAGAAGATGTTCCAAAAGTTGTGCTCACGGGTAATTCTTCAAAAAGGAAAAAAATATGGTCGCATGACTGATGTTATGAAGAAAATATGTCTATCATCTCACGAGACTGGCCCGGACTGCAAATGTAAGTGGTTAAAGTGCTTTGATAATGTTTCGCCCGAACAGAGTTTGCTAAAAATCAAAGAGTTTAATGAAATGAAGATATAAGATGAACAGAATTTTTATTTATTTGGACTGATGTCTATTAATCAGGTAAAACAATGTAGACCTAGACAAGATGTGAATCATGCAAAATTCCATGACAATGCTTATACTTAAAAAGTGAGTGTCTCAGATGGTTTGTTTCCATTCATGGTATCACAACACGAAGAGTACGAACCTTACCAAATTTAGGAAAGTCTTTGGGTGTGGCACCAAAAGATAAGCATGGGAAGTACAACCACGTACATAGTAAAAAACCTTCCACGTATAGAGAAAGCTGTGAAAGAGCACATAGCTTCTTTCAAAGATAACCCAAGCCATTACAGTAGAGGAGCAAGTAAGAAACTGTACTTGCCATCTGAGCTTAATGTTAACAAAATGCATCAGATGTACAAATATAAAGGTCTCCCTATTGTGTCCTATGAATATTACAGAATGATATTCAACTTACATTTCAATATCAAATTTGGGTATCCAAGATCTGATACATGCAGCACGTGTGACAAATTTCAAGCAGAAATCCACGTTTTGGAAGAGAGAATTAAAAATGCTTCAAATGAAGAAGAGAAGAATATTATCTTAAAAGAAGAGAGGAAACTAGAGTAGAAAATGAAGTTCACAAGGCTAAAGCAGAAACATTTTACACCAGAAAAAGAACTGCAAAAATCAGGAGTAGAACACACACATTATATGACTGTATTGTTATGGATTTCCAAAAAAATCTCAGTACGCCCAATATTCCTACAAATGATGTCTATTACAAACGACAGCTCTCTTTGTTCACGTTCAACATTCATGTATTGTCTAACAGCGACTCCTTATTTTACTGCTATGATGAGACTATTTGAGGGAAAGAAGCAAATGAAGTTGTATCTATGCTGCACCACTTCATCTATACACAACTGAAACAAGAGGTCAAACATCTTGAAATCTTCTGCGACAATTGTGATGGGCAGAATAAGAACTACACTGTTCTCAGATACTTACACTATGTTGTTCACACACAAGAAGACTGGACTCAATTAAAGTAACTTTCCCCATTACAGGGCACTTGTATTTGGAGTGTGATCGCAATATGGCCATGATACAACTAGAGACTCCTGCTGAACTTCCTGAACATTGGTGGAACCATATTTCTGTAGCAAGAGTGAAACCTTGCTACAGAAAACGCCTGGTCCACTTCACATCGTTGAAGTGGACCAGGCGCTTCTCAGGGCATGGACAAACTTTTTGTCAGCACAGTACAAAAATAAGTATGTCCTTTTGCCATTACACCAGTGAAGGAGGTGGTGTTTCAACATATGTTGGGACCCCTTGTTCACCACAGAAGTACCTACAATGGTGCATGGGGGAGCCCTTCACTAAAAGAGCCTCTTTGTCCTTTGTCGTTCTCATCCACAGGACAGCAAGGATGCAGCTGCACAAGATGGGGAATTTCGTCTTCCAGATTATTTGTATGATGGTATGCTGGCTGCTTTCTTTATTCTATAATGCTAACTTTTAATCTTTGCTTATTTCAGAAATTAATGGGGTTTTGTTTTCATTATATAGATTATCAGCTAATACAAATACATTGGTTCCCCATATTGTCTTTGTTTGAAATACCACCACCTGGTTCCCCATATTGTCTTTGTTTGAAATACCACCACCCTCCTCTGACCTCTGTTGCAGTTATGATAATACTCTCTTACAAAAAATTCCAGGATTTACAACACCTCTTGCAATTCTGTGGTCCACAAGCTAGAGAATTCTATGCTAAACTGACATACTGCCAGGCAAAGAAGCAAGCAGCATCTGCCAGACGAGTGTGTCCTAACCTTGAATAACCACAATTATGTACCCTGACATCCAGCATTCTTTTCAATGAAATGTGGTACCTTGCACTTTAAAATGTTGAAAAAATAGTGTTATTAATTTGATGCCAGCTAAGAGCCAGCAGCAGTCAGACCATGACGGCACTTGCAGCTAATTTGACACGTGGGTAAGTACGTGCGCGCAGACGATGTCCACGAACTTTCCGTAACAGGATTATTGTTTGCAGTGTACCTCGTATGTTTATTTTCATGTTACAAGTGTTATAAGAGAGTAAAAATGTCTTTTCTAAAATATAATGCAATATGTATTTCCAAATTCAAAATAGACGCTGCACCGAAGAACCAGACATTAATATTCCGGCATAAATGCCTATAAAGAACAGTCCTTGAACACCAATATTTAACAATTTAAATTGTTCCCGTTATTATGTATTTCAATCTCTTATGTGCCTTTTCATTTTAAAGGTAATAATTTTTTACTCTGCGTGCATAATACTTCCGCTTGTGTGAACCCCATAGGCAGCCATGTTAAGTCCGTGAGACGCTAGCCTCTAGGCAGTCGTTCGAGGAGATCTGGCGAGGTAAGATGTTATCACGTACGCACTTCATATTTTTGCACTGAGTCAGATTTCCATAGTTTCATTTAGTTTACAGATTAACCTTTGCTTTGTGTATTTTTTGCCAGACATCCCCAGCATTATGCTTCCGCTTAAATAATATATTTGCAGCACTTGTGGCTTTTTCAACTTAAATTGAGGAAAGATGTCGGAGAGGCCATGCGGCCCGCACAACTTATAAATCAGGTGCCATCCGCCTCTGTTAAATGCTTTTGATTGTAATTTCTGCTTCATTGCTGGGAGCAATATTAAGGGTAATCATTCTATGTATGTATTTTAAGGATTTTCTTACGTTTATTTGTGTTACTGCCACTTCGCCCACGACCACATGGTCAGCTACCGCCAAGTCCGTATCTGCGCCATTCACGTGCTTAGAGGGTTTATTCTTGTAATCTCTTGTGCGTCTTAATTAATGTCAGGGTAATATGTATTGTTCTATTCAAGGTTCCGTGTAATTTTGATGATTGATGCTTTTTATGTATGACCATGCAGTCTTTTCACAGGTTTGATTTTCCCACCATCAGGCACGCTACAAACTTTATATGCTTGATTATTGAAGGGTATAATTTTCCCAACATCGTTACCACTTTGTCCTGTAAGGATTTACTGTCGTTTGCATAAAACTATTGTGATTACATCTGCACCACGTGGTCCGCTACAAACTTTATCCAGCGTCATTTGCGCCTTTTAAGAATGCTTTCACTCATCTGTGTATTTATTGTGCCTATTCATGTCGTGCCCCATGATTTGTAATTGACATTTATGTATTTTGTACTGCGGTATTATTTTCCGTCCTGGCTCGCTAAGTGTATAGACCGTCGCCACATTTGAGGACGTGTCCCGACGAGTAGGCGTTAGTGGCGGGAATAAATGCACGTGTAGTGTTCATGTTCATACTCCATATCCCGTCTCCAGGTGAAATCTGCAGATTATCACAGTAGCTGTAGACCTCTTACCTTCAAGATTCAATTAAAACCTGGAGGTGGGTGTAGAATACAATTCAACTAGAAGTGACCAAGCAAAAACAGTGCTATACATTTGACTTCCATATACAACTCATCGCCAGCACAGGCTAACCAAAGGAAAATCATCAAAAACCTTCAACAGAGTAATACCATTATTTAACAACATCGTCACTGCACCGCGTAAAGTTAACTGAAACATAATTTGAAACGGGAGGTGAAAAAAGAATTTAGAATGGAACAAGTCAGCAAAATTCTGGTGACGTTAACTAGCCCTTAAAACAATATCAATAAAACTTTAAACCAACACGTCAAACGTTCAACCCACCTTCATGGTAAAGCACCATGTCTGTTTACATCAGTAAATCATGTAATCATATCAAGGTTGGAGAAGTGCCGACTAGTTGGTGCTCAAATAAACAGAGACAGAGTACCCGAAGGCCTATGCAAAAATTATCACTAACAAAATAGGGAAGGGTAGCTATCATGCATGCATTCATGAAAGGAGGGGTAACCAAGGAGGAGGTAGAGAGGGAGCTGGAGAAGAGGTATCGAGATCCGAAACATGGCAGAGTGGCAGCAAGTTCAAAACTATAAGAGCGTGCTGCGATCAACACCAACTCTTTATTTTAGAGTACTTTGTTACATTGAAGAATTTTCCATCATTTGTAATGGAAAGATAAGTGCTACTATAGGAATCAAAGGTTTGTCTGAAAATGCTACAATAAGTACAAAGGAAGCACTCAAATTAAAAAAGAATGTTATAAACTTACCACAATACTTAGCAAATTGTGACCTCTTTGCTGTAATTCCAGTGTTTGAAGTAATCACATTTTTGGTCTGATCTGAGCAGTTCCTAACAATTTTTTTTTATTGGTATTTGGAAATTTATTCCAGTCATAATAGTACATGTTCCTAAAAGTAACTTTTATCAGTGATTGACATTTTTCAGGATTAAGGCAATGGTCAATCTCATTTATATTATAAACTGTGCATATGACATGGCACAGTATTCATTGGTTTTGATTTAATCAAATTGGTGAAATATTTTCTCCTTATTTGATCACATTGGCCAGATGGAAATGAAAACATTAATCTTTGGATTCAATATCAGCTGATTATTGAAATACATGAATTCGGAAGAATTTTCTCAAATCAAAACAATTATTCCTTAAACATATATTTGTAAGTCATATAACTTTAATGTGGCTGTCAGTGACTTAAAAAAATGCTTTAGAGTTTAGAACACTGAAATCCCCAGGTTAATAAAATTCATTAATAAAAAGTACAGGAAATATATCTCTGATATTGGTGTGTACTGAAACTTCTCAAAACTACGTGACAGGAGCTTAGTACATTTTAAACTCACCTGAAATATTTTGAGAGGTGAATTTAATAGGAAACTGTGCTACTTACCCTTGAAAATCTAATACTATAAAGTAAGCAACTAAAAATAACAATTCTCTGGAGAGGGTTTTGTTTCATTGAGACATTTATACTGGGAACAAGCTGTTTCCCTTTGTGGGAATAATAGTGGGTGGAATTTTTTTGTTGTTTACAGTACTTTTTCTTCAGGATATTGTAGAATTATAATGCTATTTGAGTAGTGACGTCTCCCTCACTGTCCCGCTCGGGATACAGCCAACTGCTGCTCTGCTCATGCAACAGCGATGGACGGCCGTGCGTTCAGTGAATCTCGTAGATCATTCATGCGAGAACAGGTCTTTTGAACCGTTCCTGACCCGCTAGACATGTATTACCATGATGAGCTAGTTCATAGTCTTATTTTCGTGTGTGCCCCGTGAAAGTAGATTCTAAATAATAAAAGGGAAAGGTTTATCTCCTGCTCGCTCCCCATATGTGACGTGTAAATAGCCTAAGACTGCAAAGCCACGTGGGTTACGTATGTTTACTAATCACAGACTTGTGATGCTCATAATTAATAACATAATTTTACAGTGTTTGTTTCATGTTTATTTTGTTTGGAAAGGGCATATTTCTTTAAGATTTTGTTAATGTGTAATGCAAATGATCTTGGTAGTTCTGGCATCCGCCATGCCACATGCCCAAATTCAAATTCTCCAACGTAACATTAAATTATAAAATATTGTTTTAATTTTAATATTAACCTTTTGAGTGCCAATGTAAGTGTTACATATTTTGTTTTATTTTCTGATGATTTTCTACATATCCTGCAAGCCCATTGTGAATTTTCTATTAGTAATTCTTATTTTTCTGACACGTATAGCAATAGAGCTGTGAACTTTAAGTAATTGATTTCTTACATCGGAATTATTTTCATAATTCTTCCAGATCTTGTTTTGTGGTTTTGAGTGTTTTCTACGTACATTTTTTCAAGTGTGGGTTTTACGTTAATTCCCTCCTGAAGCTGGCGGGAGATCGCCACCAGGTAACGAGATCTCTGAGCCACCGTCTTCAGTCTAGACCAGTGGGTCAAGAGGAACCATGTGTTTCGCAGCGCGGGGAACTTCCAACTGTTTTATCTACTCATCTTTTTGCTTCTCCCCGCATACATGTCGTCCTCTTCGTCAGACTTGCGGCCCCAGAGCGTTTATTGCATTAAAATTCACCACATGCTTAAATGCATTTTCTACTGCTTTGGCCGATGGCCACTTTAGGCGAGGGTCAATGTATGTTGGACTGAAAATGCGCTTATGTGCTTTTGTTACGTCAATATACATCTTAGAGTACGCGAGTCTTAATTCTTTTATTATGTACAATACCATGTTGCAACTCATCTGGAATACTTGGAAAACAGGAAAAAGTCAGGGAATTTGAAAACTGTCAGGGAAATCAAGGAAATGTCAGGGAATTTCGAACAAATTAGCTAAATGTCAGGGAATTCTGTGATATGAATTCTATATTTGGCAGTTTTATCATCAATCATGCACCACTACCTGAATCGTATAAAATTGTTTTAATGATTGTAGATAAAATTTTTAAGCAATTTTGTAAAATCAGATTAGTATTTTGATGTAAATATGTGTTTTAATGGAAAGGTGCCAATTCTTGCAGAAAAGAAATTTTTTTTTTTTTTGCAAAAGGTCAGGGTTATGGAAATCAAGGAAATGCCAGGGAATGTTCCAATGGAAAAAAGGTGGCAACCCTCTAACCTTAGGGATCTGGCCCACTCCAGAGCCACATGCTCGATTACACGGATTGTGTGATTTGTGTTACTTGAACTTTTCTCTTAATCTGAACCCTCTTCTGCTTAAACATGTGCTAAAACACATGGCTGTCGACCTGCTGCTGCCCTGAGAAGAAGAGTCCATGTGCTGACCCGTGCATAGATGAGCTGATGCCCATGACAAATATCTACATCTTTTCTAAATTTCTAACCATGAATCAGAGTTTCTCTCAAATCCTGCGTACCCGGACCCTCACTAGCAGCTAAGCCACATTAGTAGTATATTCTAATTACCAAAAACAGCTTCTGCTCAGGATGCACAGTTTTCTGTAAAAAAAGCACCCACCAAGTTGTCAGCAGCAAAAATACAATGCCAGGCACATATACAGTATCTGTACTTCCAACAGGGAATCACACATTGACTGGCTCTCAGGAACTAAAAGGCAGTAATATATTTGTTTTATTTTTTTTGGTTAATCAATGTAGGCTATTTGTCTTTAGTATATGTTTGTGTCCTTCAAGCAATATGTGTACAGTATACAGTGGAGTACCATAGACTGATACACAGTGTTCAGCATAGTAAGATATTTTACTTTACCAGTGGCAATTACATTCCTCCCAGTGAGGTTTGCCTTTGTGGTTGCAGGCATCTAGAACTTGTGTCTCACAAGGCCTTATAGAAAATAATTAATTTGGGTCAAGTTGAAACATCTTGATGTGTTGAAACATCTTGATGTTCATGTTACATTACAGGATCGACAGAGTCAGTATATATACCTGAATGTACAGTGTCAAGATACTGCCATACATTCTGGTTGTAGGGGAGGTGGCATATTATCTTGGCTTGTAATACATTGCCTGATAGATCTTGCTAAGTGGAATCTCTTCTAGTAGCTCTGTAAATGTTTCTCACAGTAAAAAGGATGTATGTATGAATTCAAAAGTCCAGGAAACTTGTATGGTTCAATGACATAGTTCACAGTGGTTCAATGACATAGTTGACTAATACCAGGCCAGACAGAGAAAATCTCGGTTGGTGATCTTTTCATTACTGTGGCAGTCAAATTTCTATCATCCCATACATGAATGTTACTATAGCATATACAATTGTAGTTGAAATTAATTTCTAAAAATAAATAGTTTCTCCTTATTCTGAAAACTCTAGGTTTTCATTAGCAGACACATTTGTCTGTGGTTTATCTGGAAGCCTGCATCGCCACCGGTCTCTGATCGACTCATTGATGTTGAGGATGACCAGTGGCTACAGCCAGTACACCCTCAGAAAGAAGTTCTTTTGCACTTAATGGTTTTACAGCTGGCAAACTTGTTTGATCGCCTTTGCAAATTGGTGATAGGGGCTTCATAACTTGAGTCAGTTATGTGGTTGAAGGATGTGCCTAACAGTTTGTGTGAACTCTTGGAGAGTTCTGTCCATCCCCATCTAAAATACCTTT
This sequence comes from Dryococelus australis, assembly GCA_029891345.1. Classification (NCBI taxonomy): domain Eukaryota; kingdom Metazoa; phylum Arthropoda; class Insecta; order Phasmatodea; family Phasmatidae; genus Dryococelus; species Dryococelus australis. The sequence continues at coordinate 304,629,177 of CM057009.1, read as the reverse complement.
TCTTTCCCTTTTGTGGTTTTATCTATTTTTCTGTGTGCTGTATAACCACAGATGGGGCGAACAGCGTGCCAGATGTCTTGACAGTTTCATAGGTTATCACACCATATAATTAAGATGTTAGCTGAATTATATAGAAGTGTGAAATAATTTCATGAAAGCTTATAAAAGACTTGGCTGAATTCAGCTTTCACAGAGGCACAGCTAGGAAAAGTTCTATTACCCTCAGCAAACTCAGCAACTCTGTAACTAGGCAGTACTATAGAGAGAGAATAAAAGACAGATAAAGAAGTGCTCTGTGTGAAAAGATTAAATCAAAACTCTTCTTTTGTTTATATATCAAGTGAGGTCTTGGGCATCCTGGTTCATGCAGGCTGTCTGGAAATTCACTTGAAATATTTCGGGAAGTGATTCCATATGGAAAATGAGTTAGATATATGCGAAATTCGGAAAGGACATAGAATTAATCTAAGATTCTCTGGATAATGCTTAGTATTATCAAGATCTTCACCCTAAGGACAAACTGGTTTTGATACCTCTCATCACCATTAAATTAATAGGAGTGCCCATCCTCGAATTGCATACAATTTTTTGCCATCAAGTTTTATGAAATTCTGTTGCCATCTTATTGAGCAGTATGTTCTATTTAACTAAAAATGCCCACGTGTTGCAAGTGCTTAGGACCCACAATTTCCTTTTAAAATATTCTCACCATTTTCAGCAGTGACTAATGCCTGGCACATAGTCAATACTTGTACACATGGAAATAACCACATCATTAGCAACCAATATTGGGCCTACTATTCCTGAAAGCAGAAGTGAAACAAAACAGTGTGTGTGTGCTGGGCTTGCATGGGTGTAAGACTTCAGTGTAGACAGTATGTTGATGTTTACATGGTAAGAATTGACCAACATGCATTTTGTGTATGGTGCGGCAGGCTGCAATGGTTTGAGAGCATGTAATTTGTACCAATATAAATACCCAAACTGTGCAACTCTTCATCGTGGGACGTTTGTCGCAATTGACCAACGTATAAGGGAAAGATGTGCATCGACCATCATAATAATTATTGTACTGTGCAGGTGTTTCAGTTGTTTGGCACTTTCTGACATTCGTTTGAATCTTTCTGCATGTTTAAGCGAGATCACAGTGATAAGGAATGTTAGTATATTAGCATGATGACGATTCTTACATTAGTACATTTCTCACTTAAGTCCACTTAAGAATAGTTGGCCCAATATTGGTTGCTTATGATGTATTAACCTCTTCAAGTACAAGTATTGCCTACGTGCCAGATGTTATATTATCAATGGTAAAAACATGTGCATTTTAAAAGGAAACTGTGGGTCCAATGCATTTGTATAAAGTGGACCTCTTCTGTTAAATAGGATGTATACTGTTCAATAAGAATTTGTCAAAATTCCATAAACTTAGCCCCTCAATACACAAAGTATAAAAAAATGTGCAATATCTTATCGCACCGACCCCTTACCAGACAAAAGCTTGGCTCCATCTTATCTCAATGTATAAGCGCCCAGGTCATAACTTTGAATGCGTCAGGACTCAGTAATACTAGTGATCCTAACGCTTGGCAGAAATATTCTAAGTCCATCACCTCGAAAATAAAATCTCCCATAAAATCCTAACTACTGAACCGAATTCAGTCAAACAAACAGCAATGTCATCACAATTACTCCAGCAGTACAATTATGTTGATATAGAAGAGCGTTATATTTTGTTGTCGCTTTTGTACCATTTTGATCTGTAAGGAATAACCGCGAAAGCAGGTAGTAGTTTGTTGAAAATGTGTTTCTTCAGGAAGCCGCATACTCAAAAGGATCCTTCGCCTAAGGAAATTGGTGACATTGATCCTCGTGATATAATATGTTGGGAGACTTTTCCAGTTTATGAAGGGAAGGCCGATAATACTGCTGTTATTAGTGTATTTGGTAACGCTTCCATGTTTTCGCATAAGAAGATAAAGTTTGAACTTGATCAGATTTGGTTGTATCGTAAGTTAGTTGGTACGACTGGTGACATGCATATTCATGGTCATTCTGAATTGTTTTTTAATCTATAATAAATATTTTTTGCAGTAATAATCAGTTTATGTTTTGTTATTGCTTCTGTTCCTTTTTTCTTAATGGGCACTGGCTCCTCTTCCTAAGTTCATCTTGCAAAGTAAGCAGGCGACCTTCAATCACTTTCACGGAATCGCTGGGCACAAACTCAAATCTTACTTTCATGTAGCCGCCATAAAGGATAGCAGAAAACACTACTCCCTAAGTTCCGCCCTCGGGTCGCATCATTCCCGGCAAACACTTCGTTTCACGAGGGTTAAAACGACTAATTTTCAGCTGGGCTCCACAATCAGACCAAGTTCTGCATTTACCCGCATAAACGCATTCGCCCACGTCCAATGTCCGCTCACACGGTCACAGGATTTATGCTTAAACAAAACATGCCTTTTTCAGGCCACGCCCAGGTTCCAATCCTCATTTGAATTTGCTTTGTCCATACAACCTTTTAAGAGGGCACAAAACATCTATGTATGGTTCCTTCCACAAAATTTCACAACAGTCCCTGGCCAAGCAAATTTAATCACAAGTTCATGCGGCACCCTACAGTCTGTTTCTAGAGTCCCACCAACTCATCTTTCCTGAGTTCTTTTCTGCAATTAAACGGGATTACTAAGTGTCAGCGCACTACCAAGTGTAACTGTTATAAGTCCGCCATCATTGCTGGGCAGAATTTTTATAAATGCCGAAAATTTTATAAGTTCACTCACACTTAACCTGGCACATTTGTAAGTCCTCTACAGCTGCTAACACGAAAATTTCAAAGTCTCGACTCACGAGTACTACTTGAAGCGAACTTTTCCAAGTCCAAACACACTTGGCCCCGTAATTAACTAAATTCTCTACTGCAGCTGACACATAATTCTCAAAGTCTCGACACGCAAATATATTACTTGAAGAGAAAATTTTCTAAGTCCCACAACTGCCATCTCCGAAGAAAACAATACTTAACTTCATTGGTGCAGTCAGCTTCTCTTCTGCTCCAGCGCAAATTCCACTCACCAACTAAAAGCCCCGCACTCGGCAGGCCAATGAAGACCTTGATCGTAGCCACTGCACCCATATTTATACCGCTCCGCATCCCCCCATCGAGCCTACCCCTTCCTAGAGACCAGACCTCAGCACGCCTATACTGGCGATCTGCACTCCATCTACAATTAAGACATTATTTTCAGCCAGCGCGCGAAAGCCTTGCCCAATGATAGCAGGTCGGCACCCGCGAAGACTGATCCCTGGTCATCCTGCAACCTGCAGCGCACACGTGCTCGGCAGGCTAGTCCCACCACAAGGGTTCATGCTGTAACAAATACTCGGGATTTTCACAACTGATTACTCTTAATACAAACCAGTGATGGACCCACCATCACAAATCTTAAAGACAAAAGAATTGTATGCAATTTGAGGGTGGCCACCCCTATTATTATTGTGAAAGGGGAAGGTCTTGTAATTTTTTTTCTCTAAGTTGAATATCTCGATAACACTAAACATTATCCAGAGAATCCTAGTTTGATTCCACACCATTTCCGATATTTTGCAAAAATACTTTTTCTAAACTCTATTTTCAAGATCATGTATCTCCCTTAGGAATTGAGCTAGACTATAAGTTGCATTGCATATGTTCAGGAGGAATCATATTGTGAAATATTTTGGGTAAGTTTTCAAATAGCCTGTATTAGCTATGCAGGTATTTTTCCAGTACAAGAATGCCCATATTGTGGGCAGCCAACCTTGGAAGCTGGTGGTTCTGTCCACCAAAGAATTGGCCATCAGTCTGTTATGCTTCTCCTTCTGAGCCAATACCACATCAGAAGATCTCTCAGCATGAGAACTATGATGCAGAGTCGAAAATTTTACCAGTGCTGGGAGCATTACCATGTGTAGTTTTGAAGAACAGTGATAAGCCCAAGGGGCCATTTGCAACATTAGTTTCCAAGAACTGTGTTAAAGATAACCTAATTATTGTATGTGTAATTTAACTAACATAACTCTCTGCAAGTATCTTTTGAATTATATGAATTGCTTCCATCTTGACAATATTTGGCAGTATTTACATCAACAATTCGATAAACACTTTGCCAGTCAATATTGATCCAGAGATGATTATTAATGATTGGAAATTGTTGTATATAAGTAAATTTTTCATCATTGACAACTGAGGATAGTTTTTCTCAAAATCTCCAAGCATGGCTAAATAGCAGTGTAAATGTTGCATCTAAGGTATTTTTTTTAAGCAGGCAGTTTTCTGACCTACATTACAGCATTGAGTTCAATTATTCCTTGTGTGAAGTTAATAGTATTGTAATTTTTAATAAGCAACACACAAGAGATGCAGCTCAAGATCTTCACGCTCCTCAAAACAGCCAGATGTGTAGTTCTTATTTTTAAGTCATCCATAATAATAGAAAAGATTGAAAAAGAAATAAAAACTTGTATGAGAATAATGGACTTGGTTAAAGAACAAGTTAACGTGGCCCTCACTACCCGACTCGGGAGACAGATGAATACTGCTCGCTCGTGCACCAGCCACGCATGGCCGTGCATGAAGTGCATGGATCCTAATGCAGTTCATGCAGAACGTGTCAATGATATGTCCCGTGACCTGAACGACCTGCCTTGCCAAGAGTAAACAAGTGTATACGGTTTATTGTGGTAAATTGCTGTGATCCCCCTAAAGCAGAGTCTAAAGTAAATATGGGCAAATATTATCTTCCATTTGCTTTCCCTGTGTGAAGTGTTATTAATTAAAGAGTGCCTGACCATGTGGCGAAGTGAAACAAACCTACAATTGGTGATGCTCTAAAATTGCTATATAATTTTTAAGTGTACATGCTGTAATTATTTTAATTCTAAAAGGGTGTATTCCTATTTTCAGTTTTATGTAAAGTAAAACGTAGTTGATCTTGATAGTTCTGGCAGCCACCATGCCAAGTTCCCAATCTTGAATTCCTACTTGATTTACTAAATTACTAACTTATTTAATGACGTGTAATTGAAGGGCTATTTTGATGTCTAGAGTCTTGTGTAATTTTGTTATGATTTCTAATTTATTTTTCAAGCCTGTTCAGGCTTTTTCCAGCGAACTCAATCTCCCCGACATGCATAGCAACAGACACACAGAACTTATAGTATGAATAATGGGTCGGAATTAATGCCTTAATTCCTCAAGAGTATTTTGCTGTGCTTGTTTCTGTTTTGTACATGTATTTAAGTATATGGAGCTGGCGGGAGATCTCCATTAGGTAATGGTATCTCCAAGCTATCCTCCTCAGTCTAGTTTGGCGAGCTAAGGAGAGTGCACGTGTTAGTGTGTCTAATGAAGTAGCTGCCATAATAAGTGTATTTTTAATCTGGAACCTTTAAGTCTTTTCTTTTATCCCCCACACTCACATTCTCATCTCTGTAGACTTGCGGCCCCCGGAGATTTTACCACCCTTATGTTTCCATGCTCTAACCAGTGCTTTTATCCTTGTCAGCTGATGGCGGACCTAATATGCCACACATGCAGTATTCGATGGATTTGTATCAGTGACAGTATATGTGATCTCACTCAGTCAATATACGAAATTACATCCTTCCTTGTCTTATTTCATTTTAATATTAATTTATCCTCAGCCCACTCCAGAAAATAAGTCCATGTACTCATTTGAACTGTTAAGGTACTAGGGACTTTTGTTGTACTTTATCTGCAAATGTGTGCTGCGCGAGGGATACGCCACGTAGTTGTCAATCTACTGCTGCCCTGAGAACCAGATTCAATGTGGTAGCACATTACATTGTTCCTTCCAATGTAATTTGGTCCACATGAGAAGGCCTCCCAATTTCTCTGCACTAATTCAGAGAAAGCCTTTTCCTGTCACTAGTTAGGTTTTCTCTTTGACTTTCCAGCAGTTTCACCAGTACCTCTGGTAGAGGGAATTCAATTTGTTTTTCTTTAGAAACCTGTGGAACCCTGAACATTTAGAATAACCTATGTGACATAGTTGAAAACTCCTGTAATGGCCCCCTTATCAAGATGAACAGTGCTATTGGACAAATTAACCATTTTAACTGGCAAACTGTAAGAGTTTGAAGATTCCAAAGTCCTTGCTATAATGAATGACACTGCATGGTAGGATGCCACCTTTCTCTGCTGGCTCAATTAAACCCAGATGTCTGACATGTTCTCCTTGACATCTACCTATGACAGTTTTATTACAAGTAGATAACAGTTTATTGGTGAAGACAAATCCTGCTGTGTGGATATTACCAACTCGGTACTGCCTACCTATAGCATACAAAGTTGAGTATCAGTACACCACCCTAACTTACATAATACGTCAAGCTTCATAAAACATTAATCTTCTATTTCTGCTTTGTATACATTGCATTCTAGGCTAAGGTCACCAAGTTTAAAGATCACCCTCCTCTTACTTCTAACTGGCGTGGTTTAATCTGTTACCATAGTCAAAAAGTAATGTTCCACACTGTTGTCAGGCGATCTCTGGGTGGGAGGGAGGAAAGGCTTGAGGATGTCTGGTCTGCCTACTGTTATGGTCGCCTCAATGTTGATGACCATCTGACAAGGAACATAATTTACTCTCCCCTCCACCAATATAGTGTCTAAATTCTGTTTCAACTAACGTACCTGTAAGACAGTTGGGGCCTTCCTTCCAGCAGTCTCCGATATTCACCTGCCTTGAATGGTGTTCGCAAGTTTTCTGAATGTGTTGTACTCTCATCTGTCTGTCACTGCCTACTTCCCACAGCTAATGCTGCTGCTTCTGTTGTGGGCAGTAGGCTTTAAGTTACTCGGCTGTCAACATGTTCAACTCTCAGACCGTTTGAGTGGGGGGGCGGAAAGGTCTGTATCGCGGACCCCTGCCAGCAATTTCCTAAATGATAATCTGCATCTCCTTCAGATGTTTTCTCAGTGGTGTCATCATCTTCACTCAGTGTCACTGCTCATACCAGACATCGGGTGCTTACACCTGTCTAGCAGACTCTACCTCCAGTGCTTGACCCAGGTGTCTTGCATGGCGTGGGGTGCAGCCATGCATACTGCTTGCTGTACCTCTGTGTTGGTGATGGCATTGATGAAGATATCTGCGATGTCACATAATTCCTCAAGACACCCTTCCAAGAGGAATTGGAACATTACACAATGTCCAGCTATAGCTACTGCAGTGGCTCCCTTGGTCAGTGGATATGGCTTCACAGATGGGCATAGTGGGTGTGTTACAGGTATTGCTAAGCGAAGCGTAACTCCAAGGCAGACACCAGTGTGGGGTACTCCAGTCTATATTGTCCTTGCAGAGACTGTAGTATACTCAGTGCAGGGCCACTCAATACAGCCATGAGATAGTAAGTTCACTGTTCATCCGACCAGCCATTCAGGGTTGCAAGCATTTTAATCTGAGGTCGGTACTTCTGTCAAGGTGTCTGGACATTGTAAGGTCCGGCCTAATTGCAACCCTCTTCCCCAGTCTTCTCTGTGTAAACCCAATGCCACAGAGCTGCTGGCCATCCTCTGAGGTTGCTTTATTGGTTTCGACTTGTCCTTCTTCCCCACTTATCTGGGCTGTGGGTGCAGTAATAGTGGAACTCCGCTGCCAAAGAAATTCCTGCCATTTCTTCTTCAATACACTTACTTCCTGTTCTATTTCATGCTCAACACTGGCCAGCCTTCCAATTACACTGTCCATTCTTTCATTTTCATAGCCCATCTTTTCATTTACATTGTCAGTCCTTTCATTTACACCATCAATCCTTTAATTTACTCTATAAACTCCATCCCACTTCAGACACCAGTGTTACAAGTCACCAAGGGAGTATCCGAGTTCATAAGGGATGGAGGTCTTAATAAAGATAAGAGACGTATATTTAGTTTTTTATTTATTTATAATGCTATAAAAATACACGCAGCTATTATTTACAACATTGAACTATCTAACTCTATTTTTAACACGTATTATTCTCAGTGAGCATAATATTTAATGCCAAACTAAATAATTCTAATTTAAGTGCTTACTACTGTTATTATACTTGCTATAGTTACATATTTCACTCTTATTATTTACACATATACACCCAAACTGTCTTTTGCCATCCTTGAAAATGTCACTCAGCAGTTCCAGCCTTCCAATAGTCTTGCTGATCAGTCTCATTCTTTCTCTATTGATGCTCGTAGACCCCTTTCGCTGGTCACTACATCGTTGCTCATTGTTCGAATGGCTCCTCTCACCTGATGCTCACTGCCATAAAAGGCTCCAGACTCACAAATCACAACTTGAAGGCCTGCCACATTATATATAGATCAGCCGGCCCAATCCAGAGGGGTCCTCGCTACCCAATTCATGCTGAGGGAGGCAAGGGTGATGACCAGAACATCCTTGCATCGATAACCCAATTAGTGCAAATGTCCAAGGATAGGAGGTGGTACAAGTCCTGATAGGCTTATAGCAGTGGAAGTATGCATAAGTGATCTACAGCAAAGTGTCTGTAACTCTGCTTTACTTTTGTCTGGTTACTGGTGATGTTCTTGAAACAATTTAACTACGCACATTAGGTGTTACACAGAGGCTCATTTGTAAACATATCTGCTCCTCTCCCATTACCGATGGTGCCCTTGAACACTGTGCCTTGCATGCCAAAGTAGGACGGGGCAAGGAAATGGATGCAAAGCGCCTGCATACAACAAATTTTCTCATAAGCATTTAATTTTGGCTGAGTCAGTTACATTTGTTATTTTACATTTGTTCAAACTAGCTGTATTCTGGTTTAGGAAGATCACAAAAAAATGTAGCAAATAATGTAATTGCCTAGAAAACTTATTATGTTTCTAATAAATTTGTTGTACCAAACTCATTTTATTTTCTGGTTTTGATCCACTGTTATTTACCTTAATTTTGCAATATCATAAACTATTCCTGTGTCTTTTAAGGTATATAGGTTTGCATGTTTGCCACTAATCCAGTGTAGTGCAGTCACAAAAAGTCTGTAGTATTGTCTTGTTGGTATAATAATGCCATTTTTCAATTGTTGTTTTGGTTAAATTCCCAATAGTATAAGCATATAAAAAAAAAGTAGACCAAATGTTACTGTCAAAAAATTCAATAATTATGAAGGCAAGATAAAGCTGGTATGCAAAATATTTCTAGCTTGCTGTCATTTGTATTCAACAAATTCCAATAAACATAAAATTAATGAATTTTTATGGGAAGTAAGTTTTTATGTTTAGTGTAATATTGTTATTAAAATATCTCTTTGGAAATTGTTTGCATTTTGTTTGCATGGTACAAATTAAAGTATATTCTGTATTTTGATTTAATGAATGCAAAATATTGTTGGTGTTTTTGTCTGTTTTTTGTGCATGTATATGTAAATAAATACTTGCATGCACATACAAACACACATTTTATTTTGTGTGCATGTTCAGCATTTTATAGGCCTGATTTCCATTATCTGGTTGAAGTTATATAATATTTCCATTGTATTATTCTGTAGGTGAACCATTTTGACAAATTATTAATAGTAATCTGTTCATGAATGCTCTCAAAATTTTTTCTTATCTGATTTCAACCTCTTTAAAGTCATAAAAAATATTCTGTGGTAGTAGTAAGAAAAACAAGTAAGGAACCAGAATGTGTTCATGTATTTTTTGTTTGGGATGATTTGTATTAGTTGTTTGTCACAGCTTTGTATAAAATAATATTTTATATATTGTGTGCACATACACAGATAGAGATATATATATATAATACAAATAATTATTTGTATTTAAACTCCCAATTATCTGCAGGTACTGTATACGTATTATCTGATTTGAAGCTTAGTTATAGTCTGTTTACAACAAAAATACATTTATTTTTAAAATTGTGCAACCATTGGTTTATGTTGTTCATGGTAAACTGAGCACTTTTGAAAGCCCTGCTTATGATCTACTTGTATGTGCAATGTGTATTTTTACACAGTGTGTTAAATTTACACTACCATTGGCCTTATCACTTTATTTATGTGCCAGTCATGTGAAACTGAGAAATTATTACAAAAATAATATATTACAAATTTGCCAATCTCCACAAAAAAAATAGAAAGCAAAAGAAATTGTTTTGAAATTCCCACATTTTTACCTAACACTTTTTATTTAATGTTAAGGCATGTAACTATTTCCCCTCAGTCATTATCAAATTTACTGGCCACATGCAACGCTGTGTGCCCATTAAAATATATGCAGGTAGGAGCAGTGACATTTTTCATAGGTTGATTTTAAAAATGTTAAATTAACCGTGAGCAGCCTATAGAATAAATGTTATGCAATTAGCTATCCCTTTTAGTTAGTGAAATACAAAAAAAGCTATGCTTGCAAAAGCATTTGTGGATAGACTGTACCATGTTTAGTTTTTGTGGAAAGTTTGTGATATTCACGTTTATAGCAGAGTCAGTTGTGGCACAAAGCTGTAAGCATATGACATTGTAAAAGTATTTTCGAATGTTGACTTTGTGTCTGCAGTCTACTATGTCTTTGTTGGTGAGTAGTTTTGTACATTTACAGCCAATTAATGCATGTGAAACAGAATATATAATAACAAAGACTTGAAATAATAAACTATAAGGCGCAATAAATCAACAACAACTTGGATTCAGGAAGTTACGAAAGATTTGGAAAGAAACAAAATAAGTGAAGAAGAAGCAACACAGAGAGAAATTTTTAAGAAAAAAGTGTTAAAAATGGAAGGATTCCTAGGCAGGAAAGAGAAGAAAACAGGCTCGAAATGGTCCGAGGAGAGGAAAAAGATACATAGTGGGAAGATGGAGTGCTGGAGAAAGAAGGAACAACAAAGGGTGAAGCATTGTAATTGGTTCGTGGTCCCTAGAAGACCCTAATGGAAAAACAAGAAGAAGAAACTGTAAGGGAAAAGGGAGTGAGGGAGTGTGTAATGGAGGTGATGACACATATTAGGACATTTATTCATTCTCCTGTACTCCATGTTGAGTATCTTAGCATGCATTTACACTACTCTGAGTAAAGCACTGAAGCAGGTAGTAGTTGAGAAATGCATCAACGGAATGCCACAAAAAAGCACAATTTTTGTAAAAACAGAAAATTGTTGATAAAAGAGTTTTTGTAATGGCTGAATAAATAGTCTACGAAAGAAAATCAGTGTACAACTAATTTTAGGATTTTATAAGATTTGTTTTTATTTCAGTACTGTGCTAATATAGTGACACAAGAACATTTATTAAGTTGGTGATGAAATGCAATACACATTAAGAAATTCACATGGAAACATGATCTGGAATAATTTAATGGCACATGTATTTGTTATTCAAGGCATATCATTGTTCTTATTTTCATCATATAGCAATAAAGACGAGGTTTGAAAGAGAAAAATGTGTACTTTCCATTTTCAATCATCCGTGCATTTTTCCGTATATTTTTGAACATGTGTCCTTGACAAAATTTCCTGAGTTCATTGGGAAGCAAGGTGATGGCTGCTGCAACATGAAATAAGAAGGTTATGTGAAGGGGGAAGAAGTGGTGATACCTTTACCATTCAATGACTGGAAATGGCAAAGAGGGTTGTTAGATGAATGAACAGCTGTATTTGTGACAGTGCATGTTGCTGCCAGATGTTATAAATTTCAATGGTTAGTAATGTAGTTTTTGCACTCATGTTATCATTCACTGGTTCAAGCGAAAGAAACTTAACGTTGAAAGAAAAGGATGGTTTATTAAATATGTGATTCATCCATAGTCTTGTGTTATCCCTTTGATTACAGCAGATAATTGGGAGTTGACAGTTCTACAATTGTAAAATAATTATTTTGGTAATTACAGGAGTACAAAATATATTTATGGAATATATATTACAGTTCACACCTGTCTGTAATAAAGGTTTCATAAATGCTAAGCATAAATAATAATTCTATAGTTGCACATGTTTGTATAGGTTTTTCATGGTAAAGTGAGCACTTTTTAAGGCCTTCACAAAAGGAATTAACGCCTAAGAAATACATTTGATTGCATTCTCAGACGTTAACTTTTAAGAGAGAGGAAATGTATACACTGTGTTCATTAGTCATATTGCAATGTTTATATTAAACAGTGGCGGAAAAGTAGAAATTAATTGAAAGGAAAAATTTAGCAGGGCCCTATCTGTAACATATTCTTGTGGTAGCATTTTTCACATAGAAACAATGACCTGACTTGATTTAAAGCTTTGCAGAACCTAAAATATGTCTTCTACCAGACACATTTAACTTTACCAAGTAATTTTTGTGATATTCTAATTCATTTTTATTATGAAGAAGCTCATATATACTTGTTCTTTAAATTATTGCTGAAAGAAAATGATCTTAATAGATTTTTTTGAATATGTGGGTTTTGTTTGTAGTTTAAAATGGTTGGTTGTTGATAGATTTATAATAATAAGCTCACATTTATGTAAAGTTGACTTTATTAAAATATGTTTTTCTACATACACATATTAGTGAAGAAGTTATTAATGTAACAATTTTTGTGTTTTTCAATTAAGTGATATGAAAATATTTCAACACTATTCATGAAGTTTTATTTTGATAATGGAAAATTTTGCGATATATGTTTCTGAGTTCAGTTGGTACTAACGACATTGTGATATTTACAGAAGTTTTTTCAAAATTGTAGTTTTTACTCAGGTGCATATGTTTACTTATTCATGGTAGTAATCGTGCAATATTTTCGCGAACATTGCACTTTTTTCATAAAAGCAGATATATTAATTACAATGTTTCTAAAATACCAAAACATTATAGATATTCTGTGAATGTGGGTAATAAGTATTTGTCCTAGTTAATTTCAGAGAGCACAATATCATATCTGCACTTTCATTGGCTGTAGGCTATGCATTAAATTTTAGCATGAATGGTGATTTCTCTTAACAATGAAGGTTGATTAATAAACTATTATTCATATTAATTTTAAACATGCATGCCTTGTGACAGTGCAACATTTGTTTAGATGTACACTACGGAAAAATTTTGTGCAACCTGTCCTAGTTGCATGTTCATTCAAAACTTCAATGGTTGCAGTGGCATCAGTTGGTTGTTTTTAGCAGGGATTTATCACATCTTAAGTAGTATGACAACTTATAAGATGTATAGATAGTTCATATTTATAATAATGCAATTACAGTTACAGACAACAAATGTAACTGTTCAGTGGTGTCACTGTTCAGCAATTAGTGGTCACTAAACCATAGTTTGTTTGTCAATATATATCACAGGTTATAGTCTCAACTTTTATTGGTAGAGGTACTGGAAATTTATAGTGGCAGCTTTTTTGCATGTTTTTTTGGCAAGGGTCATTACAGTTCTCATTCTTCAGCAAGGATACTTAATAACAGCTGATGGTACCTGCAGGTGCAATTACCACCAACTGACATGCAGAACACAGACAGCAAAGTTAAAGGAACAGAAGTGATGGGAAGCGCCATGGGCATGGTTAAGACAGTCCAGTCAACTGAAGTCTGAAAGGTTGCAGCAGTGGAGGGACCTCTCTCCCGTCAGGTATGCTGAGACAAACCGTACAATCACGGCTGAGTAAACAGGGCACTGGTTGCCATATGAATTAATGCTGAAACGTGGTACCACTAAAACACTGGTTGTTTCATATGTGATATTAAACATAGGAATAATTTTTCACGTGATTAAATTTGTCAAGAATAATGTAAGGTTGCACTGACATCAAATTGGCTCTTTATTTCATCATTTTCAGGTACTCCTACCATTTCAAGGAAAAGATTATGCATGTTATTCTGTCTTACCAGTATATACTTTAGGTGATAATCTCTCTGTGACTGAGTCAGGAGAATGCATGGATTTTTTGCACCATATATGCAAAAGACTGCAAGAGCTAAAGTAATGTGTTAATTCTGTTTCTAATGAGGTATGAGCTTTGCTTATATTGGTGTACCGAAGTCACAGCTTTCTTTATATAGCTATTGGCACAGCATTCTACTTTTATCCCTGTGATGAGTTGGCATGTTGGCAGAATTTTCTGACTTTCCAAAAGGTGTGAAATAATTTAGTGGTGATGGAACGTTCACTGATAGTATAATTTTTTTTCATGAAATTATGTTAATTGTTGGAATTTCACCATCCATACTCTCCATAATATACCTTTTGCAAAAGATAGTTGTGGTATAAATGTAATTATTTTGCTTCTGGCATTTTATCCTTTATATTGGTGAAACTATCCTCATTTTTTTTATATGGGATTCATGATGGTATGGATTTTATGATTCCCCAAGTGATGAACCACCTTTTATTAGATATCTCTTACAGGGTTAGAGTGCAGAAATGGTAGAACTTTGTCTGATGGATAGGTGTTAATCAACGTTTACTAACTCATAATCCAGTTTATGTGCCTAGTAGACTCAAACTAAAATATATGGCTAAATAGAAAAATAAATTTAAATTACATTCATTTGCAAAAAAAAAAGTGATTGCCATGAATAAATCACGAGAGTTCAACGAAGGTTACCACCCAGTTTTGTAATAGCCCTACATGTGTCCCATTTGCATCTAATGTGATTGCTTGTGTGGATGTGCCACTAAGGAGCATATATTTCCCTCCATCATTCTTAGTTTCAAGACACGAAATAAGGTCTTGGTAGCAGTATAAGCAGTGTAAGGCACAAAGAAAGTTCAGTTAACATGCAGCACGCCCCAGCAGTGTATTTGACAAGCCTTTGCCCAGTTGGATGAGTTTGAGAGAGACTGCATCATCAGCCCCTGAGAAGTAGGTTGGACATTTTGGCACATTTCTCACCATTTGAACTGTTCAGCATATACTGTGAGTTTGTGTTGGATGTAATGGGAACAGGGGGGTATGTACACCCGTATAGAAGGCTCAGGTTGACCCCATAGCAGGGAGGATTGTTTCATGGTGCGACGGGCTGTAAGCACTCCACAGACAATGCTGTGCCCCATCCAGGGTCATATCGTGGTAGATGGGTATATGTCAGTACCATATGTAGGCAGCTAGCAGAGTGGGATCGGACCTGTTATCTTGGAATCCATTAGTCTATTATTACAATCTGAGCGTCGCTGAGTACATGTGATTTTCTGTTGGAAATGGGCCGCATTGCAGCTTGCGGGTTGATGATGAGTGGTGTTCCACAATGAATCACAGTTCTGCCTGGATTCAGACGACCACCAAATTTGAGTCTGGAGACGTCCTGACCAGCACAGCGATTCATGCTTCATTGTAGAGTGGTACACCACCCCAATGAGAGGTATCATGGTGTGGGGTGCCATTTCCTAGATTCCAGCACCCTTTCGGTGGTGATTGAAGGAACCCTGATGGCATGGGGATACATACAAAAAATTCTGCTACCCTGTGCACTCCCTACCTGGTGCAGTTTGCCAACCCCATTTTCTAGCAGAATAATGCCCAGCCTCACACAGTTCATTATCTTGCCTTTGTAATGTCGAGATGTTTCCTTGACTAGCAAGGCCCTAGACCTCTCACTCATGGAGCACGTTTGGGACCAGATTGGACAGCAACTTTAGCCAGTGGCAACTATGGCAGATTTGGGAGGGTTAGTTACACCAACTATGCAGGATCTTCCTCAGGAGAACATCCAACATCTATATGCCTCTATGCCCAACTGTAATGCCATCTGTCTCTGTACTACAAGTGGTCCAACCCCATATTAAATCCATCCTGCATGTGTTGGTCCCTTGCAATACATGCTTGGTGTGGTACAATATTTTGATATTTTCTTTATACAGACTACTATGTCCTGTGCCTGTACCCATCTGCCCCTGCGATTGCACCTTCAAGGTAATCAATTTTTTTGTAAATGAGTGCATGTATTGACACAACCTTAATATACTGTGGTTGGAACCACATCATGGTGATGATTCTAGTAACATATATTTTGTCATGCATTCCAATAGGATTGTATAGCACATGTCAGATATTTGCAACAACCATGACACAGTTTCAACCTGGAAGTCAAGATTGCCATTATGTGTGTCCACAAAGCCTATAATTATTTTACACCCATTTTTTTTCCACTAAATGTTATATACCAATTGAAATAATATTATATATTACTTTCACAGGAGTCATTGTCACTTTCCCAATAAGCACTGTTACATATTGTTGGTCAGCATAGCTTCCCTAGCCCTGTCCCACTCGGGAAAGCAAAACAGTGTTCCAAGGTCAGAGTGGTGTCATGAGAAGTGCGCAGCGATTTACAAAGCTGAGCCACTACATGCACCTGATAAGCCTCTCGGGAGTTGTGCTCTCCTGACCTTCAGCAGATTGACTTTCTGGGGTTATCTTTGAATGAATGTTGCAGTTATTGCCCTAGTCTCAGTAAGATTCGAGGTGTGGGGAACCTTCTAGATCAGGCCAGCAAGACTACTTAAGTAGTGACAGGCCTCCAAACCAACAATCTAGAGCTTGGAGATTTGTACGACCTTAAGTGCCAGGTGTGCAAAGACAGCAAAGCAATGAGCCAACAGAGCATTAAGTGGCAGGGAGAGAGTGACCAGTGGGTTTGAAGTTTGCAGACTGTGAGCATCAGTACAGTGGAGAGTAAAACTGACGGATGGGACTATTGAACTGGATGCATTAATATAAGATTTTTGGAATAATGGAAATTGATTGAATATATGTAAATAATGAATGTGAATTGACTGTAATCAATGTAGAGATATTGATAAGGGCTTAAATTATAATGGAGATGATCATTAAATATTGTGCTCACTGAGAACAACAAGAGTTATAGTGTTTATAGGTATAGGCTGCTCATGGTAAAGTGAGCACTTTTGAGGCCCTAGTTACTTTTTCCTTTCATCCATTATTTATTCTGTAACCACCTTTTTAATAAATATTGTTATAAAAGTAATAAACATAGTGTGTGTATTCCACCATACTCAAAAGATAATGTCTAAAGCTAAAATAAAATATATCTATTGACTATTATTCCATATGTGATGTTATATTTGAGATGGAAAAGGATATTATGGGCAGCACAAAACAACTCCATGTTTATGTCTCGCCATGCTGGCTACTTATTTTTGACTTCTGGTTATAGATACATACACATAAGTGTGTGTCACCACCAATGATTACATACATAACATGTGATGACTTTCAAAAGTGCTCACTTTCCCGTGAATAGTGTTATAAATAATAATTTTGTGAATATATTAAAAGTCAAATTTAGTTCTTTTATTTTTATTAATTACTTCAACCGTGACATACTCAGATACCTCCCCGAGAGTCTCGTAACACTGGTGTCAGAATTATAATGGAGGCATTCAATTATAAACTAAGTTATGCAGTAGTAAAGTAATTAATGATAGTAAAATGAACTAATTAATGGTAATAGCTACAAGCCTAAATATTAAGACTGTTTGTGAACTATTGCATTGAATCTTAATGAGAAAAATGTCTGTAGACGTGGAAGCAGTATAAACATTAATTAAGGATTGGGTAGCAAAAATTAAGGATTGGGTAGCCAAGTGAGTGCAAGTGTTAATAATAGCCTTGATAACAAAAATTAGTTGTGTGAACAAAGCTGTAATTACCCAAATTGGTAATGTGTAAGAAAGTGCAAATTAAATTTAAATATTGAAATTAGTAGTGTAAATAGCCACATAACTAAGGTAAGTGATTTAATAGATAATAAAATAGACACAGTAAATAAAAATGTAGTAAGGAAAGTAGACACTGTAAATGAAAATGTAGACAGGAAAATACACTATAAATGGAAATGTAGACAGGAAAATAGAAAGCATTAGTGACTTAATGAATACGAGAATTGACTGTGGATGAGAAAATTGACAGTGTAAATTAAATAATGTATAGTGTAAATGAAATTGTGAACAGTGTAAATGACAGTATGGACAGTGTAGTTGAAAGGATGGATAGTGTTGAGAACAAAATGAGATCTATAAAGAAAGAATGGCAGGAATTTCTTCAGCAGCAGAGTTGTGCTATCGCCACATCTGCAGCCGAGAAAAGTGGGGAAGTAATGCAAGTCGCAAACAACACAGCAACCTTGGAGGATAGCTGGCATCCCTACTGAAGTGGTGTCGTGCAGTCAGGAGTGGGGAAAGGGGTTGCAGTTAAGCCGGCCCCTTATGAGGGTTAGACTTATTAGTAGGTGTACCAACATCAATTTGAATAGTCACCACCCTGAATGGCTTGTCCGTCAAACAGTAGGTAGGCTTACTACCTCATGCCTCTACTGAGATGTCCCGCACTAAGCATACTATAATCTTTGCCAGAGTGACATAGACTGGGTTACCGTACACTGGTGTCAGCCTTGAAGCTACGTTTCGGTGACCAATAGTTGCAACAGGCCTACCATGCCCAACTGTGAAGGTGCACTCAGTGACCATGAGAGCCACTGCAGGAGCTATGGAGATACATCATAAGGCTGTCCCACCTCTCTCTGGAAAGGTGCCTTGAGGAGGTGCATGACATCATCGCAGTTGGCTTTTTCATTAATGCAATCACAAACACAGCAGTACAGTAAGTAGTACACCTGGCTGCACCCCACACAATGCAGGATGCCCTGGCCCGAGCACTGGAGGTGGAGTCAGCAAGACAGGGGTCTGCACCCTTCTGTTCAGTACAGGCAGTAACACTGAAAAATGAGGACGAGTGCTTCAAGAAGACACTGAAGGAGATGCAAATGACCATAAGTGATATTGCTTCCAGGTTCCACACTACAAAGCTTTGGTACCCCTCACCTAAACGGCCTGAGTGTTGTGGGCAGCTAGGGCACTTGAGAGCTTACTGCCCACAACAGCAGCATAAACTGAAGCAGCAGCAAGATATGAGGCAGCAAGATGAACTATGATGAATGCAGTCAACACTTGCATGAGGAAAATTGTGATCTTTATGCTGATCTTTATGCATATGTCCGACAACTGAGACACAGCATGTACAAACTAATGCTGCAAGCTGTACACCTCACAAAGCAGTTGTTGAAAAATGCACATGGGGCCTTGTGCACAATGTGCCACATAGCCATGAAAGGAGCCCATGGCATGGAGCCAGCTCTGTTAGGGCCCCTCTCAGCAGTAGCTCTGGGGATGGCAGTCCCATGGTATATGTGCATTGAGAGAAGAATGAAACCAGCTGCATGAGCTTGAGAAGGAGAATGAAGCAGTCAACAGGAGCTACCAGTGCTTCAGGGTACATCAGACAAGGATACAGTTCACAACCTGCAACATCCACTAGAAGTGTGATCACATTTATGATTGGTAAACATAGTTTAAAAGAAGATGCAAGGGGAAATACTGTAGTTGCATAATCATTTCAAAACTATAATTAAAGGATTAGTCTGTCTGTAATGTAATCATACTGTAATAGATTGAGAAAATCCAGCATTACTGCAAATGACAGCATAAAGAAAACTGGCATATTACTAGGCATGCAGTGAAAACAACTTTTAATTTATATTCCTAACTTGACATTAGGTCACAAGGCCAATACAGTAGCGGGGGAACATACTGAGAGTGTCCAAGATTCTTCTATGGTTGTTCATACACAGCAAAAGCCTTTACGGAATGAAGACCCAATATGACAGGAGAATGTTGGTCGAGGTATTTCAAGGAGTACTTTTATGGCTGTACAACCTACAGAGGCAAAAAAGTTACTGCCTGAAATTACAGAAATTTTGGGAAAGACCCTTCAGGATTCTGAAGAAGAACAATGATGTGTTCTTTCAGATTTTGTCATCAAGGCTCTCGGGCGAAGCTGAAGATTGTCGACTTCAACTGACTGGCATTCTACAAAGATCAGGATTTTGCAAGGAGTGTTTGGGATGAACAAACTTGAGGAGGGGGCAGCAATATATGTTGCTGGTCTGCATCGCTTTTCTTGTCCTATCCTACTTATGCAAGTGAAACAGTGTGCGAAGGTCAGAGTTGTAATACAAGACGTGCACTGAGATTTACAAGGTGAGCCACCACATGCACAAGATAAGCAACTCAGTATTTGTGCTCTCTTGACCACCAGCATATTGAATTTTTGACATTATCTTTGAAAGAATGTTATGGTAATTGCCCTAGTCTCTCTCAGCGAGACTCGAGGTATGGGGAGGCCATGGTGGTGTAGTGGTTAGACTACTCGCCTCCCAAGAAGGCGAACCAGATTTGATTCTCGATGGGGTCGTTATGTATTTTTGCATCTGGGAATCATGCCGTATGATGCCTCTGGTCTGTGGGTTTTCTCAGGGATCTCCAGTTTCCCCTACCCTTACATTCTGATGCTGCTCCATACTCACCTCGCTTTACCCTTATCAACTCGTAAGACCTCATTGTTAAGAGCAGCCCATATCTCTCCACTCCATTTGAAGTGCAGAGAACCTTGTAAATAAGGCCAGCAAGACTACTAAAGCCAAACAGGCCCCCAAGCCAACAGTCCAGAGCCTGGAGCGTTGTACGAACTTAAGCAACAATGAAGCTACGAGCCAGGAGACCGTGACCAACAGGAGTGACATCTGTTGACTGCGAGCATCAGTATATGGGAGAGTGAGACTGACGGATAGTACTAATTGAACTGGATGCTTGAGTGACAGACATTTGAAATGTGATAGAAATAGACAGATTGAGTATATGTAAATAGTGTGTTAATTGACTGTAACCAATAGAGACAACATTGCTAAGAACTTTAAAATGAATTGAGATAGACATTCAATATTGCACTCAATGAGAATGACAAAGAGTAATAGTGGAGATAGTTTAATGCTGTAAATATTAGTTTGCTGAATAAAATAGAAAATCAAATTAATTATTTTATTCTCATTGAGACCTCCATCCCCCATGAACTGGGATATGCCCCTCGGGCATCTTTTGACAGTATGTTACTTGATGTCTGCTCCAAACATTTTGATTATGGTTGTCAAAAGGGTTATGTATATTTTAGGAATTAAATATTTGTTGTAGCAGAGTCACACTTATTTTTACACGAAAGGAAGGACAACTAGCTACCCATAGTGAGAGCACACAGAGATATGTCCAGTTTCACAAGAATTTAAAATGTTTGCAGAATTTTTATTACCTTGAAATTTATCAACCTTGTTGATGTTATACACTGGACTATATTGTTGATATAGTAATTTTTGACTTGTTAGTTCCAGTTCAGTAAATTTGATATAAGAATGTCCATATAATTTGCTATAACAATTATGTTTTACATTATTATATCTGTGTCACCGTATAAACCAGAAATCAATTAAAACCAGAATTCCATGATCAAAACTATTTTTATCAAAGCCCTTTTGCTATAATTGTTGTTAACCAGTCAATACTGGAATTGACGAAGAGCTTTTTGGAATAAATTTTATTGACAGGAAAATGTATATATTTACTGTTAATATAGTTACTAGTTGAAACTACCAAAATGGGTTAGTTAAAAGTCTTTTATGTGTTCATTGGCTATGGGAAGGTTAAGGTAGGTTAGGGTTGAGCTAACAACTTAAAATTTTGTATAAATTCAACTATGGTTATGTTTTCCTGTAACCCATTACTGTACAATTAGATGAATAAACCAGTATAATTAATACTATATTTAACTAGTGTAATATCATGTTTTAATTGAAGAGTTTGAATGGAAACTAGAACCCTCTAACAAACACAATGAATTTCAGTATTGACTCGTTAATAACAGTTCCAACAAAAGATCTTTGTTAAAGGTAGTGTTGACTAGAGAATTGTGATTTTAACTGTGTTCAGGTTTTTATGGTAACATCTATAAACATAAAGCACATAGAGTTACTGGAATTATTTCCAAAAAACTTTGTTTATTGAATAAGAATTTGTATCCATTGTTGGGATGTTGTCTACTCAATCTGTTTTTCTAACCAACTCATTGCAGTCTCCAAAGCACGAGTAGGTCTGAAAAATTCTTTATTTGAAGTGTTATACATTATTTTAGGGGAGTAATGTTTAAAAGCGAGATCTAGCCTAACATATATTAAATGGGAGTTGTGTGGCTGTGGCTCTGGCTGGCAGTCATCAGCTCAACTCGGACAAGTTCGGCAGTCTTCAGTTCAACTTTGGGGGTGCTTGGAAGCCTTTGTCTCATGATTGCCGAACATACCTGAAAGTGCTCAGCAGATAGGAGCACTAACTCTTGAAGCATATATGTATTGTTTCTTTGAGTCTGTGGCCATATTGGTTTTATAATCATATGGTATGTCGTATTGTAAATTTTTTGTTTTTGTTTTCATTTTTTTTATTTATAGTAAATCTCGTGTATTAAATAGTGTGGAACTTCAAGCTTTATTAATTCCTCAATTTCATTTCTCAGTGTAATTCCTCAATTTCATTCCCTAATTTATGGTACACTAACTATAGTTTCCATCATTTTGTGCTAGAGTGCACTGCTAATTCGTGTTTTCAGAATTGTCTGCTAGTGTGTGCTAATGGGGAAAATATCTAATGATGATGCCATATTGTTCGCTCATGATTGGTTGTTGGCCATGTGAAAATTGGGTTCTTTTAGTATATAAGGTGAGCAGATTTGTGCATCGCCTCAGTTATTTGTCTGATGCGACTGGTGATAGATTGTCGTCTCTCTCCTGACTTTTATTCACATAAAAATCTATGAAAATGTTAGCAGTCATTCAGGAAATATTTTGTAGTTGATGACATAGGCAATCATTCAACATTTTTAAAGCATCTGGATATCTTACATTTCACAGTAATAATTAACAGAGAAGAAACCATACCATTGGTATTATTGCACACCATTACAAATATTTTAAAATTTCTTACTTTCTTAAGTTAGGAGCTGATTACTCTTGATAAAAAGATGGTGACTTTTATAATAGTTTTGGTTTATCTGTGTTCTATATGTAATTTTGACTGCCCTTTTCTTTTAAGAACACCTAATAACTTTTTTTAGTTTAGCCTTAAAATTGTAGATAACTTTTCCCTTTGAATTTTGAGTTCTTTTATGCCATATCTTTGATTGAAATTTTTTTAACCATCCAGTCAATACAAGCCATAAAATTTGCTGGTACACCTAGTTTTTCATTGAACTAGAGGGTTTTAACACAACTGAAAAAAATCTTGTTCGTCTAAACTTTTTCCATTAAGTAAACCACTGATATATGGCTTCTTCTAAAGCTGACTTATTGGATGTTCCCAATGTTTTTTCTTTGATTCCCTTCAAACTCCAACTTTAATGCAAACTTCAGTAAGCTGTATTCCTTTTTGTTCAGATCACCGATTGTTGCCTCCATTCTATACATTTTCATCCTTTGATATTTTCTTAAAATTTCAAGTTTTTTTCTCTGTTGTTAAAAAGTTACTTCTTAACAGAACCTTCTTATGGTATTTTGATACTATAACATAATTTATGTCCTATGTAAAATAAACAGGGCTTTACATAAAGAGAATGACAAAACTTAGCCAGTATACTAGAAACAGTCATTAATTTTATCCAGCTTGTTGCTGGAGGTTAATGGCGTAAGGACCAGGTTAATGATCATTGTGTGAAATCACCCCATCACATTCTGCACATAGATGTTAGTACCTGATTATTATCTCTCAGAGTTTTCATTTTGTAGAGGAGATTTTTTTTTCTTTTTGAGCAGCTGTTTGAGATTTTTGATGATGCAGAATTTTGATGTCTGGATAATTTAATCTTGTTGTTCAAGCTATCATCTGGCCATACCAAATTGTTCATCCTATTTATTTTGGAATATGTTGAAGTAATACACATATGTGAATAAAACAAAATTAGAAGTTGATTTAATGAAGTTGTCCCTAGTCATTACAGCTTCCAGACAGTTGATTTTCAGCATATGAGCTGGTGTTGCTACAAAAACTGCTGGAATTTCAAGTGTAATAAAATCAACAAAGTATTAATTTAATGAACTGATATCTATAAAATAGAAGTCTGCTTTTACTAAATATGGCATTTACTTTGATGTAATAGTATTACATAGTGTACAATACTAAAATGTCATAACATACAAACATAAATTAAACATATACAAGTATCTGGCAGGCATGATACTTTTTCTGTCATGTTGTGGACTTTCAAGTTACTGCTTTCTTATGAAGTACAAATACCAGAATATAGATGTGGGGCAGTGGTGGTGTTGTGATTAGACTGCTTGCCTCCCACCTAGATGAACTGGGTTCGATTCCTGGCTGGGCTACTCCTGGAATTTCATATTTGGGAATGGTTCCAAACAATGCTGCTGGTCAGTGAATTTTCTTGGAGATCTCCCATTTCCCATGGCCTCTCATTCCAACACTGCTCCATACTCTCCTCAATCACCCTTGTTGGCTCTAGACCTCACTGTTAAGAGCCACCCAAAATCTCTTCACTTACCCAGAATATAGGCCTACATTTTTGACACTTGGTCACAAGATATGAATCTAGCAGTTTCTAGTTAACTATTGTCTACATACCTAATCTTCCGTACATTACTGTAACCAAAATATCTTGTAGGTTGTAGCTCTGTAAATGTTTTCTGTGTGCTTTCAAACTGAGGGCTGATGTTTTCATTTGCCAGAAATCTAGTCAAAACTAACGTGTTTATTTCCTCCACCAAAACTTTGCACATTATTGATAGTGATTGACTCTACCACACTCCATTAACAGGCTATATTTAGGTACTAATTTATGATATGTATCCAACAGTGCAATTAAAAAAAAAAATGTAAATTGTTGCTAGGTGAAGTTCTAAAATAATAATTTTAATTTACTTTCTTGCACACTTTTTTCTTTTATCACTGCTGAAATAATTCAGTTAAATAATTAGCTAACAAAGCTTGGAAATACTATTAATAAAAATGAAATTAACTATGGGACCATTGGCCATTTTAGCACTTACAGCTTTTAGATTTATTTGTTATGTAAAACTAGTTTTTATTCTCATCTTACCAAGGAGATAAAGGTTTTAAAAGTGGTGAAAAAACCTTTAAAAGAAAATTGTTTTTTATGTGTAGTTCCCATGATCAAGGTAATGATGTTATCCAGAAAAAATCATTTCACTTATATATCAATAATATTTGGTTTTCCAACTTACATATTCAGATTGAACATTTATAAATATTTGTATTATAATGTTGAGGTTTTTTGCTCTTTTTTCTTCTTTCCCGTCATTATTTTTAATATATTGTATGTTAGGAGTCATGATATAGTCAAGAAATATTTTTGTGCGCATGAATAAATGTTGCTTTCTGTGGCTTAAGAGTCATTCCTGCATCTGCTGTAGCATTTGTGTTCTTAGCTTCTAATATTTGCATATTTATCATCATGTTTTCACTGAGTTGATTTTACCGTAAGCATGATTATTTGTCTGCATACTGCATCATATATATATGTTTATGTCGTTGTTTAAAGTAAACCATTTAGTCTAATATTAATAATGGCCCATCGCCATTTTTTTAAATGCTTGCTAAACGTTATTTCATTTATAATATTCTATCTGCATTTGCAGTGTTTTTCTGCATATTCTGATCATAAAAATAAGCTTGTCTGTTTTATATTTGATTATATATTTGTTACTTTGGTATACACTGATTATTAGCCTACTTTCCGAAGGAAAAAAAGGGTTTATGAGATTACTTTCCTTTTTGGGTGTGCATGCGTGTGTCTTCTGTGCATATATCCCCCCCCCCCCCCCCAACAAACTCACCTTTACAACTTTTGAAACCAGAACTGAATTTCACCAAACTCTGTACACATACAGTACTTGGCAAGGACGTCTGACTTTTATAGTAGTACTGTGGCAGATGATTTAAACTGGTAAATTTTTAGTAGGTGTGGCAGTTGTTTTCAAAATGGTGGTCATATAGCTACTTTTAGCTTAGTATGTTATATTGTCAAAACCATTTAATCAATTTGATGCTAAATTTGTATTCTGCAAGTATATATTACAACTGTCAAATGTGTGTACATGGAACATCTTTGATCTGCCATTTTGTAAGACACCATCACTAATTAACATTTTTATATTATATGTTCAGAGAAAATCAACAAATTCCCACCAAATTTGGCACTCAAATAGCACTATGACAGCAGGTCATGTAAATTTATATGTTTTGAGTGGTTTCACACTTATTTTTAAAATAGTGGCCACATGAACATTTTAGCTAGGTATGTATGCTGGCAGTGTCTGTTATATAACCATCAAATTTGTTTATACAGAGAGTGATTTCTTTGCCATTTCTTAAGATAACCCCACATTATAAAATAAAGTTCTTATGTCATATCTCGGGGAGAAAAAATCAACCAAGTCTCACCAAATGTGGCAAAGAAGTTGTCCTGTGGTAGGCTATATTAATTCATTTGTTTTAAGTGTAAAAGACGTATATTTTTCTTTATATCCAACAACACTTTATCTTATTATGATATGTCTACAAAACTATGTAACCAATTTTAACTTAACTTTGTATACTTTATCTATGGAAATCATTGAAATTGCTAATACATAACCTTTTTTTTCTTTGTTCATGAAGATGATCACACAAAAAAATGGTTTTATGCCACATCTCGAGGAGCAACCAACAGATTCCCACCAAATTTTACAAACTGTTGAACAGTAGGTTATATAAACTAACATGCTTTTGGTGCAGCAGGTATTTCTTTTTAATGGCATTAATATAAATAATTTAATTTTTTTATATTATGTCTATTAAACAATTCAACAAAATTGAACCTAATTTTGTACACTTACAGTATTTATTAGAAACATTGATTAAGCAGACATGGATCCTATTTTGCTGGCCTTTTTGCAGAATAGTGTTGAGAAAATAAAATATTTTGGCATATGTCACGAATCATTAAATTAATTTCCGTTAATTTTGCATACCATTTGTGTTACAGAAAGCCCTCTAAACTTACAGGATTTAAGTTGGGTGAGACAAGATGTCAAGGCCTACCTACCTTCGAACCTTTTAAGAACTTCATTAAAAATGACTTGCACCCTTGTAGAGGAAAGTAGGCATATTAGTTATATCAGTAATGTCTTGTTTTGTTCTGTACTAATGCCAACCCTCTCAACTAAATTTGAACCACAATTAATTTATGAATTCTACACAACACACTATTGCTAAATATTGAACGTTGAAATATCTTGTTACTGTGCCATTCATCTCACCTGGTCAGTTGTCCTTGTACACTTTTATTTACCAGAAGGTCCTCTGTCAGTCCTGTCAAGGAGTAGAGTGTACATGTCAGCTGCATAGTAGCCACTCTCAGCGTGTCAAAATTGGAACGTTCTTTTGCTAATATCACTATTAAAACAAACATTGATATGATTTGATGTTTGAATGCTGTTTATATAACAAAGTGCTTTGAAACAGTGTTATTTCCAATTCTTCTGACATAGTTTTACAAGTACTTTAATAAACTTAGTCAATAAAAATATTGTATTCATATAAAAGGGTGGGTCTTTTGAAAAATCAAATATAAACTGACATGTTCATCACTATTGGCCATGTGATAATTATCATTTGACTTCACCCTCCCTGTTCCACTCGGGAGGCAGCCCACTGCTGCTCTGCTTGTGCACCAGGACGCACGTCCTTGTGCCTCGTGTATTCAATTTTTAGGCATTGTTTATAAAAGAATAAGAAAAGAAATAGCCCACTATAAAGGAAAACAAAATTGGAATTTCGTTTTGATCATTTCTCACAATTTTGGAGGTAATTGCTGTAAGGGGTATCAGGAAATCGGTAAAACCTTTTTTGCTTTTAATAACTCTGCTAAATATCTTTTGAAATACTCATTTTCTTGTTGCAAGTGATTGGTATGACAGTTGGTGTGGTCACTGCCATGGAGTTTGAGTTTCTTTCGGGTGCTCCTGCTCTGTGACAGCATCACATCAAAGGTCTTTGCTGGTGGAAGGGGGGGCATTTGATGTCGCCACTGTCCCGCTTGAGAGGCAGCCCACTGCTGATCTGCTTGTGCATCAGGCATGCACATCCGTACACCTTGTGTACGGGTCACAGTCATCATTCATGCGGGAACAGGTATGTGAACTGGGTCATGACCTGCCTGACCCACTGTTCCAAGAGTTAACTCAGCCCTATGTATGTGTAGTGTAATTTAATTCATTGCCCCATAAAGCAGAGTTTAACAATCACAAGGGAAAGTATTATCTCCCTTTTTCTCCTCTTAAGTGAGGTGTAAACATCCTGCGAGTGTGAAGCCACATGGATTTCATTTTGATATAAAACACTAGCTGCAGAGGGGGCCACGGTGGCTGAGCGGTTAGTCGGCTCGTCTCTCACCAAGGTGATCCGGGTTCAATACCAGGCCAGGTCTCTCCCGATTTTGCATTTGGGAATCATACTGGATGATGCTGTTGGTTAGTGGGTTTTCTCTGGGATCTCCCATTTCACCCACCCTTTCATTCCCGCACTGCTCCATACTCATCTTTATCACCCTCTTTGGCTCTCAAGACCTAGATGTTATAAGTGGTCCAAATCTCGTCACTCACTCACTCACTAGCTGAAGATACTTAAATCTCTTAATTTAAGAGCATACTTACATATAACAAACATAGTGATACTTATTTTTATGAAGAAAATACATTTTTAATAGCATAAATTCTGCTTTGAATTTAATTGTGTACTGTTTTTGTGCAGGATTTCAATCTAGACTATTTTGTATTCAAATTATACTACCATATACACTTACATAAATAACTCTGAGAACCTACATTTGAATCGCTCTCTGATATCTCGTTTCACTGTCATGTACAACCGCTATAGCTCCAGTATAATCAGTCTTCAGTAATAATGAATTCAGCATCGTGCAGAGCACCACACAGCGATTTGTAGAAATAAGAGTCGGTGATCATCTGTGAGTATCGAATCACAATATGTATACCTGCCTCATGCTCAGAATTCTCTATTATCTCTAAAGTTACCACCATTCAGCAACAAATTAAATTATAATGAAACATATTTTTCAGTCCATTCCGTCACCAGATTGTTGTCCTAACTATAGTACATTCACTGTTACTTCTAACTTTTTTTAAAGCACTGCTATGAAGTTTTATTTCCCGGGTATTTCTCTTTTTCATGCAAATAAAGCTTACTTGAGTCTAGAAAATTACACCAAAGGGACAAATGTAACATTCATGTGCACTCAGTGTAATAATATTTTGTATAAGAACTATTTTTACTTGGCTATGCCAACACACCTACTTTCTGCCTGTTTATTCATATTATCTAAATTTAATATTACAATGTATTGCTAAAATATAATTATAAGTTAAATTTCAATAAAAAAAAGGGTATTTTTATGTAAATTCGAGTACTTATGAAACGCTTGTCATAAATTATATTTAGGTAACAACTGAGCACGTCATACGTGGGGTGATTTTTTCAAAGGTTTGATTCAAAAAGCTCGAAGAAACCGTGAATTAACTATAATCAGAATTAAAAATATAGAAATGTTAGTATTTCATTTAAAATAAGTTTGTGTTCATGCGTACATAAAACTTGACATCAAACATTGTATAACGAGGTTATTTCACGTATTAATGCACCTTCATTGTAATTTTTTATGAGCAAAATACTTATTGCTATTATAAATAAATTGGATTTGCCACTTTTTCTCATTTGATTTTCAGTTCTGTAATAATTTTCTCTAAAGGGTATTCATTGGTAATCTACATTATGTTTTCAGTGTAAACAAATTATAGTTTGTGTAACTATTTCAATTTTTTTGGTATCAGTTTATTTTTATGTGAGGAGAAGCATTTACAAGAAATCAAAGTTTCTTGTAAATTTTCGCCAACATACTATAACATTTCTGCAAAATACATTAGTTACATAATATGAGAAACCTGCATTAATACACTGAATAACAATGCAACATGACTGTGTGTGCACGTGCGTGCGAGAGCACAGCTGGTCGGACGCACCAAGTCAGCCTGCCCAAGCGAGTAGATAGCGGGTGGCACAATGGCCACAGGCAAGGTCAGGGAGGTCTGGCAACATTGCTGCATCAAGCTGTTTGACCCAGGTAGTGGGGGGGGGGGGGTTTGGGGGGATGCTCTGACACTCACGAGACTGCCGATGACCCCTCGCCGAGCAGGATGACACACCCACCCCGTCCCACAGCTCTCTCTCGACTGAAAGGTTCCTGGAAGTATCCCGGTTTATATACAGGTCTGCAGAGTGGTGGGGGATATCATTTCGAGATCCTGTACCATTTTGTATCTTCAGAATAACAGTTTGTACCAATGATAATTTTTATGGTGTGAACCGCCCCCTTAAAGAGCATAATCACGTGGAAAGGCTAGGGCATATTGTGTAGCAGCATTCTTGTATTCTTATAATTAACTTATCTTTACGTTCATGTCAGTATTCCCGTATGTCAGTATAATCATATCACCATTTCTTGTATATCTGTATTCATCTATGTTCTCATATTATCTTGCCAGGCGAAAGTAAAGTAAAGTCAATATTGTGTGAAGAATAACATTGTAGTATTGTGTCGAAGTACTTTTGTATAGATTCTTAAGAGAGTTATAATATGTGTGTAGTTGAATTTCCTCTTTCATTGAGTAGCCTTTAGCATTAACTATCCCCCATGTACAAACCTGCCTAACTGGAGAGTAAGAGAGACGAGGTGAAAAGAGTAGTGAATAGTTGGAGTATTAGCAGAAATCATAGTGTTAGGTAGGCAGGTCGTACACATTGTTCTTGGTTGATATTAGTCTGTGTTAGGTAGTTCATTCCCATCTGAACATTTTAACTCTTATTATGTCTACTGCATCTGTGGATCCATGGTTTTTGTAGTAGCAGATGTGACTGAGTAGTAGATTGATGTGTGTAGCTGCTTGCATTTTAGAGGTAAGATACTGCTGGCTAGCTAGCATGCTGCTTTGACTGACTGAAGATGCCTTATGTAGACTACCATCAGAATGGTTGTAACACCTTTTTCTTTAGTGGCATTTGATGGAGAATTTGCTCACTAAGGCGAGACTTAGTTTTGTTTCATTCAGAGCTTATTAATACTAGTAATAATGAGTATTGAATGGAGATTTACACATACATACCAACTCCAAAATGCAATCAAAGTGAAATCTATTTGCTCAAAGGGGAGTACAACAAATATTAGAATATTTAGCAGCCACTTGAAAAATAAAGTTTTTATGTGGCTTGGTTGCTTGCAAGGGTAAGAGTTGCCGGATTTGAGAGAAACCAAGATGCATGGCAAAATATTGCTGAACAGTTGGAAATTCCAGTAGGGCGCCAGCTCATCTATTTCACGGATGAGCATGTGGATTCTGGTTCTCAAAGCAGCAATAGGTCGACAGCCACGTGATGTATCCCTCTCGCAGCAAACTTTTGTGGATGAAGTACAACAAAAGTCCCTAGTTCCTTTACAGTTCATAAATGAGCACGTGAACTTAATAGGCCAGAACCCGAGGTTAAATTAATATTAAAATGAAATAAGACAAGGAACGATGCAATTGAATTGAGTGAGATCACACATACAATCACTGATACGTAATCCCTCAAATACTGGAAATTGAGTTCTCTGGAAAAAGCCTGAACGAGCTTGCAAAATAAATAAGAAATCATAACAAAATTACACAAGACACTAGACATCAAAATAGCCCTTAAATTACACTTCATTAAATTAAGTTAGTAATTTAGTGAATTAAGTAGGAATTCAAGTTTGGGAACTTGGCATGGTGGCTCCCGGAACTGCCAAGATCAATTACGTTTTACTTTACATAAAACTGAAAATAAGAATACGTCATTTTAGAATTAAAAGGATTAAGTATGTACCCTTAAAAAAAATTACATAGTGATTTTAGAATGTCACCAATTGTAGGTAGCCACGTGGTCGGGTTTTCTTTAATTAATTACACTTCACATAGGGAAAGAAAATGGGAGATAATATTTGCCCATGTTTACTTTAGACTCTGCTTTTGGGGATCATAGCACTTTACCACACTAAACACGTATACACTTGTTTACTCTTGGCGAGGCGGGTTGTTCGGGTCATGGGTCATATCATTGACCCGTTCTGTGTGAACAATATCTGGACTCATGCACTTCAGGCACGGCCGTGCATGGCTGGTGCACGAGCGAGCAGCATTGGTTTGCCTCCCAAGCAAGGCAGTGAGGCCCATGTTAAGTTTCAGCTCTGCACACCATAAATACCCTTAATATAATGTTTTTGTACAGTAGCCCTTAATATGTTTATTAAAACATTGTGTGTATATTAATAAAAATAAACAGGCAAGCTATTTACTATTAAACGGCTACGTTTGTAATCAATACTAGAATGTCAATAACCTTAGTTAAAAAACTATACCGTAAAGAGCGGACTGATTTTGTAACAACAATTAACAAGAACATGCTTTTATAGGGGCCATGGTAGCTGCGCGGTTAGCCTGCTTGCCTCCCAGCAAGGCGATCTGGGTTCAATCTCCGGCCTGGTCACTCCAGATTTTCGCATTTGGGAGTCGTGCCGGACTATGATGTTGGTCGGCTGGTTTTCTCGGGGATCTTCCGGTTCCCCCGGGGATCTCCCGGTTCCCCCACCATTTCATTCTGGCGCTGCTCCTTGCACACTTCAATCACTCTCATCTGCTCTCAAGACCTCGTTTTTAAGAGCTGTCCTAATCTCTTCACTCACTCACACTTTGACATCATTAAAATATATGCATTCACTGTGGCCTGAATAAATACCTTAAGGCATTATTCAAAAATAATTTTTTTATATACAAAAAAGCCAATGAAATAGGCAAACAATGGCTACAATTAGTTAGTTCTGTGACCAGATTGACATTGTGATACATATTACATTCTGACCATATGAAAATGGCATAAGAAATACCTTAATATTCAGGGTAAACAGATTGCTAGGCACACCACAAAGTAGCACAGCTCATTTTTCTCACTTACAACCATCCGTAGAATGCTTAATATTTTGTCTCTTAAATACATGCTGCCTATGCTTTGGAACCACTTGTCTATTTAATCCTCTTCCTCAACCAAATCCCTGCAGCCTGGAGTTTTCCTAATAGTTCTGCTTTAGTTAATTTGTAAACTCGCGTAGTAGGCATATACGACTTACAATACAATACCCTTGACACTATAAGCTATTCAAGGTAAAGTGAATACTCTTTTGGAATAATACTCAATAAATATATTTTACTGTAGTCGTAGACATTATCTTTCTAGTCCAGTGAAATATATACACTGTGTTTATTATTTACATGGCAATATTTATTTTAAAAAGTGGTGGAAAAATAAAAAATGGCTTATAGGACAAAAGTAACTAGGGCCTCAAACATGCCCACTTTACAGTAAACAGCCTATACCAATAAGAATGCTCCAAAAAAGCAGAGTGGAACAGGGCTGTAACACCTTTTCCTTTAGTGGCAATTGATGGAAGATTTGCCCATTAAGGCAAGACTTAGTTTTTGTTTTATTGAGAGCTAATCAATACTAGTAGTGAGTAGTGAATAGAGATTTACACATATATGCCAACTCCAAAATTCAATCAAAGTAAAATCTGTTTGCTCAAAGTGGAGTACAACAAATATTAAACCATTTAGCAGCCACCTGAAAAATTAAGTTTCAGCTCTGCACATCATAAATACCCTTGACATAATGAATTTGTACAATACTGTTAATACATTGATTAAAACATTATGGGCATATGTTAATAAAAAAGAAACAGACCAGTTTTTTTACTGTAAAACAACATTATTCCTAATAAATACTATAGTAGCAATACCCTTAATTTATACATAGACGTTAAACAGCAAACTAATTTTGCCCCAACAATAAATAACATACTTTTATTTTTGACATCGTTAAAATATATGCTTTCACTGTGGCCTGATTGACTAGATACATTAAGGCATTATTCAATAATAATTTTTTAATACAAAAATGCCAAAAAACATGCAAACAATTAGCTTCATATAGTTAACTCTGTGGCTAGGTTGACTATATATCCAATTTTAATGCATTACTAATAAATTATATTTTGACATCCTGATACTTGTTACATTCTGACCAGATGTAAATAGCATGAGAAATATCCTATTCAGGAACTTTCATTCAAACAGATTGCTAGGCATTATCACAAAGTAGCACAATCCCATTAGCTTGCTTACAACCGTCCCTAAAATGCTTACTATTTTGTCCCATAAATTACATGCTGCCTATGTTTCTGGCGATGGGTCTACAGCTAACATAACCTAGATGTACGGGTGATATACTGAATACAGTTTTACTGCTGGTTGCCTTGATGTAAACAGCTGCTGGTACCCAGTGTAGTTCTCTTCATACTGTATACTGCTTCCAAGATGGACATACAATAAGACGTAGCTCCTATGCCTTATTCCCGTAAATGCTGTAAAGTTTCGTAGTTGGTAGAGAAACATTATAACGAAAACACGTTCGTGAAGCCGAACCAACCATAGCATTGTCACCTAAGCTCCATTTGACTCTCTCACCATCAAAATGGGGGCGACCACTAGTGCATTCACTTTACACCAAAAGTAGCCGAGAAGCGTGGGTATTACATGGAAACAAACTCACAGTAACTTTCCCTCAGTGCTCAGTATGCACCAGAATGTATAACGGGCATCAATAGAATACAATTGATGTTGTATTTCACGTGCACAAACCGTTTCCATTTTCCCTTCGCTAACTCATAACACTCCATTACTTATTTCATCACGACCCATGTTAGTGGCAACCAAAAGTTCGTAATTGGTTACCATCATACCGCCGCACGATTAACCAACCGGAATGGATTAATACTTTTCTGTCAACATGCACACCGGTCAATAAACTTCAGCTGACTCCCGGAACAGCACAGTAGATCCACTCTCTCGCCCACACCACTAGGCTGCAGCACCGCCCAGCCCGGACAACTATCACCCTCACCCAGCTGTCAAAACAAGTAAAACAATGCACAGCAAGAGGCCAACCCAACAGATCTAAAAGACCCTTCCTTCAAAGCACCTGCGCACAAAAGATGATGCCAGCATTGCAACAAAAACCAAATGTGACGTCGATAATGTTACAGAATGTTAGAATTGAAAATGTGTACAGTGTGAAATGAAATGACTATCTGAACCAATGAGTGATTATTCACTCACATTGGTGCCTTTCAGTGTTAGCCATTTTTCCCCTTCTCCTGTACTTAATTCAGTCGGCCAGAATTTTGATTCAAATGGTTTCCAACTGGTATAACACATGACTGTATCCTCTGGCACTTATAAGTATATATTCTAATTGTGCAGATTGAGTATACAACTATAGAATAGAATTGATATACAGGATGGCGACAGGGCGAGAAAACCGGGAAAACCTGGAATAGTCAGGGAATTTTATTGGCCTGGAAAAGTCAGGGAATAGTCAGGGAATATAAACCATATCACCACACACTTCATACCATATTTACCTGAAAGGACGACAAGGTTTTTTGACAGAAAAGGAATAGAAAAAATAAGTTTTCGTCTACAATTCGGGGTAGTCTTCAATTCGAAACCTAAGACCATAAATACCATAAATGTGTGACACTGCCAGTTAAAATTCAGTATTTAAGTTTGTGTTATATGCACAACATTACTACAGGCTCCTATTCATAATTTTTTATTCGGGAAGCAGTTAATCCTCCAAAATTGGCATGCCATGAGACAGAGGATTTTGACAAATGCTTTTCCTACTTAAATACCATGTGTCCTATGGTTGGACGTATTTTTGTAGTTCTGAGACTGTACCTGTCAACTTTGACAAGGGTCACCTTATCTGATGTCACCCAGACATAAACTGCTAGAGAAGTAGGAGAGGATGGGTTCTAGTACTAGTAGGGGTGGGCAGGTTCTAATTCACTAGGCGAATGACATGTTGATGGGGATAGTCTAAAAATAGATTTTGCATATTAATGGCTAATCCGATTAATTGGTTAATCCTAATCTGATTAATTTGCAAATGGCTGCAAAGAGGAAGCGCTTTGCTGGGAAGCAAAATGGCTTAAGTCACGAATATAACACGCACAAAAGTTTTACAGTGTAAGAAAGATGCTGCTACCATACAGCCAGGTTACACACACTTATTTAATTGTGATTAGATTTTCTTTAAAAGTAAACAAAATATTTTATCTTATTCATATAATACCATTTCTTCTTGAAGGGTTTGTCATAAATTCATGCAAAAATACTTTTAACCTAAATCGTTTTTTCAGCACTTCACAGGGGAAGTGTTGAATTCAGATTTAAATAACTTTCGCTAAAAAATAAAGGGGTCATCTTAGCTTCAGGGTGGTCTTCCTTTCAGGTAAACGCTGTAATTGTTATTTTACTAAAACTGGGCATCTTCTTTGTTTGATGTGTTGTCGGATGTCTGATACAGATAGTGACAATATTACGTACTAACATCTTTTGCCACCAGGGTGTGCTAGTGATCTATGTTTTCTTAGTGCCTTGCTAGAGAGCAGCACTTTCTGCTGTATCCCATTACTTTTTGCTGATATGGATGCTCATGACATGATTTGTACTGATTACCCACGTTTTATCCATGTGTTATTTTATAGTGTCTTGAAGCAGGAAGCACAATGCATTGCAGGAAATTAAATAGTTAGTTATTCTCGACTTTCAGTGTGTTATTTATGATGCACGTGTATTTTGCAAATGACTCAACAGCGGAATAATTATTTATGGCCAGACATTAATGTGAATGCGTGGTGGATATCTTCAGTGTTTACGTGCAACAATTGGTTTTGCTGTTTGTGCAATGCTTTTTTATATGGAGCTTTTTCAATTATAGGTGTGTTCTTAAATTAATATAATTTGTAATGTTTTATATTAGATTGTACGTAATATGACAGAGCATGGAAAGAATATAAAAAATGTGTTCGCATACATTCCATGCTTTCTTTCGATTACATTTTTGTCTGAAATAAAAATGGCCAACCATTTCCTAGGTTCACGTATGAGATTACTAAATTAATTTGCAATTTAATAGACTGCAATTTGGTTTCATAGTTAACAATCACCAGTGGCATTTGGACCTGTCTGCTGCTACGTGGGTTTTCGTGCACCGGTACCAAGTTACTTGAACTTCAAAGTTGGCAGGTTTTTTGTGTGGGCCACATTTGGATACTGTTTCAATATTTAAAATAATGTGCTATCTAAGTCAGTACAAATTTTTTGAAGGATAGGTTTCAAACATTTCTATGTTAGTCGACAATTTACATGGCTGTGTTTGACTTGAAAAATTTTGTTGACAAAATTGTCACGTAAAATTCATAATTTAGATTTTGTATGTCTCTTTTAATGATATTTTATTATCTGATGTGCGTATTATGAATATTAACATGAATGTTACAGTGTACAGAAGCTATTGTTTAGTTTGCCTACATTTAATTCAAGTTTGATGCATTTGTTTCTGTACGTAATAGGCCTATTTTATCTGAAATGCTTGTTAATACTAATACAAATGTGTTACAGTGAACATAAGGTACTGTTTGGTTGAAAATTAACGTTTGTTTTGTTTACTGAGAGGTACATTTTAAGGTTCAGAAGAGCATAATGTTAAATTTTAGCTATGCGCAGCTTTGTTACAATGTAGGTTGAGAACAATTTGCTTAGTCAAAAAAAAAAATTTCCTATAGTTTTTCTTAGTAACATTTTTTGTGATTATTGTTACATAGATTTATTTAACAATGTGCTTTTGTAGCAGTGATTCAGTAAATCTATAATTATGTGTTCTTAGTATAGTTGTATATTTTTGCCACAATATGGCTCACTAACTTGGCATAACATATACACCACTGGTAAGATGAAACAGGGGGTCATGTGTGCATGTGCGTACACATACATTAACACTCACATCAACACTAGTACTTTAAAACATTGTATCAAAAATAATTTTCTAGTTTACAAGAAAGGTTAGGGAAAATCACAAATTTTGGTCTGGGAAACAGGGAAAAGTCAGGGAATTTTGTTTCATGCAATTTGTAGCCACCCTGATATAAAACCGAGCTTTTACCTGTAGCACAAACCAACAACCTTATGACTAAAATCACATGAACACATTGCTGTTTCCTTTATGGTCTGGTTAGTGGCAGGCTTGACTGCCATGTTGCTTAGTTTCTATTTACAACCAATGTTGCCACCCTTCCTTAACTGTTGAAGTTTGCTGCACTGCAAAGACAATTATAGGGTTACTAGTTTCCTTCTCTCAAATGATTATGGCCTCAGTTCTGTCGTGCTGACATTATTTCAGGTTTGGCTGGCTTATGACACAAAGTCACTGTACAAACTTTAAAGTTGATAATGGCTGAGCCCTCCACTTTTGGCATTCCTTTTGTTAGCAACAGATCTGCTCCATAGCAAAGCCAGATTGAACTACCATTAGGTTCAATTAACAATAATTAAATATTTAAAACACTTTATACTCTTATTTTCAAAGGCCCAGTAAACACAATGCAAAACTGATTGATTACATTTAGAGTACTTTAAAGCCGAATGGTAATACATTGGGAATTTAATAAAATGTGCCTTTTATAAAATAAAATACTTCAATTACAATACATTATATGGCACCAAATGATGGATATCACAGACTCGTTTACAAATGCACTGTAATAAAATTCCTTGCAGGAAAACCATTCAATACTTTATACTTACACACCATAAACAAATTTTTCGTGCTCGCAAAATAAAAATTAAGAGCACTGGAAAAAAATTGTACTTCTGAAATGCAAAGGTATTCAATAGCACACAAGTGCTCTTGACGCATGTTAGAATGTGACCAATGATGTCTCACTCAATTTGACTGAACCAAAATTATGTTTACAACATTTAATATTTTACGTGACACCTTTCGTAAGTTACAAAACTGAAACTAATGCTAAACTTATAGGCATTGCTAAACTTCAAATACCTGGTAATGGCCAAATCCACATTCATTTATAGTGTTACATAAACAGTGCCTGCACATCACAGCATTAAGAAGTACCAATAAAACTAAGACTTAGTACTCTATTATCAGTTACTTGTTGTACTCTATTATCAGTTATTTGTAATATCACTTTAATGTGAGGGGTTTGCACGGCATGGAAAAACATACCTGGCTTCAGTCTGTCTTATATGCATGCATGGGAAATCAATTCAGTTTCCTTTTTGTGTAATTCTAATTCCTATCTAAACAAAAGATGATGAGTAGCATATAGTAAAAGTTTTTTTTTATCATACACAATTTAAGTTTTGATTGTACTTTATATACAGTTTTGAGGTGAATTTTATAAATTGGGATAATTATTGGTGACCAGCTGGATATATTTTTGTTCTTTTAGAATAATTGGAATTTTGTGAAGTTCATTTTTGTTTGGACTTATTTGAATTTAGTCTTTTCCAACCAAGTGTAGGGAATTCTAACTTAGTGGTTTGCTAATTACTCACCTTTTTTTTGTGTGAGGCTTACGAGTTAATTTTGCATCATGGCCAACATCCAAACAAGAGAGAGACCGCCGAAAAGCTTAGACACACTACATTTGAGCTGGCTTGGTGGCTCTACCACATTGTTAAGTGAACTGTCAGATACTGTTGCATCAATTTCTGTCACGTTTACGCCTTAAATTTCATGCTATACACAGGTCGGC
Source organism: Dryococelus australis (assembly GCA_029891345.1). Classification (NCBI taxonomy): domain Eukaryota; kingdom Metazoa; phylum Arthropoda; class Insecta; order Phasmatodea; family Phasmatidae; genus Dryococelus; species Dryococelus australis. Next base: position 304,589,477 of record CM057009.1, on the reverse strand, counting down.
AAGAGCAGCTTCTGACGAGAGTGAATTGTAGCCACGTGCCCTTTGGACTCGCTAAAACAACAATTTTAAGCCCCGGAGTGGCGCTGGTACATAGTCGCACTATTTATCGGGAGTGTTGGAACTACTTTTTTAGTTTATGTCGCTGTCACAGAGCACTGCTAACTAGCCGCATATTCTCATTGTACGCATTTTCGGCACATTACTCATCTACTGGCACTTAATGTTACATACACATTTTTCTCGGCAGGCAGTGGAGTTGGAGTTTTTCTACAAGGAATGTAGTCTTCGAGGCACTTTTGTACCAACTACAATGTAGTTGGTAGTTTAGGTTAATTTGTAGTGCCGTAGCGAAGAATGTAGCAATTTAGTTATATATTTTGTTTTTTTAGTCATGGTTGTTAGTAAGTTCAACACCTTGGCAAGTTTTTCCAACCTCCAGTATGGGTGAGATACTCTGGTTTTACCTAAAATTCTTATCCGCGAGTTACTGAAACTAATTTTCCACATTCCCATCTGTTCAATTTTTTTTAGAGTTTTCAATATGTAGTTCATCATAGTTTCCATTCCCTCTTCATTTGCTGTGCGTGGGAAGCTGATGTAGCCGGTTCCGTGTCCGGCTTTCAAGTTTCATCCCGTTACCATGTCAGTCAGTGCAGTTTCTCATTTGGATTGACCTCAATTCACGTCATGTAACCAGCTGGACCATCGCCACTGATTTTATTTGGAGCACAGATATGAACTTACCATAGTACTTTAATTTATTATAAAACAATTTTGTTGTTTGAACCAAAGAAAGGTCGCAATACAGTTTAAAAAGTTATTACCTATGCAGTGAAAACAATAATGATTGTAAAGTACAGGATTAAAATTTTTTCTTCTAATGATTGGCTGAGCTGTGTCGTAATCTTAATTATATTAACTCCAATTGTATCTAAGGGATCCCGTTTTATTTTTTTTTATCTCTTTAGCAAAATATATTAGAGATATGATTAAATAACTTTATGTTCACTGTTGTTAATCTTTTTGTAAAATATGTTTTTGTTATGTGAATCTAAAAGTCATGAGTTTGCACTATGATACTCGGATATGTCAAATGCAGTTGTTGAGAATTTAACCTTCTGTTATAATATATTCCAACTACCAACTTGTTAAATTCTCGTGTTATTTGTCGTAATACCTCTGAGTAATATTTCTATCCTTTAAATCCTTTTTTAATTATGTGAATATTATGTTAAATTGTTTTATGACTTGCCATGTTAGCCAGCATGTCTTTTTCAGCTAAATATTTTTTTATTCTTAAACAAACAAAGGTGGCAGAAGTTTTATGTAATTAATGAGGGCAAGTACCATAATAATGCCAAACTGAAATTTGGACGGTGCAGGCCTAAACATAATTTCTACATAATCCATTTACACTGCACACCCAACCAAGCTAAGCACACATTACAAAAATATGAAACTACGACCAAAATCTCACTTGCTGCGGAAAATGCAAAATTTAATTAACGCCCATAACTCACAGAATTATCTTCCTCTACTGGCTCACAATTAATATTAAATATTATAAACACACTGAAGCAAAGCTGATTGCCACACCAATTCATTTTCAAGTGCCCATGACGTGATATTTGTCGTATCGCTCAGCTCCAATTGAAAATGTATATCAGTGATGATCCACGACAAGTAGCCAGGTGTCGGTTGAGGTAGAAGGAAGAAAGACAAACAATTGGTCAGCGGGCCAACACCAGACACCACTCTACCCCTTCAATATAAAAACTTGTGACTTGCACAGAAGGGGAATTAGGGTGGAGGGAAGCGAACACAGAGAATTCTAATCAAACGTCTCTACCGCAGCGCGTGCGTGGTCATTAATTAAATCACAAGAGATGGCGACCTTCGCTGCTACCTCTCAAGATGACTAAAATTCTTTATGTGCTGAGCTGCAGAGTAGAAGGCATTAGTTATAGTAATAATTGAAGTTGATGGAAGTGAACTACAAAAATAACTATGTTAACAATTCCTCAAGAAGTTGTTAAATGCAGGTGTGGAGGAATAAATAGAAATTAAATGACCTTAAATAGTATGGGATTATCACATGAAGATATAGGAGTGCTTTAAAGTGTTTGAAAATGAATCTTATCCAAGGTTCTCAGCAACTAAATGATTTAAATAGAGTAATCTGAGAAGTAAGCATACACTGTTTTTGTACAGTATTAAGATTAATTACAATATAAAGTAAAAACAAGAGGATTGTGATACACCACTCCTTTCACCACCTATTATACAAGAGCTCCTCTCCAGGTTAAAAATTCTCCAACCAGAGTACAACACCAATCCGAACAGGCAATAAAATCATGAGGGGCCCAGAGGTGGATCCACAATTTCAGTAGGTGCATTACCAGAATACAGTTTTGTAGACATGCGGAGCCAGCACGCAGTCCTATCTCTTTCATAAATTATAGAGGATTGAAATTTAATTTAGGAATTGAGATACAAATTATAGAAAATTTTTGTCTGTTTTGATTTTACATTTCTCTGCTTATACATTATAATACTGTTACAAGGCACGTGAGGGGCGTATCTGAGTTTGTGAGGGGTGGAAGTCTTGATAAAAATAAAAGAACTAAATTTGATTTTCATTTATTCACACACCTATTATTTACAGCATTAATCTCTCTACCTCTACTATTACACTCTCTATTTCTCAGTGACTACAATATTTAATATCTATTTTAACTCTAGTTAACATCCTTCTTATTGTCTGTGTTTGCATATAGTCAACTAACTCATACTTATCATTAACACACGTTCAGTCTATTTATTGCCATCATTTGTAATGTCTTTCACTCTCACATCCAGTGCCAGTCGCACTGTTCGCTGTGCTGATGGTCGCAGTCGTTACAATTTTGAGGTTGAAATACTAGTTTAAAGTAATGTGTTCAATCCGTATACTAGAGAGTTAGCAAGAGATTTGGGTGGCTCTTAACATCAGGGTCTTGATAGTTAAGTATATATACTAAAATTGAAGTAACTCCTATGATTATTTCGGTTTGTTGGTGTGGTGATTTATATATAAATTGAAATGAAAGGGAAATGGGTTAGTTACAAGGTGATTATTTCTTGGATTGAATTAATTTTTGTTCCAGTTGCTGTTTAACTTGGTTAAAATGTGGGGTAATGCAGTTTTAGAAATAAATTGTTGGATAGGAAAGATGAGAATGGATACTTTAAGAGATGGGGTAAAGAAAAATTGTGCAGAATTATTTTACATAGTTTATGGTTCTGTAATTGGGTCCAAGGGTTTTTTAAGCTCTCTCTGAGCATAAACAAGAATTTAAACAGAACATTTCATCAAATCAGCTGCAGCGGCCTGCAATAGGACCTTTGTCATCTGCCAGTGGTACTAATGATATAACTGTGGGAACTGTGCAAATTTACGTTCGAGACAAGGCTACAGCTGCAGAGCTGATTAGGTGATTGTGTGATTTCCAATTACTCAGCATCGTCATGTGATGTTATAGGAGAGTTTTTGTCAGTTTTTAATGACTTTTCGCTCAGTAGGCGAAAATAAAATTACCTTCGGATGTATACCTTGACTCTATATTTTAGACAGGTTTTGTTGAATAAGTTGAGTGAGCCTTATTATTCATTATGTTGTCATAAAACCACCAGCAGTGTTAGCAGTAAACAGTTGCAGATTGGTGTACAATATTGGTCTGGGGGAAAAAGAAAACAAACCACCTCTGAGCACTTGCAGACTTTTTTATTATAGCTTTACTTCAGAAGAACTTATTAAAAAAATTAATGTAGTTATTGATGATTGTTTGCCATGGCACAAACTTCTAATGTTTGAACTTTACAGTCCAAAATTTTAATAAGAAGTTTGAATGGCTTATCAGCAAAGACTGTATTTCTTTTAGCAGGAAACTTCTTGTGATGATTGGGACATGTAATATTCATGTGTTGAATAGTGCTTTTATGGCTGTTTTGCAAGAATTAGAGGTGTATCTGAACTTGTGTGTTCTGTTAATGAATTCTTTAACTGCTGGCATGTAAAAAGAGAAGATTACATAATGATTAAAGAGGATATTATCCCTGTGCACAACCTTGTAAAACATAGGAAATTACTGTGAAAGCTCAGATACTTTTTGTGTGATCAAGTGCTCAAATGGTTATTTACGTTACATGTTTCTTGGAAAAGGAAGAGCCTTTGGTGTGTGTATTACATTTTTAACTCAAGTAAATTGGTGAAAGTGCTAAAGAAAGAATGTAAACTTGAAAAGATGAACTGGATGTAAATTATGTTTTCAAGCCAGAGAATCTTCTGCCTATTCAAGATACAATATGTGGGGATAAGGTTGCAACAGAACTATCAGTAATATGTGAGAGAGACAGATTAGAGTTTATTGACTGTGCAAAAAAATTCTTTATCAAATCTAGCAAACATGTCTTAACCTAGTCTTCATTGTAGACAAGGCCAGTTCCTAAATATTGTCTGTGTGTTGGGTTGTCTAGGGTTGTGTGACTCCTGGGTGAGGCATTTATTCGGGATTTGATATCCCTGGGTTGTAGTGGACAGGAGGAAGGTCCTGGGCATGATAGATGATGTGACAGTACCATGCTATAGTATGCCGAGCTAGGTATGCACCACACACAACCTGCACAGGGTGGATGATGCGTCTCTTATAGCCTCTCTCCACTCAAGGCGACCCAAGGCTTCTCGGGTCACCCCTGTTAGTCGCTTAACAGATTGGGCAACCCCGCCCATTCCCTATGGGTTGCCAGAGTTCTCGTAACTGGCGAGGGGTATCTACCATGATGGTTGGACCGATAGCTGGTACCAAGGCTTGACACTTAGCGAGATGTTGGACCATGTAGCACTTAGGCCGTTGGGGCCCAAAGTCTGTACTTCAAAGAAGAAGCACAAAGATATGGAATGGAGTGCGGTTGACACCTCCCCGTACTGGGAATTGGTCACATAACACCTCTGTGGTCGAGGGAGCAATGGCTTGGTTGCAGTAATGAAACTATGGAAAATATATGACTATATATGATATAAACTCTCAATTTCAGAGCTGCAACACCGGGGAGGGGTCCCGACTGCTCTCTTGTGCCCGGCCGCCGGGGTGGTGGCCACTCTGGGTTATAGCAATTCCCGGCCACTTGGGATGTGGCTCCGAGGGAGTGGAGTGTGACCAGCCCTTCATTGGGTGTAAGGCTATGTCTGGTGAGGTCTTCTCAACCACTTGTGGAATGGAATTCCTCTTGCCAGTCCATTCAGGGGATAATGTCGGCCATGAATAACCCACAAGTGCTATGGAAAATAAGTGGTAGCACAGGACGTTTGGTTGGCCCCACCATGAGGTTCTCTCTGGTGTCCGATCATAGGGTTGGACTCGTGCTGGTAGTGGTTAACTCCGTATGCTGGAGGAGGTCTGGAGAGATCCCCACTTTCGATGACAGGCCGGGCAGTGAGCGGCAACCTGCTCAGGTTGTGTCCTGGAAAGGCACTAAGGGTATGGATAGGACCCCGGCCAGACCACACGCTTGGTTTCTGTGGACGAAGATCTCAGAACCTCTGTGGTAGAGGGGGCAAAGATGTGTAGACGTGCCAGGCTTGGGCTTGGGCTTGGGCTTTGGGTTTGGCCACCGGTCGCATTAATTGTGGCCTCCTTGCGTTTAGAGGACGTGATTCCACTTCCTCGCCTATTGGGAGGCCGAAGCGCGGTAAGGCTGTAAGGCTAAGAGTGCTGTGTAAAAATACAAAATACATGACAGAGTAGTCCACTGTAAATTTGTGTTGAACCAAAGATAAGGACTTCATAACAGAGCTTCAGAAAGAGTGAATTTTTTTCACTAAATCATTCTATTTGGATGTTTATAAGGATTTGCTTCATGAGTGTAAGATGCTTCAGCTTGAAAAATATTGTGGCATAGTAAACACATTGCTTTGAACTCAAGAACAGCATGGATGAGACAAAACACCATTTTGGTGAAGGCTGCATTGATCATGTCACATGGTAGTGCTGATATAGAGCATGGGTTTATAGTATCATCCTGATTTCTCGCAGATGAGAGAGCTTCAGTGTGTAAATCCCAATGCTGTCATGATTGTAAAAAGTACCATTAAAAGATGCGAGGAGTGTACCCTAGTTAGTGAGGGATCAATTCTAGTTAAAGTCCTTATAAGTCTCTGAATATTGGTTTGTCACCTTATTCGCACTTATTATTTACACATATAAATTCAATTTGTCTATTGTCATCATTCCAAAGGTTTGTCACTCATATCCACTTCAGTATTCATGCATGTTGATCTCTCTCTCTCTCTAATGATGCTTGCAGTCTCTCGCTGGTCACTTGTTGCCACTCATCACTTTGTTGGCTTGTCGCTGCTGTTTTCATATACCTGGCTTTTAAAGGATTTACAATCCTCCAATCTTTAGACTGTTGGCATGGAGGCCTGTTGCAGCTTAAATAATCTCGATGGCCTGATCTAGAAGGTTTCCTACACCCCGAGTATCACAGAGATGTTAGGTAGATGACCAGAACATTCTTGTAATGATAATCCCAGAAATTCTATCTGCTCAAGGATGGGAGTGCACAAGTCCCATTAGGCTTATCTGGTATGTGCTGTGTCAAACCTTTGTAAATCTCTGCACTCTCCTTGGGTTACCACTTTGTCTTTGACACACTGTTTCGCTCAATCGAGCAGGATGGGGCAAGGAAGCGTTGCAGAGCAACGAGCATGCAACAATACAATGAAACTATTCAATGAAGATTAAGATTGTTTCTAATACAGGATATCTTCTTATAATAGCACAATCAGCATATAGTTGTTACAAAACATATCTGGAGGACTAAGAAGTTAAAAGAAGAAGAAATGGAAACAAAGGAAGAAGAGAGAAAAAAAAGAGCATCATCATAAAAAGCACATAAAAGAAATGGAGAAAGCACAATATAAAATTGCAATAGATGAAGAGAAATTGAGAGTGATGATAAGTGGCATACATAGACCAATTTTTCGGAGGGGGAAACTTAAAATGCTAGAAAATGTTATGAGGATGGGAAGTGCTTTTCAAAACACTGCACTGCGGTGGTTCTCTCTTGCTAAAATAATATGGTGCTTTTTTTTTTTTCTTCCAGTATTAGAGTACCAGAATTCTCATTGGTTCATGAAAATGGTGAAACATATTATTTCACAGGTGATAGCTTATAACAGCAGATGAGTAATTAAGCTATTTCATTAAAAGTCATGGTTGTTACTCTGACACTAATTAATATTTTGAGACCAGATGTGTAACTAAATCTGTAAATACATTAGAAAAACAAAAAGTTTATTTATATGGCACAATATTTTAATCATGAAAAATTAAATAGCGTCTTAATAGATTTTCTTTACAAAAGTTACTTTCCAGTCCAATAACATCATACAGCTGTAACCATCCAAAAATTCAGGGAAGTTACTTTCCAGTCCGATAATATTGTACAACTGTAACTATAAAACAATTCAGATTCTCTTCTTCCTGGTGTAGAGAAAGGATGATGAAGAGAAAACGACCCGACAGACTCTTCGAGGAAGCTAACAAGAGGCTTAATAAAGCAGTACACAGCAATAATTCAACTCTCTTAGTACTCTCATAAGTAATGGTACAGGAGGTTCACAGTGTGGAGGAGGTTACAGGTGTATTTAAGGAAATCCAGATGTATTTAAGGAAATCCAGACAATGCAAAACATACTGATAAGAATAAGTTACTAGTTTAACAGACTTCTCTTCAAAACAGTCAAAGCAAGTAGAATTTAAATACATTTTGATGCCGGCTAACAGCCAGCGGCGCTAGAGCCCATGACTGCGCTTACCACGCACGTGTCATGTCTATATGCACGTGCGCAAAGAGGCGAAAAGCTGAACTTTCCTAATGAAATATTATTTTTGCAGTGTAAAATGTGTTCTTTTTCAGGGTTTGAAACCTCTTAAATTGTTTTAAAGTGGTGGTTGTCAATTTGAAAATATTTGGTTATGAATTCAAAGTCTGCGCTGCATGGAGATTAAGAACAGTAATATTCCGGTGTGAACACCATCATAAAGAGACACTAAAATAACACAGAAAATTTACAAGAAAATTCTAAAATGTATACCAATATTTAAATTATTTGTGCCACTTTAATTTTCAATACATAAAAGTTTTACTCAGCGTGCATAGAACTTCCGCTTATGTGAACCTCGTAGGCAACCATGGTAGGTCCATGTGACACTTGCCTCTGGGCAGTCTGTCTAGGAGAGCTGGTGAGGTAAGACGCTGTCACGTACGCACTACAACTTTTGAGCACTGATGTAGATTTCAATAGCACTTTTAGTATACCGGTAAACCTTTGCTTCACTTATGTTTTGCCAGATATTTCCCCAGCATTATGCTTCCATTTAACTAATTTATTTTGCCCTTGTGGCATTTTTCAACTTAATCGAGGAGAAGGAGGAGAAAGATGTCGGAGAGGTCGTGCGACCCGCAAAACTTGAGTCAGACGCCATCCGCTTCTGCTAAAGGCGTTCCATCCTAATTTTTGTATTATTGCTGCATGTAGTTTGAAGGGCTTTGTTTTTATGTATGTATTTAAGGGTATTTTTCATGTTTGAGTATTTTACGGTCATATCACGTACAACCCTGTGGTTAACCACCGCCAAGTTTATATCTGCGCTATCTTTGTGCTTTGAGAGCTTATTTGTATACTATTATGTGTGCATTAATTTATTTCAGGGTTCTATGTATTGTCATTCAGGGTTGCGTGTAATTTTCACATAAATTGATGCTTTTGTGTTTGACCACGCGTTCACTTCAATGTTTGCTTTTGCCGCCTTCAGGTCTACTTCAAGCCTGTAACTGCTTTAATCGTAAAGAGGATAATTTTCTCAACAAGAATAACAATTTGTCAGAGTTTAATTTGCCGTTTCCACGAAGAAATATTGCAATTCCACCTGCGCCACATGGTCCGCTATGAATTTTATTCAGCAGTATCCACTCCATCTAAACTTATTTTCACGTATGTGCGTGCTTATTGTGAATACTTATCTCATGCCCCATCATCTTCTAAGGGTATTTATATAATTTTGTATTTTTGTGCGGTGATATTACTTCCGTCCTAGCCGGCTATGTGTATAGGCTGTCACCACACTACCCACATGCTGTAGGGCGAGCCTCAACTTGTTTGCGCTAGTGATGCCAAGTAATCACACGTGTTTATGTATCATCAGTTGGTTCATTATGTAATTCACAGTGTCCTGTCTTCAGGGAAAAATCGTCAGTCCACCCTAGCGGCTGTCGACTCTCTTCCCTTGTGAAGATTGTGTTTTCATACACCATGGTGAGATCATTCAACTAGGCGTGCGCTAGAGTAATTGTGGACTGGGGAGCACCCAAGCGGAGTTAGCTAGACACGACCGAGTTGTATCATTAAATTTCATGGCACGTGATTTGTACGCACGATATAAATAAAACAAGTCTCACAGTGACTCATTCTTTTATTTTGTATGACAGGGTTCTTGTCTCCTGTGTTTTCAAGTGTTAAAATGGTTTAGTATTGAAGTTTAGTATTGCAAACTTGTATTGTAAGTACGCTCGGGTAAGACGGACACACAGAACCCACAGCTTCCCTGAGAACCCTGCGTCTCAACAGTGTGGTGATTGGGAGCACCGCTGGCACCCATATCATCAGTAAGTAATTTGTGTAATTGTTCGTCTCGTGTCTCACCTGATGGCATCAATTTGTACTTAATTTTTATTTCAAAACATCGGAAACTGTAGTCCTAAAGTACTATCTTTCCCATTCTTAATTATTTGTGTTCTCAAGTAATTACATATTTGATCCTTTGGGTTTGTTACTAACATTTCACTATAATTTTACTTATATAGACTTATCAGTACACTATATTTAACTCTTAACTATGTTAGAAAATAACCTGAAAGTAGTCTTAACTGCTATAAAATGAGGGCACAACCTTGAAAAATAATTACATGGAAACTTAAGTCCCTGGGTGCATGAGTCTGCAGGGTTGGGATGTAACTACTCTTGGGTGAAAAACACGAAAGTTTTCAAGATATTACGTTATTAAAGTTACTTGATAATTGTTACTAAAAGTTGTAGACCCAGGAGTTGTGGTCAGTGTAGGCCTATCCTTCTCCTAACACCCCAATTTGCAGACTGAAAAACATGGCAGCAGCCTGGGTGAAGCTTCTTTGGATTGGCACCACCAAAAATTGTAAAAAATGAAATTGCATATTATCAGATGAAAATAAGTACATAAAACATTAGGCACTAAAAAGACAATTTCACGATTCAATTGAAAGACAAATGTCAAAGCACAATTACCATTATAAAAATTAATTCGCTTGCACTTAGTAAACATATTGGTGCAGTATTTATTCATTAAGGATTGTCTTTCCTAGTTTCTTGTATATGTTACCAAAATAAAATTACAATTTTATTAAATAAAATACAATTTTATTATATAAAACAAATTAAGCTTAATTTCATGTTTGACACAGTTTTTCCCTCATCATTGCATGAGGCCAAGTCCAAAGAGGGGTGTGATCAGGCATGCTTAACCAGCCCACAAATCAGGAAAGGAAATAATTATTGTTCGTTTTTCTGTGCTATATTTGTGCTGTGTAATTTGTGAAGAATTATGGGGATAATTCTGACGATAATAATCCATACTGGAACACTTACACTGGTTTAGAAAAATAATTGTATGATGTGGGTTAACAAGTGGTATTCAGTTTGAAGGAACTGCTGTATCCCCAACATGGCCTTTATTTTTCTGTCAGTTTCTCCACTGGGGAAGATGTCTGGTAGTATGTACTATAATGTCCCCAAAGTTACCTCTTGGGGATAGTAAGTTGCGACATCCACTTTGGTAATGGGAAGGTTGGCCAGCGGGGCATGTTCCCACATCCCATGCTGGCTGAACAATTATTGAGGGGCTGCCTGTGGTTCAGGGTGCGGCAATCCCCAGTAGAAGTCACGTGCCACTGTGCCAGTGGTGGCAGGACAAACTGGCACTAAAGGAAAGACATGTGTCACATCAAAGTGTATTATTCACACAAATTGCAAATCTTTCCATGATCTGCTTGAGAAATATAACTGCAGTATATATTTGAATTACTGACTGTAATTACTGTTAGTAAGTAATCGCTGTTCATAATAAAGTGAGAACTTTTGAAATCAACCTTAGAAAACATCACTGCTCCTAACTGTATATATTTTAACGGGTGCACCGAGTGACATACACCCAGTCAAATTGATAACAATGTAGGGAAATTAGTTCCATATTTTATTGTTGAATAGAAAGTCTTAGGTAACCATTTGTGATAACTTACATTATTTCTTCCACATTCTGTTTTTTTTTTAATGCACCAAAGTGAAAAAATGAGCAGATTTGTAAGATATTTACTTTTCTAGTAATTTCACAGTTTTAATTAACCGACGCATGAATAAAGTGATGAGGCCCATGGAAATGTTTATTTTACATTAGGCAGAAGAATACACAACGTGCATACAAGTAGATCTTAAGCAGGGCTTTCAAAAGAGCTCATTTTTGCGTGAACCGCCTATAATTTCTATTACCTTTAGTCCATGACACATTTTTTTTATTATTAATAAATTTCATTTCATTATACTTCAATTGTAAATACATACTAATTTGTTTCCAAAAATAATTCAAAATAGTTTTGTACATATCGGAATAATTTGTTGATTATTTATTTATAAACTTAAAATTGTAATTATAGTTTTTATAATAGTTTATTATTTCCATTTATATATATAGTAATTTGCAACATTCTTCAGCAGCCAGTCTTCTGTTGTGTGATATTCCTGTTTTGTGCTGCCTACCAAGACAGCAATATGACATTGTGACAGTTTACAATAGTGAATTTTACCAAACTACCGGTGTCTGGCAATGAAGGCAGAGCTTCTCAAATCTTCAGGTGTGGGTTGCACACTATTAATTTCAGTGATCACAGTGATCTTAGGTGGTAATGTTATGGTGGTGGTGGTGATAGAGGAGGCAGTGGCGGTAGTGGTTGTGGTTTAGTGAGTGAGGAGGCACTGGGGGCTATGGATAATAAGTGGCTACCCTGCTTGCAGTTTACTGATGTGATGTGATTAATGGGAAAACACCAGGAAACCAATTTGGTGCCTAATGCACCTTTTGATGCTCTCTCTTACGTGTCAAGTGGTGCCAGACAGATTTGTGGTGGTTGGCACTAGGAGCTGTCCATTTTCTACAACAACTGACCTGTTGGGAAGAACGAGTATCTGAAGTACAGTTATAAATGCACATGATTCAAAACATGCTTCAGCAATGCTACAAACATATTTTCAGTTTCATTAAGTACCTTCATGTAACACATATGTAGTCATCAAACAGAGCTTAGTAAGATAGTGTGCTTACCTTAACTGTGAATTTACTGCATGTAGGCATGTTATGTTCACAGTTGAGACCTACGTGCATTTTCGTCCTAAATCATGACCTATGAGGATGTGGCATGACCACGGACCACGAGTGAAGCAGTGTTGTACCCATGACATTTATCCTTATAGAGGTGGCAGCACCATATTCTGGGCAGAAGTAATGTTTGGCATTAATATACCACTTTTGCCCTTCAATAATTTCCTAACAGTCCAGTGACATGTGAACGAGGTTCTGGAGCCCATTGTACGTGCCTTTTGTGCTTAATTCTCTGACCAGTTAATTTTTCTGGTGTATAATGCTTGTCCATATCGGGAGTCAGCCATGTAGGACTTGCAGAAAGCATTAATCAGTAATCACATAAATACCTTGGCCAGCTAGGTTACCTGTTATGAACTGCATGTATTATGCATGGAATATGTTAAGATGTTCTAGTAGCAGTTGTCCAAACCAAAATGAAACTCTGTGCCATTTTGAAAAGGCTCTTATAAAGAAATTTTTTTAGGTGCAATTTATAATTTTTTGTGTTTGATTTGCCTCAAGTTAATGTTGAGTCATTTATTTAGTCTCATTTTGGTTTTCTTTATTATGAATTTGGCAACAAATAATATGTTGGTTTTTTTCGGTGACTTTCAAAATTATTTTCCATTGGCACGTTGCCAGTTAAGTTGCCATCCCTTTCACTGCTTCTCTTGTCTAGCCTTCTCAGCCATGGCGAGACGGCTGTTACACAAGCTGTATTGGCGCAATTCATCACGTGTGTTACCAGAGGACAATGCTGTGCTCCGCGACTTCTGTCACAAAGTCTGATGTTATGTTGATCCAGTTTAAGGTTAGCTGTTTTCGCCCCACTACGCGGTAGAGACCGGCTGACGAAGAACTTTTCAGTGCGGGATTTGGTAGAAGAACGTCTTAACTACCGCCTGAAAGCGAGTTTGGAGCATCTTAACGCTACCTGGTGGCACGCTGTGAATTAATTACTCTAGTTTGTTTGGTCTCCACTTGGTGCAGCAACGGCAGTACTAACCTCGCAACGTCGTGACCGCCGACGCCTCTGTGCGCCATTCCTGAGACTACAGCCGAGATTGAACCCACACCAGTTAACATCCACGTCAGAAGCTTGTGACGAAGAGGTGTAGTTCGCCTACCTTTGAGTTATGATTACAATGTAGTCATTTACTTTGTTTACTTCAAGATGTAAAATAGCGACGTTAGTGAAAATTTAATTAGCTTATTTATTTGGTTTTGGTTGATTTACTCAACTAACATCGACTTGATGATATGTCTTCTAGCCACAGAAATATTCCTCCAATAGGTAAGTTTGGTTTTAATGTTTCTCCTCAGTAATACTGTAGCTAGAACCGATAATAATTTTCCGTGGTCCCTTTTCGTGTGTTTGCAGAAGGTCCGTGATTCGTATTTCAACCTCCTCTTTTCAGCTTTGGCTCTACCTTGTACTGTCTTCAGGGTTTATTGGTTCCAAATATTTGCATCCCTGATGTCCTTCATTCCGGCTCGGCGAACGTCACCTTCTTCCCCTTGTCTCCGGCCTGCCTAGTTTGCTACCAGAGCGAAAGTTGACAGCACTGGCAGGCCTTGCTGGTAGCATATCTGTCGCGGACATGTAACCAGGGGAACTGGATCAGCAGGACACTTATCGGACGCAATACATATATGGTTAAATATTTTCTATTTTGCTTTTGAGGAACTGTTAAGTAAATAATTGTACTTTTACCAATAAATTCTTTTTGCACAATATGTTTAAAATCACTGTATATGAAGGCTGTATGCCATTTACAAATTTTGTCAATTAATTACTTTAAAATAAGTTTTATTGTGCTTGGCCCTATTTGTTTTGATATTATTGCCTTCTACTAATTTTAATATTATGAAATAATATCTGTTATTTTCATATGAAAACTGAATTCAAGTTCACATAAGTTTTGTCTAATGTCGAAAACATAAAAAAAAGTATATAACTACATAATACCAATTCATTAACTGACGTTTAGTTAATTTTTTGTTATTAATTACTTACCCTCTGGTTTAATTGATATAATGTTTTTCATTACGATTAATTGTTGTGTGAAATATTTGTACCATGCCACGACCTAAGTGCATTTCCAATTAAACTTAATATTATGATAATATATTTACTCTTAAAATTCAGAGTAATAATTCCTTAGTTTAGCTGTGGCATGGGTACAACTCTCAAGAGGGTCATTCATACTGTCATTCAGGAGTGGGACCTTATCCCTCAAATTCTGGACATCTTTCACAACCTGCACTGACATGTACTCAGTCCTGTCAGTGCACTGCTTTGTGTACACTGCTTTATTGCATAAGACATGTCACAATGATTAGATGTGTCAGTGAGATGACAGATTACATAAAATGGGCTTCAAATGTTGTCAGCTGTATGTTTTAAAAAATTTATAAATTTCAATTTGTTTCAGTAAATTATCTGTTCAACCATCTGGTCATTGGCATTTCCTTTGCATAATATTCCCCGGATAAAATTATCATCAGTGTTGTAAAATTATTTTTTAACATTGTAATTCATCCATTCTCTGCAACAATTTGGATTTGAGTGTCACAGTTTTAAATATATTTTGGTTTTTGTTTTAGGATACGCTGCGTGAAGCTGGATGTCTGTATCGTCTTCGGAATCTGCTCACGCATCCCAACATAAGTGTGAAATTAGCAGCTATAAAAACAATGGGAAATCTAGCTCTAAACCAAGAGAATCAAAAGGAATTGAAAGTTAGTAAATAGGCTACAGAACAACAATTAAAATACGCATGCAAGATATTTTATTTTAGTCCCTGGTCCTTACTCCCCTTAAATTACTCATTAATTTTTTTGTGTTGGAGGGGGGGGCCTTTGGTGGTGTAGGGTCAGACTACTTGCATCCCACCAAGGTGAATCAGGTTCAATTCCTGGCGGGGTTGCTTCTACATTTTAGCACGTGGGAGTCGTGCTAGATGATGCTGCTGGTCAGCTGGTTTTCTCGGGGATTTTTCATTTCCGTAGCCTTGTATTCCAGCGCTGCTCCATACACACTTCACTTCATCCTCATTGACTATCAAGACCTCAATGTTAAGAGCTGCCCAAATCTCTCCACTCTACTATGTTTGTAATTATGCAGTATGTCATCAAGATGAATGTATAACACTATACATGGAGAAAAAAGGAAATTACTTTTAAAAACAGAATATATGTACTGTAATCCCTCGCCAACCGCAGTATCTTAAAACACTGTTTCAGTTATGCGCTGATTAATTTTTGTAGGCTCTTTCTCCAACCGCGGTACAAGTTTTGATTATCTATGGCTTTTAGTCTATGGAATACTAGCCTTTACTGATGGTAGTGGTCACTCATTTCTCAAGCTGCCATCATAGATTTGACATTGTTTGTCCCAAGTAGCGTGAAGGGGGGGTAGCAGGCTGAGTCAGTGAGAATTCTTTGTCCTATGTCCTAGTCTCACACCACCACCTCTGCCTTACACTCCCTGTCGTTTTTAGCTTCTGTTATCCCTTTTCTTTTGCTGAAAAAACAGCTGCATATTACAGACTAGTTTCTTAATCAGTGTATGGTATGATAACTTCAGTTTTAATATTAAATGTACTTTTTAAAATGATTTTTAAGTTTGTGTGTGCCCATGCCTACGTAAGGTGCTTATTTTTTATGGAGGGCAATGTTTTTTTTTGCGAAGTTAATTTTATGTGTAAAGTAAATAAAGGTAAGTGTTTGCAAATAAAATGTGGTCGTATATTACCATATCTTGGTAAGTACTTCCTGTCTGATAAGTAATTACCAGTGGCAGTCGGGGGAACTACAGTGTTGGTATGACACAATCGCGTCGTACAGACAGCAGTGTACAGTCTGTATCACTACGCACTGGCACCTGTGAGCCACATTCGTTGTACCGGAGTGTTGTGTGTGTCTAAAAAGATTGCAGTGAGCATTGATCATTGCTGTTATTTCATCTGTAAAGTAAAAGTGATATTATGAGTGTTATTGTTACATAACAGAACGAACTGTGGGTTGACAAGTAATCAGGGCCTACGTACAGAAAGAAATCATGTAAGTGAAACGGTCACAAAGTAGAAAGATTATTTACAATATTTTACAATTTTGTAAAGAAGAAAAGAAACTGTCTCATTATCTCATTAGACAAAGCAGTAGAAAGGGCAGTCAAAGAAGTAGGAGTAAGTGAAAAGACAGTGCTTAACATTGCCAGACAGTGTCAGATAGCCAACAATGACGGAACTACCATTTTCACCCCAGGTAAATGTCCTCCTTGGCAAAAGAAGATGGAACTTGGCGAATTCGATAAAAGTGTTGTGCGCCGAACTTTCTGGGAATATTAGGAAGTGCGCAAAGAAATTCCCAGTGCGTAAACTACTTAATACTGTGAAAGAAAATATGCAGTTTTCCGGGAAGAAAGATACATCTTGGAGAATGATTAAATCCATGTGATTGAGATTTTAAAAAAGTAAAAATGTTAGACACGTGTTAACGGAGCGAAATGATATTGTCGTATAGTGTGCAGTCTATCCACATGCACTGTAGCAAAATACAAATCGACGTAACAAACCCGTAGTGTATATGGACGAAACATGGGTTCATACACATTACATGGCAAAGAAATGCTGGCAACATGATGAGGTTCCAGGAGTTACGGCAGATCAGCATGTGCTGTGTTCATTAGGTCTCCTAGAGTCTATTATGCGTGTGCTCGGAGTGTACTTGCCGTCCCATCTTCCCGTGCTACACCCCTGGGATATCATAGTTAAGTTGTCAACAGACAACAGCGTGCATGCTCGTTCCTCAACAGTAAAGACTTGTCAAACATGCAGTAAGACCGTGTGCATGTATATGCCACATCAGAAATGTTTGATAAAAAAAGTTGGGATATTTAATATTTCAAGTAGACCGCACTAGATTTTTATATTCCTGTAAACATTGCTGGGCCTCATCATGCCAGTGCAGAGGCCAACACACTGCCTAAATTTCGTATAAATTCAACACATTGACATGAATCGCATCTATCAGCATGTTTTCCCAATACCAGACCGCTGTTACGAAGTGAACTCACCCTGTAACGACTGCAGTGGCGGCGGCTGGCCGCCACCTGCCAGAGTAATATTGTAGCGACCACCCCACAGCTGCCCAGCCCCGAGGATCTTGGACCGAGCGACAGCAGCAAGTCGCCGCGCCTGGTGGCACTGCAGAGGATCGAGGTGCTCGCCCAGCTTCGTGCATATGGCAATGTTTTCACTTCTAGCCCAGCACACCATGGATTTAATTTTTAATATGTATCTTCATATCTATTTTCAGTAAATAAAGTACTGTGTTTTGCTTCATACATAAGGCATCTCCAGCCATGTGAAGTTAGTTTTTGTGCGTAATATATCTGATTTTCTAATAATGAAACAATAACTAGTCGAACAACTTAACCTATACCCCTTTTCCCCATTAAAGCTTGTATTGTTCTACAGCAGTTTTTTTAAACAGCTGTGTTTTTAAAAAACGTATCCCCCGCGGTTGGTGAGGGATTACTGTAGAAGATCCTTGATTAGCTCATTGATTAAACTATAGCTCTTAACTTGATTTTTGGGTCTAATGTGTTAACAAATTTACTGAATATCTGTTGTCTGTGGGTAGTGTGGCAGTCATTATTGTGAATTAAATTATTACTTTTAGCTCCTTTATAATACTTTGTCATCACTCTGCCACTTAACATTTCCTGTTTCATTTCATGATTTTCATTTTTTAAGCTCGCCCATTTGATGTACGGGCACTCCTCAAGTAGGTAAGGAATGGCAGTTGTACTACTCCTCAAATAGGTAAGGAAGGGCATTTGGCTCCACTATGTACTCACTGCTTATTTTAGGCTGACACTGTCCTAGGTAGAAGTAATCTGTCAATTTTAGTTTTCCTTTACTCCACATGTTAATAGTCATTCATAAAAACGAACTGTGTAAAACATAAATAATTTCAGTTAATTCAAAATAAGTGCTGTAGGACACTTATGATACAAATAGGTATGTATATGGCTGAATAAAATTTATAACTTTAAAAATTAGTGAAATATTCCCAAACACATAATATAAAGCAATTCTGTAAAACTTGCAATTTAATAAAACTTCTGTTTGATGCACAGTGCTTGTTACAGATGTTACCATTAGAGCAGCAATATGGTTTCTAACGTGTATGCTACTCTCAGGAATAGTAGTCTCTTTGACGAAATTGGTAATTAACTGAGGAATTACTCATGGTACTTAGTGGGTACCTATCTTTATGATTCATTTCACATTGTATACAATTTATTTCTTAAACTTCACTTGGTTGTGAAGTTGTGGCCCACAACTTTGTTTCACATGTGACTGCAGTTATTTGCAAATCTGATGCAGAGATTATCTGCATATACTGACCATCTAGATGTAGTAAAAAAATTAAATTTCAGGTATGAATTTTAAATTTTTCTTGATCATTATAACATTAAATTTTGAACTAAACTAAAAAAATTAACTTCCACAGTTAATATTTGTAGATTAAAATGGGTATATTTTCTTTAATCTTACTACGTACAATTTTTTATGAAGTAGCTTATGATGACTGGAAAACTATTGAAAATAATGAGGATATCAACCCTTTTTTGTAGATACATAGTGCAAAGGATTATTCAGCTAGTCTGATGATCATACCTAACTGTCAAAAGATTTTGTTAAACTCATCTTTAGAATTATGTTGCGTGCGTGATTGCCCGGTGGATATACTTTATTTCAAAGTATGATATTCTGAGCGGCCAAGTAGCCCATTAATATTTTCAATTTATGCCATGTAACTGCCAACAAAAATTTCTGTGAAAGTTACTGGTAATTTTAATTTGATATAAACCATAATATTGTTCATTTAAGTACAACACCTTTTATTTAATCATAGTTTATAAAATGTCACATTTGTGATCAACTGCTTCAAAATGTGAACATTGTGGAAATACTCTTAATAAACACAAACACAATGATTAATGTTCACTTTTTAAAATTGAATTTTCATTGTGAATGACTTAGTCGTATCCATATTTTGCATCTCCACAGAGCTTCAGGATTGGATTATGACGACTTCACATTTCACATAACATGTTATAAGTAACTCAAGCTGGCCATATCTTCTGACTGTTGTATTTCATTGAGACTTAGTACAATAATTTCCCATAAACATTCACATAAAGAAAAGCTTTTCATTCTTAAATGTTTCCAATATATACATCTCTGAATCATGTGATCTTGCTAGCCAATCACAATAGGGATGGAGTCGTGTTATTTTGGCATTTGATTGTTTAGTTTTTATTTTTGCCTTTTCTAGCTGACAGTAAACCTAGCTCACATATTGTCCTTTTATCCTTAAATGGAAGATGAAGGATAATATGAAATATGAAATAGGCTACATCATAAATGAAATTTAAAATTTATTAATATTGCTGTTAAAAATGCTGTTCATAATAATTAGTTATACCGCACATATATATTTTGTGTGTAAAGTGGAGACACAACATACAGCCTGTTGTTAATGAATAAATCACAGCATTCAAGTACAAGGATTAAAGTTGACTTTTATTTGTATAGTTGTTAGCAACCATAGGGAAACTGTGGCCTGCAGGTCATTCGTGGCTCAAGAGCATGACTTAGTGGGCAGCCACAACTTTAGAAAATTACATTGGAAATAGCCCATGAACAGAAGCTGAAGTGTCCAACAGTGGCTTGTGAAACATTTATGTGCATTGGTCGCAATTATTTTACTGAGCAGAAACTTTAAATATTTTAACTGTGAGTGTTTAATAGTTTGTTAATGGATATTCGTGATAATTGCTTTTCATACACCTCTAAAATATGTTCTGTGGCATTGTGTCTGTAATTCATTTATGATATTAGGTTTGTTTAAAAATGTTTATATGTGTGATAATACTTTAGTATAGGTATGGGACCAACAAAGGGATAAGACATACAGGTATGCCATAAACGATTGTCCTAGAACATGAGTATTCTGGACCGGGTAACTCATTTAACAATAAAATTGTAGGCATTTGGTGTACTGTGAAAATGATTATAGCTCAGTTCGGAATGATATTTATTCAAACAACATAATGGCTCAAATGTAAAAATGCCTCTTATAGCCCAGACAGTCTGTAGGGAAGTCAACAGCTCAGTTCCAGGTACATTCAAAAGACAGTCCTGGAGACCCGAAAAGTTAGCACTTACTGTCGTAATGTCCACTACAGAATGTAGTTTTGTGTCTCATCATAATCAACAAAAAAGACAATAAGAGTAAAAACATTAATATATTACTTATTTTTATTCACACCACAAACAAAAATAAGTCCATTTGTGGAACAAAATTATAAAAAAGTTATTTTGTAATCAATTTAAAAAATACCTATCAAATTAGGCTTGTATATAGCTAAAGCCATTACTAGCACTTAGGCCTTTCATAATTGTGAAGAAATAAAATTTTATTTTCTACATTCTAAAATCTGTAGTGGACAAGATATTGGATATTTTCTGTAGAATAACTAAAAATAATCTTTAAAATTCATAAAATACACACTCTACTACTTGAAATTTATTAATAAAGATAATATGCATTGTTTCTTTAATTTAAATATAAAAATTCATCATGCACCAATGTCCTTAATATGACCTGCCACATGAGCATGAGATCCAAATTTGGCCCCCCACCACTGATTTAGAGGTTGTATGCATTGCTAGAAGAAATTTCAAATGATATATTTAGCAGACATGTTGAAGTGCTTGCCTGTAGTGCTTAATGTTTATCATCAAATGGCAAATTAATGTACTACACCATTTATTTAAAAAATTTTCCTATTCCTTTCGAAATTAAATTGCACATATACAAATAACATTTCTGCATTTCCCATGGGTCATCCAGCATGCCTAGAGAAGTGCTTCAAAAGAGTATCATTAGCACTCGGGAATAACCTACAAAAAAAAATTCAGTAAATAATTAAAGTTAACACATTTACTAAAGTAATCCAGCTAAAGAGTTTTTTAAAAATAATATACACTAATATTTAAATCACTCTGCAATAAAAACAATAAGAAATTATACAAATGTTGGTTTTTAGTTTTTAGAAATTTATGTTTTTTTAATAACATTAAAAGATATTGCTATAAGTATAAGAATTAATCACATGTTAACATGGAAAGACTCTTCTGATCAGAGTAGGGAAAAAATACCAAGGTGAAATGTAAGTTTGTAACTAGACTGAATTAAACCGAAGTGGAGGAGATGCTTCTAAAACCAAGAATAGAATAATTAAATTGGCACGTTGCATTCATTCGTGTATGGTGTCACAAATCCTAATACAAACTAAATAAAGAAGGATCATGAGTTCCTAAAGTTATTCCACCAGCTGATCTGTAAAATAGAGGCTTCTCACCTCATGAGCTTGGTTAAGATCCTACATAATTTAAACAGATAGTTTATCCTTACTTCTTCTTACCTTCAATTCCAAGACTAAGGGTTCATCATAATCCACAGAAGCTTTCCTAATGGCTTCCGGCTACTGATTCCCTGATGTCTATCTCATCTAGCCATTTATAATAAGATTGCTACAAACCACAAACATAACAAGATACAGAGCAGTTACTTAACTTCTACATAGTGATGCATTGCACCAACTTCCTCCGAACTGGTGTTTGTCCTAGAAACACAACTAGTGGATGACAACACGTCCACCACTGGTTGCTGCCGTGTCTCAAGACAAACTCCTTGTCACAGTTCTGCCAACTCCAAATTAAATAAACATTACGGCCTTG